>JAJJWW010016276.1:0-479046 GCA_023531295.1 Papaver armeniacum
AAGTAGCGATTAGATGATCATCTCCTAATCCTTGCATAGAATCGGAGAAGACACTAGACAGTTGCGCCATAGCAGAAGTAGTAGAGTGATTCTCTTTCGCGGAGGAAGTATCAACTTCATTTTCATCCTCATCAGAACTTTCACTGGTTTGGGAACTACGATGAGAAGAGGGATGGGTTTTCCGTTTTTTAGAAAGCGGAGCAGAAGACTTGTCCTTGCGAAAAGTGATTTTATCTTTGCCTTTAACCTTCGCAGCTTCAGCTTCTTCAACGTCAACCTTCGCATACGCATGAAGATAAGAAACAGAGGCAACAATATTGTTTGAAATAACAAAAGAAAATGTTTCTTACTTCATCCGTGAGCGATCGGAGTATCGCCAGGGTACTTGCCTTTGGATCTTCTTTATACTTCTTTCTCATTCTGGCAATCTAAATTTTTTGAAAGTTTAATAAGTAGAAGAGGAAGAAAATATCGCAAAGCGAAATTGAAAAAGGAAATATACCTCTTTTGCCTCCTCAGGCCACTTAAACTCCCAAGGATGATAATTCGCGAGGTTTGCAAGGAGAACATGCGAACCTGCGATGTAAGGTCCACTCAAAAATAAAGGAATAACCCACCATTTCTCATCTTTGGAATTAGGAGGAGTACTATTGTTGCCCGAATGCCAATCAATATCTTGCATAAGCAGCTTGTCATCAGAAATATTATCTTTTCTTTTCAACCGAGCACCCCAGCGAGATTTGTCATTTCTCATATTTATTACTTTATAATTTTCAAAAAAGTTGTCCACGGTATACTTCTCAGCGACTATTTGTAAATCTCTGAATTTAGGATCTCTGACATCATCAGGATGTAAAGATTGATGAGTGCCAAATAGTGCATTTTTATACATCTTTTTATTGGCATTTTACTCATCTTTTGTGCTCAAGAATTAGATATTATCCCATATTCTGTATTTTCCTTGTTTTCAAAGAATAAATATTTGTATTAATTAATTTTGTGTTTTTATGTACTAAATAAAGTCCGGAGAAATTAAGGAGCCAAAAGAGCGAAGAATTGGAATCAAGCGTCTATGGAGTAGATAGCCAAAGCCCGCGCGCGAATCAGTTGCAACCCAACAAAGAAGACATGGGCTAGAGCTACCCATGACCCGGATCCGAACCCGCTCATCCCGAGCCGTTGAGATCTCGCCCAGATGCATCATACGGTCGCTCCATCGCTCACATCTATTTCTCGATGCTCCGCTCAACACCAAATCAACTCAATACATCCTCAACTGTTCAGATCTTCTCCAGCTAAATCCAATGCTCGCTTCAGCTGGCGCATCGATCATCGCTGTCCCTGCCTCACAATGAAGTTACCAACACCCTATACCCTAATCGAACAAGCCTATTCTCTTCCTCAATTTCTCTTTCTTCTCCTCTGCTCTCTCCCGTCTCCATCACAGAGCAGAGCTCTGCTCCTCCACCGTCTTCACCCATACCACCACCAGAGCCACCTTCGCCACCAACTCCATCATCTCCTGACACCCCGACATCCGCACCCTCTCTAGCTTCACTTATCTCTCGCCTAGCCTCTCTCGAAACCCTAGAGGCTATGTAAGATATAATTGAGGCTAGGGTTTCTCTTACATCAAATCAAGAGCAAGGGAGTCTCAGAACCGCAGGAGTAGAGCCAACAGCAAATTCAGAGTATGGGTTAGAGTTTGTTCGAATTATTTTGCATTTAATTTTTATTTTAAATGAATTAGGGTTTGATATTTGGGGATTTTCTTTTGCATGTATAAATAGGAGATGTAGAAGATGTTTTTGCTCATGCCTGGGCTAGCCAGTGTATCAATTAGGTCAATTTGTAATTATTTTGTATCTTAACCATGTTCTGAGTTTTATTGCTAGGGTTAGATGAAATCCATAATCATTTGATGAGTGTGGTTCATATTTTGATTTGTTCTTGATTGTGCTGTATTGTTTAGGGTAAATATAATCTTAAACACTTAGCATTTTACCTTCACAGAGTATGCCATGTATGCACTGTAGTTGGATAAATTCCATGTTATTGTGTTACAATTCATGTTTCATTGAATGCTATTGATCCTCAGACTATTTGTGCCCTGAGAAGACAACTAGTGCTTGGGAGAGATACTCTAATTGTGATTAGAATACCCAATTTAGGATAGGCTTAATCATCTCAGTAGTGAAGCTCGATCTGTGATTAGTTGTACTATGACAAGACAACTAATACTAGGGATTAGTTCATTGCCTTAGTTGATAATAACCATCCAGTGAGACCCTGGATAAATGGCAAATTTGCCATTTCAAGGGAAGAGAACTTCATCAAACTTGAACTGCCTTACGGAGATTAGGTGATGGATTCGACACCCTAGTGCTCGCTTTCCGTTTACAACTTACCTTTCTGCCTTAGCTTAGAGTCACAACAGCCCTTAGTCGCATCGACAAACCCCAACAGTTGTGTTACACCTCTTAGGAATTCAGTCTAGTAAGCCCTTGATCAATCAAGCACCACAAGTCCTTGTGGGATCGACCCGTATTTGCCACTGTCTTCATTGAAGACACCGTGCACTTGCGGTTTAGACATAGTCGTAGGATAAATCACATATTTGAAGGCCTACCAAGTTTTTGGCGCCGCTGCCGGGGACTTGGCCCGTGCCCTGTGTTCATTGGCTCGTTTCACTGTTTTTCAATCCATCCCTGTACATATTTGCACTTGCTGTGTTAATTATTATCTTGCTTTACTAAATTTCAATATCCCCTGTATATATTTGCCTTTAGTCTTTCTTAGCATAACTTTGTTGTTAACCATCCATGTGTGTAACCTACATTTTAGTTTTACTTTACAACTTGTAGCTTGGTAGCTTAGTTAGTACATGTTTCTTTTTGCATCTTGTAGCTTTCACAATTCACATTGTCTTTTATTAGTGTAACTTAGCCATAGTTTTTGCTTCTCTGCATCTGTTATTATTCATTGTTAAGTACATCTTAGTTGAGTGCATATCTGCATACCTGCATGCTCTTAGTATTTCTTGGCTTGCATAACATCTTTGCATTAAACACCTTTCTCTCTGTGGCTTGAGCTGACAATAACTCAGCTGCATCAGCTGCTGTGCTGCATCATTATCTTTGCCTTAAGTTGCATATTGTGGGAACTAAACTCTTCTCTTGAGCACAGGTACCTGCAAATTAGCCGTGAAAGCTAAGGCAAAGAAGCACAATTGTCAACAGAGCAGTCTAAACAGGTTAGCTTCAAACTTCAGTGGAAGTCAACTGAGTAAGTTGACACCACAGAAACTGTGAGCTAAGTGGCTCTGTGCACTTAGCATCCTTCACTGTTAATCAAGATAAGCACTTTCACTCATTGAATGATAACTTGTTGAGATAAGCATGCTAGACCTAGCATGAATGAATGAATGATATGTATGCTTGCTTGTTGACCTTGTGCTAAACCTTATCTGAAATTACCCTGTGCATGCTCTGAGTTGTGCATTGCACATTTGTTTGAAACCCCATTGAAAACCTGAAAATCCATGCGTATATGTTCTCGTGGAACCATAGACTAGCTGCCCCGCAATTTGTGGTGCACAAATTTGTGAACAAGTGACCCCGTTGACATCTGCAACCTGTGCACCCAAGGCCTGAGCATAACCCCGTGGGTGTTTCTTGTTGGATCTGTGCATAAGCCCTCCTGTGCTGTGCTGTGAACCATTGGCCTTCATCACTCTGAGCTCCAACCCCTGCATTTGTTGAGCCGAGTGTTGCCATACCTCTGCATCTCGTGCAACTTGTTGTGATAGCTGCAACCCTGCGAATGTTCAATCCTGTGAAGCTTTATATACCCTGTTGCTGCCTCACCATTAATCTGTGGTGCATAAGAAGCATGTTGCTGCCTTGCCTTAGCCAATTACCCTGAGAGCTTAGATCTCAAGTGGTACTGTGACCATAAAACCTTGCTGACACCCTCTGAGCATGCTGTAAAGGCTAGCATTGATTGTTTGCTGTTTCACCTGCTAAATCTGTGAAATTCATATCTGAAGTGCTTTGAACTGATTATGCTATATCTATGGTAACTTCAACTTGTGCTATTTCCTAGCTGTGATGTGTTGTGACCTGCATAAAATGTGTACACAAGCTTGCCAAGCCAAGCTGTGAACTCTCCAAACAACAAGCACTTCTCTGTGCTTAAAATTGAGAGATTGGGTGTTGATAGAAAGCATGCCTGGGTTAGCCAGAGCAGCAATTAGGTTTAATTTTGTGTTCTTTGTTATTTTTATTATGTTTTAATTTAGTTGCTAGGGTTTCAGTGAAACCCTAATTCCTTGTTATGAAGTAAACTTTGTTGAAGTGTTCTTGAGTACTCAATGTATTAGATAGCTTCAATTTTAAACACCTCAACCCTTTTCTCTCACAATGCATGCCAAGTATGCATTGTAGTTAGGTTAATACTGAGTTGAGTGTGTTTCAGCTTTTGTTTCTATTATTAATACTAATTCTCTTGACTGGTTGTGCTTCATTAGACAGCCAGTACTCTAGGTTAGCAATTTATTTTGGTATTTGAAGGATTACAAGGTGAAACTCCTTAGTTAAGTGGTGGAAGTGACACTCTATCCTTAACTGCCATAGGAACAAGAAAACTCAACCTAGTTGAACACATACTAGGAATTTAGTGGTGGAATGAAGACCCTAGCCCCTCACTGTCACTGTTTTATACTTTAGTTTAGGTTCACTACATTTCATCTTAGCCGTATCGGCACAAACATCTGTTGTTACTCTACTTGAATTCAGTTGAAGAAGCCCTTAGATCACACATAGCACACCCATGTCTCTGTGGTTCGACCCGTACTTGCCGCGTCTCCGATAGACGCCGTGCACTTGCGATTTATTACAAGTAGGCTAAAACATAAAACATCTTTCCAGGCCTACCAAGTTTTTGGCGCCGCTGCCGGGGACTTGGCGTGTTCCCTGTGATTGTTGGCTTGTCTTTACTGAGATTCACTCACCCTGTACATATTCATATTGTATTAATTCTGTTTTAGTGTAACTTGCGGTAGTTTGCTTTCTCTGTAATTTGTAACTTGTTTTAACCTTTGCATCATAACCTGGTAGAGCCTCATTGTGCACCTGTTATTTTTCCTTTTGTAGTATCATAGTTACTCAGCTTATCTCATTTGCACTTCTGCATCATTACCCTGTCTTAGAGTAACTTAGTTGTGTATTCATTGTTTTAGCTTAACTGTTGGCATCTTTACATCACCATCAGCCCCTGTAATTAGCTCAAACACACTCCATTGTGACTGTGCTTTTGTGAATCTCAATCTGCCCTGGGTTGTAACTCAGGAGAGCAATTTGAAGCATCTATCATGCTATAGAGTAGTCATAACTAATTTTGTTCAAACTGTGCACATCTCTTTGTCATTGCTTTAAACTTTGCAAGTCTGAGCACTAAAGCTTGCTGCTGAGATTACAGGTACCTGCAACATCTGCTAAGCCAACCCAAGGCAGACAAGGGAAAGTGCAGAGCATGAGGTCAGTCTTGTATTCCCCTGTGACATTGCTATGAACCTCTGTGCTATAACCCTCAGCTGTGCATCTGCCCTGAGCTGTAACCCTCCATCCCTCTGAAGCTGTGAGCCAAACCTGTATGTTAACCTGAGTAATCACTCATTGTGCAAACCTGTTAAATCTGTGAGCTGTGCATAACTGAAAGTTGCTGAGCATCTTAGTCTGTGCACCTTTGAGCCCTGAGTTCAACTCCAGCCCCTGAAGCTGTGAGCTTGAGCAGTAACCTGTTAAGCCAAACTGTGACAGCCCCTTTGCATGTTTAACCTGTCAATCCTGAGCTATAACCTCCTTAGTATCATCTGCCCTGTGCTGTGGTTAACCTGAGCATAACCCATCTAAGCATCTGGTATTAAATTGCATGAGTCCTTGATATCTGAGCTACACATTTGTTAGCTGAAACTGCTATAGCTGAAATAGATCACTTTGTGCATATGTATGAAGTGTTGCCACCGCCTTGCATTGTGCATATTTGATCCTCATAACCCCGCATATCGTGTATGACACTTGAGAATTGAGGGCAGCTAGGACAACCAACTTAGCTACAAAGCCAGGATGAAGTCAATCTGAATTAGTTGACATCAACTTAGGCGATTGATGTCACATACCCCGAAATTTCTGTGCATTTGTGCATCCGTGAAACCTAGCCGACATCCGCCGAGCATACCGTAAAGTGCAGGCATTGTGTAGTTCCGATTAATTTGCATCCGTGAAGTTTCATACTTACATTGTACTAATCGTGATGAGTGTATGAGTGTTATACCCGCGTTGTTGATACCTTGGGCCGTGTATCTGTTGTTTTTGTGCATCCGTGCTTCAATTGTGTTGTGTACAAGCCGTGAGAGCATGCCAAACTATTTGAGCCGAGTTGCAAAAAGTGCCTTACTCGTGCAAACCAAGCATCGCATCAATTTTTGTGAGTTTGTGTTCCCCTGTGTTGTGTGCTCTGTGTATTTTTGAGCACATAAATTCGTGCTTAAAGCTTGCTCGTGCAACTCGCACCTGCAAACAACTGGGCTGCTAATTGCCAAACCAAACTGTCAACTGGGCTCAGCTGCTGGGCTGAACCTGGGCTGTAAACACAAACCTGGGTTGCTAAACCAGCCAAACTACTGGGCTCTACTTCTGCCAACCCAAGCTGGGCTGTGCTGTTTTCACAAAAACTGGGCTGCCAACCCACATAAACCAAACCACAACCTGGGCTGTACATTTTGAAGCCCACATAAGCTTGTTCCCACTAGGCTTTGCACAACCATTGAAGCCCACTGAGCACTGAGCTTGCATATAATCCGGGCTCGCTCCTTACAAAAAAAAAAAAAAAAAAAAAAAAACCAAAGCTTTCTTTCCACACCAGTTGGGCTGGCTAACTGAACCCAACCTGGGCTGCAACTAAACTGAGCCCACATCTCTTGGGCTAAAATACACCTATTCAGTTGGGATTTACAACTTCAAAAAGCAACCTTTTGGGCTTACTCTTAGAATCAGGTGTCATTTTATTTTCTGGGTTTGCTCACATAGCTGGGTTGCACATAACCCAACTAATCCCAATAAACCAAAGAGTCCCACAAAACCAATCAGCCCAAACAAACCAAAACCCAACAAACCAAATGAAACCCATTTAAACCAAACAAAGTTTTGAGTTCAATTTGAGTTGATAAATCATGTCAGGATTCTGGTCTGCAACTGGGGATACAAACAAATCAATTAGAGAGCTTGCTTACGAACACGCTTCACAGTATGAACTCCCCACATACCATAGTGATTTTAGGGAATTTTATGAGCCTTCTCACGGCCCTGACCTCACATACCCTAATCATTATGATCACATGCATCATCCACCACAGGTTGAAAATGAACACTTTTCTCACACCCAGTCATCACTTCTAGATCAATTAGAAGCTCAAGTTTCTGCTTTAGAAAGGCAATTACATGAGCAATCTGTCAAATCTAATTCCCCTAGGCACTATGCAATGTATACTTGTACCTTATGTGGTAGCTTAGACATCCCTGCTGAGAACTGCTACATTTTACATGAGTTTAGGCAGTCTAGGGAAAGCCATGATAATCAAATGTACGAATTGTCTAGAAGTGACTATTGGGACCATAATCAACCTACACACATGCATCATTCACCACAGTGGGGAGATGAACAATTTTATAATCCCCCAACTCCTAGTTTGCAATCAATAATGGAAACACTCATGGAGCAAAATGCTAGGCTTGAAATGAATGCAATGCATGACCATCCATATAGCAACATGTCTGAATTTCCCTTCTCTAGTGAACCTCATGCACAACCATACAGTGATTATCCATATGAGGAATGCATACCCACTAGTGAAGACTCTCCTTCAATAGAACAACTCAAGATGATTCTCCAACAGAACCTGATTGAGTTACAAAATGATAGGATTGAAAATAGTGTTTCTAGTCTTACTCATGCAACTAACATTGAATATGAACCTAATCCAGAGGTAGATGAGTACACTAAAAATACTACAATTTTGAATGGAGAGATGAATTCTTGCTATGATGATGATGATGAATATGAAGAGCATGTGTATTTTGAAAATGTAGTAGAATCTTTAGGTTCAGAGACATTAAGTGTCTCTTCTGTGAACCCCATGAATGATGCTTCTTCTAATATTCATATATGTGATGATGATGTGGAACCCGTGCAATTATCCTGTGAAAATGAACATGATTTACCCTCTTTTGACTTTAGGAAAGTGTGTGATGGTACAAATGATTTTAAAAATGAAAACAACCTAGATGTACCTAACCTCTCTCCTGAGTCACAAATTGATACTCCTCCACCAGACCTAGGTGTAGTTTGTCACAAAATTGCAAAACCAACTTTTCTGAAAATGCCTAACTTAGGCCTAGAACTTTGTGCTTCCCAAGTCCTCTTGGACTATTTTGCATCAAAGTATAAAACTTTTAAAGAGCCACAGTTGGAATGTGTATGTTCCACTGTTCTTAGCAAAACTCATTTTGAGTTAGACCTTGTGCATGATGTACCTTTAATTTTGCAAGATTTTGTTCTCAAAAACACATCTGTTGACAAGTTTAGGTTTGGGGGAAACTCATTCCCATATACGGCCTTACTTGCACTCTCATTTTATATTTGTGTAAGGCTGTTGATGTTTGTACATATTTTCTATTGGGTTGACCCTCAACTCTTTAGACTGTTAGTGTATGGTAAATTTTCATTGTATATAATCCAGTAGGACTTGTTAAATTTTTCTTTCTTGCATCGGTTGAGTCTTCTTGCACATATATTATGCTAATCCGATATGATCTCCACGGAGAATGATTGGATTCTAGCCTTGACTAGTGAAGCTCTAACCTTGCTCCCGCCGACATCCGGTAATCTCTTCCCTTTTCTCTTATCAACATAGTTCTCATGGTATGTGACTTGTTTAATTTTTCCTATCTGTTGACACATTGAGGACAATGTTTGATTTAGGTTTGGGGGTGCATTTGCATATAGAGTTTTTAGTCTTTTTAACCTTTTATTTTCAAAAAAAAAAAAAAAAAAGATTCCAAAACTTTTTGCAAATAAAAACCTCCAACTTTTAGATATTTTAGAGTCACTAGCATGCTTCTAGCTATGTTTACAAATAAGAATCCTAGGAGAACACAATGGTTTCCGTTAAAAATAACAGAACGAATTGGAAGTACCGGTAGTAGAATTGTGATCACCCATAGTGGAGAACTTGTGCTAAACCTTATGCAACTTTCGAAATTACCCGTACGTGCATGCTCGAGTTGTGCATTGCACATTTGTTTGAAACCCCATTGAAAACAAGTTGTGGAAAAATTGAGTGTTAAAGTCCTTTGTCCCTGAAAATCTATGCGTATATGTTCATAAAACCCTAATGGTGAACCATAGACTATGTCCTCATAGCTGCCCGAATTCTTTCTTATATGGTAAACCCTGCAATTTGCGGTGCACAAATTTTCCTTGTTTTCAAAGAATAAATATTTGTATTAATTAATTTTTGTGTTTTTTGTCCGGAGAAATTAAAGCCAAAAGAGCGAAGAATTGGAATCAGCGTCTATGGAGTAGATACCAAAGCTCCGCACTTGAATCGGTTGCAACCCAACAAAGAAGACATGGGCTAGAGGGTCAACCGACAATGAAGTTACCAACACCCTATACCCTAATCGAACAAGCCTATTCTCTTCCCTCACATTTCTCTTTCTTCTCCTCTGTTGACATCGCCACCAACTCCATCGCATCCGCACCCTCTCTGTGCACCCAAGGCATTTGCCATTGTCTTCATTGAAGACACCGTGCACTTGCGGTTTAGACATAGTCGTAGGATAAATCACATCTTTGAAGGCCTACCAAGTTTTTGGCGCCGCTCAGAGGACTTGGCGCGTGCCTGTGTTCATTGGTTCGGTTTTCAATCCATCCTTGTACATATTTGCACTTGCCGTGTTAATTATTATCTTGCTTTACTAAATTTCAATATCCCCATATATATTTGCCTTTAGTCTTTCTTAGCATAACGAGCATAACCTTAAGTTGCATATTATGGGAACTAAACTCTTATGTTACGGTGTTTGGAAAGCTAAGGCAAAGAAGCACAATTGTCCAGCGGTCTAAGACTTCAAACTTCAATGGAAGTCAACCGAGTAAGTTGACACCAAACCGTGAGCTAATTTGCACTTAGCATCCTTCACATTAATCAAGATAAGCACTTTCACTCATTGAATGATAACTTGTTGAGATAAGCATGCTAGAACATGAATGAATGAATGATATGTATGCTTGCTTGTTGACCTTGCGTCTCAAATTACCACCGTGCATGCTCTGAAGTTGTGCATTGCACATTTGGGTGTAGACTAGCTGCCCTGCAACAGTGCACAAATTTGTGCGGAAGGGTTCATAGGTGTTTCTTTGTTGGATATGTGCATAAGCCCTCTGTGCCGTGTCTTTGTGAACCATTGGCCTTCATCACTCTGAGCTCCAGCCCCTGCAGATGTTGAGCCGAGTGTTGCAAGACCTCTGCATCTCGTGAAACTTGTTATGATAGCTGCAACCCTGCGACTGTTCAATCCTGTGAAGCTTTATATACCCTGTTGCTGCCTCACCATTAATCTGTGGTGCATAAGAAGCCTGTTGCTGCCTTGCCTTAGCCAATTACCCTGAGAGCTTAGCTCTCAAGTGGTACTGTGACCATAAAACCTTGCGACACCCTCCGAGCATCTTTGTAAAGGCTAGCATTGATTGTTTCTTGTTTCACTGCTAAATCTGTGAAATTCATATACGAAGTGCTTTGAACTGATTATGCTATATCTATGGTAACTTCAACCTGTGCTATTTCTTAGTTGTCTTTGTGTTGTGACCTGCATAAAATGTGTACACAAGCTTGCCAAGCCAAGCTGTGAACTCTCCAAACAACAAGCACTTCTCTGTGCTTAAAATTGAGAGATTGGGTGTTGATAGAAAGCATGCCTGGGTTAGCCAGAGCAGCAATTAGGTTTAATTTTGTGTTCTTTGTTATTTTTATGATGTTTTAATTTAGTTGCAAGGGTTTCATTGAAACCCTAATTCTCTGTTTTGAGTTCAATTATGTTGAATGTTCTTGAGTGCTTTATTTATCAGATAATTTCAATTCCAGTATTGCAATACTCTTCTCTCACAATGGATGCCTTGTATCCATTGTAGTTAGGCAAACAATTGTGTTGTTGGTACCTCAGCTCAAACATTAGACATAATACTAATTCCCCTGACTAGTTGTGCTTAATTAGACAACTAGTACTTAGGGTTAGTAACTTAGCTGATATTTGGAATATCATTAGGTGAAACTCCGTAGACAAGCGGCGGAATTGACACACTGCCCTTAGCTACTATAGGAACAAGAACTTCAATTGAGTTGAACACATGATAGGAATTAGAGGTAGATTTGAAGACCTTAGCATTCTTTTGTCACTGTCTATACCTTAGTTTAGAGTCACCATTACATCTCAGCCGTATCGGCACAAAACAAACATCTGTGTTACTTTGTCACTCACTTGAATTCAGTTGAAGAAACCTTAGATCAAACATAGCACACCCATGTCTCTGTGGATCGACCCGTACTTGCCGCGTCTCCGATAGACGCCGTGCACTTGCGGTTATCACTGTAGGCTAAAACATAAAACATCTTTCCAGGCCTACCAAAGATCCTTTACCAGCGCCACGATTGGCGAATTCAAGCATTAGACGGATACAATTGCCGCTCAGTTGACAAACAGCTCGCGAGAATTTCTCGTGAGCAAGAATTTCATAGAATAATGGTATCTCGGGATTGTATAGAGGAATGGGAAGGCCTGCGAGGAGTTGACCCAGCGAGACTATGATTTTCTGATCATCATACTAATGATCAGAAAACAGTTTTGCGGAGAGAATAGACGAAGATTGTTGATCAGGAATGGTTGATAAGATGAAACCCTTCTCTTGTAATTTCTTTTGAGTGTCTACAAAAAGGGGTTTATATGTACGACCAAGTGAAGCCATTGATATAGTATGGGAATGAATGGAGAATTGAAGATTGAGAGGGTGAAGGGGAAGATTGAGTAAACGAAAGCGCAAATTGCGGAGGAAAGAAGTTAAAGGAAAGTTGCGAGAGGGAAAATAAAAGAGAAAAAAGAGAAGGGTGAGAAAACTATATATAGAGAAGAGAATCCTCGAGAAAACAAATGCATTTAATGCGAGATGGGACGTGAATGGTCAAGAATAAGTGGTTGAAAGAGACGTGTCAAAAAGAGAGTGGAAGAAGAAACACCTGTAATAAATTCCGTACATGAATAAAACGGTTAAAAGTGAACAATCGCGAGATGAAAATGAGGAGGAGTACTATTGTTGCCCGAATTCCAATCAATATCTTGCATAAGCAGCTTGTCATCGGAAATATTATCTTTTCTTTTCAACCGAGCACCCCGGCGAGATTTGTCATTTCTCATATTTATTACTTTATAATTTTCAAAAAAGTTGTCCACGGTATACTTCTCAGCGACTATTTGTAAATCTACGAATTTAGGATCTCTGACATTATCAGGATATAAAGATCCTTTACCAGCGCCACGATTGGCGAATTCAAGCATTAGACGGATACAATCGCCGCTCGGTTGACAAACGGCTCGCGAGAATTTCTCGTGAGCAAGAATTTCATAGAATAATGGTATCTCGGGATTGTATAGAGGAATGGGAAGGCTGCGAGGAGTTGACCCAGCGAGACTATGATTTTCTCGATCATCGCGATGATCGAGAAAACGATTTTGGCGAGAGAATAGACGAAGATTGTTGATCAGGAATGGTTGATAAGATGTAACCCTTCTCTTGTAATTTCTTTTGAGTGTCTACAAAAAGGGGTTTATATGTACGACCAAGTGAAGCCATTGATATAGTATGGGAATGAATGGAGAATTGAAGATTGAGAGAATTGAAGAGGAAGATTACAGTAGCAGAAGCGCAAATTGCGGAGGAAAGAAGTTAAAGGAAAGTTGCATAGGGAAAATAAAAGAGAAAAAAGAGAAGGGTAAGAAAACTATATATAGAGAAGAGAATCCTCGAGAAAACAAATGCATTTAATGCGAGATGGGACGTGAATGGTCAAGAATAAGTGGTTGAAAGAGACGTGTCAAAAAGAGAGTGGAAGAAGAAACACCTGTAATAAATTCCGTACATGAATAAAACGGTTAAAAGTGAACAATCGTGAGATGAAAATGAGCAATTGCGGCATTTCAAAATGTTAATTCTCATGACATAATAAGACTTCGCAGAGCACTAAAAGAATGACGTAGAGATGATATCGACGCATAATTCATGAGGAAAGTATGAGCAACTTGCGAAATTATAGAGTGAACCTGCGAGAATATGAGCTCATAGCATGAGGCAAAGAACATGGAACGAAAGTTTCGCAGGATGGATTTGCAATACTTCTTACATTTAGAGGATTAAATACTTCTTATATTTCTTCAAGAATACTTCATACTTCGTATACTTCGGGATGATACTTTTAAAATTACTTTTCAAAGCTTCGGAATTTCGCAAAAGAATAGAGGCAAGTACGTACTTTTCAAGTTCAATATTCTTTCGCTCGTTCCTTCATCAACAAAAATCAAAGACTACTACAACAACGGATTTTTTCTTAAAGATCGCTCTTCAAGCAATATTCAAGAAAAAAGAGGCAAAATGTAGGAGCAGAATATCGCGACATCAATACTTCACGAGATTAATAAACGATTACATTGCGAAGGCGTCGCAGGAAAGAAATATAAATGACGCAATAGATGACGAAAGCCAGAACGTGAAAAAAGTGTGAAGACTTGGCGAGATTTAGGAGTGTCGCAAGGAAAAATGTTTATAACACTCGCGACACTTCGCGAGTTATTCCCGAAAATAAAGGACAGACTTAGTTTGTCATCCACTGTGTATTACCCTATATAAAGGGTTGAGTTAGTCTGTTGTAGAGAGAGTTCTTTTTGAATTGTTAAGCAAGTCATTAGGAGAGAGAAAATTAAGAGTGATTGTAATTTCTTTAGCTCTGTTCTATCTTTCTTTGTAAACATTTCAAGAAAATAATCAATAAAATCTATTATTACTCATCTTCAAATGGATTAGTTTAGTAAATTCTAGTGAGGGGTGTATTGTAGGATTTCCTGCAACTACAATTATTTTGTGAAGTTCCAGAGCTTTGCGAAATAAATAAGAAGTATCATCTTTTGTAGTATGCGAATATCTGCGAAGTGTTCATTCTTGCTGATAATGTTCGTAAGGTAAACGTCTACAATGTAAACATTTGCAAGGCAAAAAATTATGTGCGAAGGGGAAGACTCGAACCCGCGACCTATAGTTTGCATACCCCTTCTCTGACCTATCTGTACCACTTGTTGTGTGCTAAAGAAATGCACAATGATTTAACTTTATTGCACTTCTTCACCTTTATGATTTCAAAAATTTGCGAAAAACTAGACTTGCTGAGGGATTCGAACCCGTGGTCTATAGCTTCCTTTCTCCAACTAGAACCATTCTTGCGAATTCCTGTTTGCGAAAGCAAGTCATATTTCCATTCTCTTATTACCTCTTCTCCCTGTACGTCTTTATTTTTTGCTCTGTGCTTTTTTTTTCGAATATCACAAACATTTGCGAAGGAAACTTGTGTGAAGAAAACATCTGCGAAGTTCAATATTACAAACTTTCTTTCTTCTCCTGAATCATGACGAAGCATGCATGACCACTGTGTTTTTATTCTTTGTTGGTTCTTCCTTCATTGCTGATGAACTGCAATCATCCTTTTCTTCCCAATTGATAATTTTGTTTGCCTTCATTACTTCGTTACTTCCCTGTCTTGATCTGGTTTTAAATGAGTTATTGATCTTTTGAATAGTGGAGATTGTTGATCTGAATAATGTCTTGAACTGTGTTACTTCGCTGGCATTGGGGTTGTTTTGACGAGAATTGCTAATGGCTTAACTTCGCTGGACTCAATTATTATCCCGGAGATAGAATTCGCTGGTGCTATGGCTGTATTGATAGGTGATGATCAGAATTTGTCTTCGCTGCAAAGGTTGGTTGACGAGGTCATCTGCCGGAGCTAACCAAACTTCGCTATATATAAAATGTTTGCTGCTGACGATGTAGAAATGACTAAAAATATGATTGATTCCCATATATCTTACCCATTCTGTAACAAATACAAATAGTTGACCAAAACTATGTGTGTATTTTGATAATGGCTAAGATACCCTTTATATGGTGGGTGTCGGGACACGGGTTGATTAGGAAAACCCGTATTTTAATTAATAATAAAAAATTTAAAATTCAGTACCATGTATTAAAATCAATTTCAGCGATCCATAGAAATAAAAATGCAAAATCTTGAAACCAGAGAGGCTTCTCTTCCCCTCTGTTTTCATCGCCCGAAATTGTTTTCACCTTTGAGTTGGGATAAAGTCGCTAACAAGTAAACTTAGATTCAAACTTCAAAACCAGATCCAAAAGATGATTTTCATGGTGACTAATTTCGACAAGAGTAAACCTAGGACACTCGGGGCGGAAGATAGATTAAGAGATTGGGGTTATGGATTTGAGGAACTGATGAAACACACAATATTTGAAAGGTATTTGGTGTCTTATTGTCGCTTAGGGTTGTTAGTGTTTTTCATATTCTCGAACTCTTGACAGGATTAGTCTCAATGTTAGTGTTTTTCATATTCTAATCCTTTCGAGTATGTCTTAATTGCTAATTTTGTTATCTTCCTTTTAGATTTTTCACTTTTAAAATTATTCGGTTAGGGTTATTTTTTGGTTTTCTGTTTGATTATGTTCTCGCTTAGGGTTGTTATTAGAATTTCCATCGATTCATCTCGTTAAGGATTCAAGTTTGTATGAGTTGTATTCTATTGTTTTTTGGAGATTGGTAATCTAATTTGGGGTTTCCAAATTAGATTTCTTTGACTCGTAAAAAAAAATTTGAAAATTTTCTTATGTGTTTTTAATGAATTTGGGGTTTAATTAAGGAATTAAAAGGTGATAATCGAAGTCACTAAAATGGGTTCTTGGGGATTGTTAGATTTTCAAAGGAAAGTGAAAACCTTGCTAATAGTATAGTCCGTGTTCTATCTTTGTCCGTTGTTCCCGGTGGTCGAGTGGCGGTTCTTATGTTTCATTTGATTGTGTAGTAGTTGCCTCAATTGCATTTGATGTTGTATACTACTGTTTGTTGTTGTTGTTGTAATAGATGGTTTTTTGATTAAAATTTGAGTTTTAAGATGGGTTCTTCATCTACATCGAAGAGGAATGTATAAACAGATATTTCACTGATTCATTCATTGCCTGTTTATTTTAAAGAATTGATTGTTGTTGGTTGTGTTGGTGCCTTTGCTAAAACTACTATTGCTCCATTAGAACGCATTAAGATTCTCTTGCAGGTTATTAGGTCAAATTAAGATTTTTGTGTAATTGTTGATTTGAAAAAATTGTGATCTTCTTATTAATTTTTGGGGATTTTAATTTATAGACTAGAAAAGAAGGGTTTCATTAATTGACGTGTATCAATCTATGGAGAAGTTGTTGAAGCATGAGGATGTCTTTGGATTCTATGATTAAGTCATAATATGCTACATTGCTGTATGAGTTCTTTTGTGATTTCTCGACATTGGTTTTTGCCGGAAAAAAAAAAATGAAGCTTTTCATTCAAAGGATTCCTTGTTTTTGGTCTAAATGGGAGGAAACGATGCTAGTTCCATATTCAGCATGATATATGAGCAATGGGTACAGGTCCTGTTGTTGATCTTTTAGTGTGGGCTCTGCAGCTGGTGGAACTGCCGTTATGTTTACTTACCCGTTAGATTTAGCTCTAACCAAGCTTGCTTATCAGGTAAATGCAACAAAAAGCTAGTGCTCATACAATGTTTCTCTTTTGATATCAAATCAGAATGAAACAGATAGAAAGAGGATGAAGTGTCGATGCAATAGAAATACTTTCAAGGTAGATATAAGTTTTGCTGCCAAGAACCCAATGCAGGTCATGGCAAATGCATTACGTGGTCAAGAAAATGAGAACTCACAAGAAGCTCTCGAGTTCGGATATAGTTTTACGCAAAGCATGCAAATAAACAAATGAGTGATTTTCGTATCTTTATTTGACAAGATTTTGCTCCTGCTATAAGTGCCTTTCATCTGACATGCTTTGCTTGAATTGTAGGGGTTGTCTTCTTGTTCCTCAGTCATTCTTCCACAATGAGCCACGGAACTTTGTCGAATTGGGCGGTGGAGTCCAAGGGTGTAAAGAGTTTCATTCTAGTTTTAGGACCACTCTGGGGGATTATCTCTGAATATTGGTAATTAATCTTTTCATATTCCCTTGGTGCTGCAAATTTGTTGTTTTGTTTAAATTCAAATTTTAATCACTTTGATTATACTGCAGATGTGTCTACTACAATTACAATACATCCAGGGTCTGTACTTGACTATTTAGTTGCTAACCGAAATGTGAGGCACCCGAATGATATACATTGGGACAAGGTAATAAGAGTAATTTTGCTTCAAATGTTGACATATTTGTTGTTGTATAAGTAATCTCATTGAAAGATTTGATTGTTGTCGGCTAATTTAACGCTTAAAAATTTAAGGATCAAGGTTAGATCACTGGACTGAGTGAGTTGGCTTGTCGTAAACAAACGTCAGCTTTGATTATTCTTATTGTATTTATATTTCTTTTTTTTAGAAGATAGTAGAATGCTGATGTTAGTTTGACACTCCATACTCCCAATTGAGGTAAAAAGATGATACATGTTGTATGTTGTGTTGTTTCAATGTTTTGTGCATAATGAAAAAATGCTTATGGTACATACTATAGCTTGTGGTTGTTGTTCTCGTAGCTCGTGAGTTGGTATCTTATCAACGATACACAAAGGCACTTTATCCACTCTCCAAAGATCTTCACTTGTGGAAAAATCAAGGCAAAAACCCCAGGAGCGTATGACTGCTTTGAGAAATGTGAGCATCTCCATAGTTTTATTTTATTTTTAATAGCACATGACCAAAGCTTCGGAATTTCTCCGATTTTGAAGAGCCATGAAACTTACCTCTGACACTTTAATCTCGTTTTTAGCCTGGAATTATTTTGCTTGGGTACGCACCTAGGCGTTGTACTTGGAAGAGAGGCTTGAATATTTCCGTGTGTTGAAGTATGACGTCGAAACTGATCCTCCGGTAAGTTATCAATACAATATAGTCTCTAGTTCAATACTTCTCTGTTGTCATTATACCTTTTTTGTTTTTAAGTTGTAGAAATTAAATTATTGCTAATAATGAGAGTTGGAACACATTATAACTGCTCAGCAATAGCCTAAATTAGTTCGCCTTCTGTTTGATTTCCCTGGAGGGATTCTGGTACTGATTAGTTAAGAATGGGCTTGTAAATAAATATTTTAGTTTGAGCAAACGCCAACTGCGTCTCCGTGGAAACCAGAAGTATATGTAACTTTTGGTTGATGTCTGCAGAGAACTAGGGATTTGGATACAATCGATTTGCTTGAGCACTTGCCAGCTTTACCACAGCTCCTTTTCCGAGTTCTTGGTTGCCAGGTAAACATTCTTCTATCTTGTTTTCTGTTGTGAGGACATATACAGCACCTGAGTTAGTATGCTTAGTTTGTGCTTCCTACCAGACTGGATATTTATTTGATCCTTCATTGCTGACATTTGAAGAACTTATCATAGCCACAAGTAGCAGCAGTTTACAACTTCGTGATCCAGTTAGCACTTTCAATGGTATGTGAAATGTGCAATATTAGTTTTTCTTCTACCCCGAAAAAATATGAATAACGTTGTTACATCCTTGTTGAATTTTTTTTCTTTTCAAACAGGTCGCTGGGGAAAGCATTAAAATCTATAATGCCATCAGCGATGGTACAGTTAATTTGGTTGACAAAGGAATTAGAGAGGATTTGCGTTCATGGTTCTGATTCTACTTAATCCGCTGCCAAGGAAAATTTTTTCTTTTTCTTTGAGGAGGTGTTGTTAACAGGTCAGTTTTTATTTCTTTGTTTTTCTCTTCATACAAGGGAATCATAAGTTGTTGTTTTTTTTTTTTTTTAAATCATCCAGATACAAGATTTAGATGCTAATATTGATAAGACATCCTTTAATAGACAACCATTTTACTGATTTTGTAAGCTTTTATGCCCCTGTAAGCATATGATCTTCTTGACCAACATAGTGGGTCATAACTGAACTTAGTGCTTGCGGAAACTTCAGTCGGATTTTCCAGTCTCTCATATATGTGGTTGAAACTTTGAATTGTAGGGTGACGATTGAAGTAAAAAAGATCATTGGGAGAGGTAGTGGGTTTGTTGCTGTTGAGATACCATTTACTCCTCGTGCAAAGCGTGTTTTGGAACTTTCACTAGAAGAAGCACACCCACTTGGTAACTGTTTGCCCTTTTCTTTTACTTACTGGTCATTCTATTCATTTTACAATTACATGTCCACATGTTGTTTCTTACCCTTATAGGAGACAGTACTACTTTAATGTAAGCATTTGTCTTATTTATCAGTTGCATACATTGATTTTTGTTGTCTGTTTCAGGACATAACTATATTGGCTCTGAGCATTTGCTTCTTGGTTTACTTCGTGAGGGTGATGTGTACTTGAAAACCTTGGGGCCGACCCAAACAACATCCGCACACAGGCAAGGCCTACTCTAACAATTTTATCCATGACATTTTATCACTCCATAGCTATAAAGGGATTTTGTTTTGTCTACTTTGATAGGTTATCCGGATGGTTGGTGAAAGTACTGAAGCTGTAGGTGCTGGCGTTGGAAGAGGTGGCACCAACAGGCAACAGTAAGATGCCTACACTGGAGAAGTTATTGAAGCATGAGAGTGTCTATAAGTCATAATGTGCTACATTGCTTTATGGATTCTTTTGTGATTTCTTTACATTGGTTGACGAAAAATAAAGTTTTTAAATCAAAGGATTTCTTGTTTGTGGGCTAATCAGAGAAAATGGTGCTAGTGTTATTCGGATAGTTCCATATTCAGCATACGAGCAATGGGTACAGGTCATGTTGTTGATCTTTTAGCGGGTCCGCAGCTGGTGGAACTGCCGTTTTGTTTACTTACTCGTTAGAATTAGCTCGAACCAAGCTTGCTTATCAAGTAAATGCAACAAAAAGCTAGTGCTCATATCCACCACCAAAACCTGTGCAGGAAATATCCACAACTAAACCCTGTGCAGGGAGTATCCACAACTAAAAAGTTATTTTGGTCTTCCCACAACAAATTTATTATCTCTGACTTTTCATTTTTCCTCCTAGTAAATTTTTGAATCATTTGATATTCTATTTCAATTATTATTTCTATCTCTACATATTGTCAATATAAGACTTTAGAGATAAGATGACATGTGGACCTCTAATGTCCATTCCTTTCTATTACAATTATTGACCACCTAGCACTATGTAGAAATATACTTCAGAAATGAAGTTGTTCACATGAACAAAACCGATTTGTATTTTCATATCCGCTAGCTTCACAAATGAAGGACTGATTTTGAGGGTAGAAAACCTGATTCAAGAAGCTTACAATTCCACGATGAGTAAAATAGAGAAAACAACGCACTAAAAACAGCCAGAACCAAACTTAAATTGCCAATTTGTTCCCCGCTAGACAAACCTTGACAACCAATTTCCCATGAGTTGTTTTTATTTCATCAAAAATTGAATTTATAATTTGTGTTTCTCAAACAATTTGTATTTATTGCAAAAGTAAATATTCCAATTTACAATACTATTACATGGTTGTAAATTGCTGATTTTTGAACACAGTAACCCCTTCCAAACACAGCCAAGTATTACTATAATCCAGATAATTCTAACAAGCTTATTACAAGACAAGACTACCAACTAACTCCAATTTTCTTAACATCAAGCAAAGTGTACAATATTGCAACAAAATATCCGGGCGAATTTGATTTTACTTTGACTCTTAAAAGTTAGGATCTTCGTTGCATGTGGAAGATTTAGTTGATCCCGTACTTGGTCAAGCTTCAAGTTTGAATAAAGAAGGGCATCTCCCGTGATTTAGCATATTGAATAGATGGAACATCTACAAAACAAAACACACTGCAGAACTATCAATATCATGTTCGCAATAACATCTATCATATTAGAAATATGAAATTATCGATTCAATATGAGCTAAAAAGGAGCTTTCCGGTTCTCAAGGAGGTTACTTGTTCTATAAAGATCATGAAACCCTGTCAATAATCAAGTAATCAAGCATAAATATAGACGTCCATCTATGGTGGTAGGCAATCTCACCCCATAGAAGAGTATTCACTGGTTATGAACAAAGCTTAACTTAAAAAATAGTCCTGCTGATCAAGGATGGTCATTTCAAAACACCTTGGAAGGCATCAAAGGTAGGATAAAAAAAATGTTCCAATTTTTCATATAATTATCACGATTTTCAAGAATTAAAGCAGTTATTGACCTCGGTACGCCCCTTGTAATGGATCAAATATCATTTCTAGCGTCATCTGAAAGAGCTCCATTCCTTGTTGAGCAACACCATCAGGTCCAAATTGCTCCTGCAAATCCTGTAATATAGTAAGATACATTTATCCACGAGATTTTGCCAACATGACTGCTGAGGGATAAGAAAGAAAGAGTCCTATAAACAAATTAAACCTGAAGTAGTCATCAATTCAGTTAAACTTTAACTGGATTATTAGCACACAAGGTTGATGTACCGAAGTATCTACTAATTTAATCACATAGGCACACACCTTCGAAAGTTGCAGATATAGAGGGTTCTCGCTATAGAATAAACTATTTGGGAAAGCAAATACAATGGCAATACAAGTCAATGTCAACTCTGTGAGCTATTTCTCAACTCGGCTCCTGCCTATAAAGAACAAGCAATTGCCTATACACATAAAAAATCCATTCTTTAATTCTTTTATTTCCAATTTCTATCAGTACATAAGGTCAATATGCTAAGTATCTACCCAAACAACAATTCCCTTCATGCGAAAAACAAATCGAGATAGTTTAAGATGCGAAGAATTCATTCTATAAAAGATTATTTCGAAAACATGTAACACCATGACAGAATTCTATGCAAAACATCAACACTAAGCAACTGTTTTCCAACTCGCACTTAATTTTCTCTATCTCAAAGGAGTTATTTTACAGAAACTACAAAGAGGACGACATATATTACCTTGATGCCAACGAAACGACTTTTTATTAACTCAGCCTTATTCTTCCTTGTGCATCTCCATTGCACCTATGATATCTCGAAAAAGGAAACAAGCTAAACCGTGAACTCACCACCGCTTTATGTAGAACAAGTCAACTTTTCCATTAAGGAACCAAAAAGTAAAATCTTGAGATAGTGCATAAAAAATTCTTGTTGACGGACAATAATTTGAAATCCATAAAAGATGATAAGCAAATAGGATATCCAGATAAGCAAACACCTTTGCCATAAGAAGATTCAAACAAGTACCACCGGCAACGCATCCTCAACATATGAGCCACCCAACACCTTTGCCATATGCAGATTCAAACGAGTACCACTCGCAACTCATCATCAACATATAAGCTCGCAAACAAGTAATAACAAAATTTCTAAACTTTAAGCCTCAAAATGAAGATACTAGTAAAAAAGTTACAAATAGAAATGGAGTATCATAGATGACCGCATTATGCGCTTCTTTTTCCATGCATCTTTGCACGTTCAGAACCTTCACCCACCAATATGATTGAGATTTCATCCCCTCTGCAGCAAGCTCAACCCTTAAAAAAATTGCTTTTACCCCCAAAGAAAATTGCTTGCGCCACGCCTATCCGAACCAAAGAAAGTTAAACAAACAACACGGTTTATATCCCCACAAGACTCAACCTCAGCCCAAGAAGAGAGTGCAAACCATAAAGATGTAAGATTATCAACTCATGTTTTGCTAGTTTGAGTCAATATAACAAGACTGACTGGATTGGAAGTTGTTAATACCAGGGTTTGCTCATTAGGTCGAAGTCATTATTGTTAATGTAAAGCATACAATGGATCTATCGCTTTTATTTCAGGATACTTAAGAAGTGAAAGACCAAAGATTACTGTGGTACGAGAAACAATAAGATAAACTCCAATAATGTTGTGAAATATAAATAAAGAAAATGAATAGGTTTTTCCATGAATGAAACAAACTCGCCAACACAAGACAAAAGACGAGAAACAATAAGTTAATGTCACTGGCTTTTGGTCCGTAGTATTCATAAGATGTCTTTGTAGTACCTTCACCGTATTGCTTTAAGTCCAAATTAACCTATCCTCCATATGCACAAATAACCGAACCTCCCGGATACATTGTTGCAACAGTCATGTCTAACAACTCGGCATACAACTGGGATATCCCAGCTTTCATCCATTGCATTGTGAATATTTGAGATCGCTAGCTCCATTTCGTAGTTCGAATAAATTCATTAGGCTACTAACATCTTTTTTAGTACCTCTACAAAATATCATAATGACATCAAGACATGAAAATGTGGGAAAGAGCAATAAGTACCTCTTGGAGAGAAAATGCGGTGAATCCGACCTTCATCAAGCAAACCGAGCTATAACCCATGGGAAACCAGTGCCAAGTCCTACAACCATTTCAGCTGTCCATTGCATATACACTTTACAAGGGCACCAATTTCTCATTCCTTGGGTCCGTATTCATCCTCTATCTACAATTCAAATAGCGAAACAAGAGTCCCAAATTAATGTCATGTATAATTTCTGTCAAGCAAACATCTCAAATTCAATAAACTACTTCAATAATCTAAAATTGATCAATTTGTTTACCTAGGAATAATTATGGGACCTTCAAATAATCTTTCAAATTTCATCATGTCGACAATTTTCATAGTAAACTTTTGCATTTTGCAGCCTTCACCGTAAACCATTTACAAAAATTCATAACTTCATCAACAAAAGCACATTAGTAATAACTACTAAACCCCAAAAAATGAATTTTCTTTAATCGAATAGAGAAATATAAACCTTGAAAAGTTCATTATTTGTCCTGAATTGCATGCCGGGGACATATTTGAGCCAAACAGAAAACCCCCTGAATTCAAGAACACACAAATATTGCTTTAGATGCAAAGCAATTTGAAAATTTGGAAAGTGGAAATTTGAGACATTACCCAAGTTCCATTCAAGACAGTTTCGGGACCAATTTCCGAGATGAACATAAATTCATGTACCAACTTGGGATAAGGATTCGACACGAAACCGGATGCTTGGTGATAGAATTTCATTTACTGCAAATATAAAAACCGTGAGTAAGGAATTCAAGACCAATTAAACACCTAAAGAACATGAATTATTGATTCAAGCGAAGTATCATAATTCCTCTAATCTGAATTGAACTTTCAGCTGTAAGTGAGCAGGTGGTGCAAGACCCTACCAATACATCGGAAAGTAATATTGACCCACTCTATAAAAACACCAAAATTAACCAAATTATCCCATGAGAAGCACAAATTCAGATATTTAAATCAATACTACTAAACAAAACGTCCCGCAGGATTCATTGATAGTAACCTTGGTCTTTTTATCACTTACCAAACCTCGAAATTGGGAGATAAAAAATCTAAATCTCATAGCTCAACAAAAACACAACTAAGGTTGGTGCATTAAATTGCTTGGGAGTACAATTAGACTAAAATTGGTTACCTGAAAGGTGAGATCGATGAACACGAAATCTTTGACAAGTACTATCAACGAAGAACACCGATCCAGTGTTATCTTCTTCAGCCTATAATTGAAACAGGCAAGAATTCAATAAAATTCAGAGAAGCTATATTGAATTGGAAATCAAAGTCAAATATATCAAGAGAAAGGAGATAAAGAAACAAACCCTGAAACAAACCTCTAAATCCAACATTAGGGAAGAAAGAATTACCGAAAAAATATTAAGGAATTATTCTTATTAACAAAAATCATTCACATAAACATATATTCAACAAAAACCTAAATTAAATGAAACCCTAGATTCTCAAAACACAGATCAGATTTAGTTTTTTTTTTTTTAACTGATGATAAAATCGCAAAGTGTTTTGGGAGAGAGAGACACAGAGCAAAAGAAAGAAAGATGAAAAACTAGATGAAGCTGAACAAAAAAAAAAACTAATCCGGTGAGATTTATACCTGATGTTGAAGCTGAGCCTTCTGGGTTAAAGTGAAGTTATTCAACTCTTAGGGTTTCAATTGAACTCTCGAGCTTCAATTTTCAGGCAAGATTCCAGTTTTTTCAGATCAACCGATTTTGGGATTTTGCGATTGAGTTTTTTCTGATTTTAGTTTCTTTTGGGTAAGAGGTGAAGTTGGGTTTTGGAATGAATGAAATTGATTTAAGGGTGAGGTTTACTTTCTTCAAGGTTGCAGAGCAACACCTTCAGAGAGACGGAGAGAAAGAAAAAATGAAACGAGAAGAAGAAAAAAATGTTTTGGAACGGAGAAAAATATGTTCTGGTCAATAGTCAATAGTCAAAATTTAGAAGGATGAGTGAAAATTTGGGCGGGCTTTTTGGTGGGAAACATGGGACATTTTCATTGGTTTCAAAAAGAGCATACGGATTGAGAAGAAAACACAATTTAGTAAATGCCGACCGTTAGATTGGATTGAGAATTTATTTCCTTAAATTTGGTTCGTTGGATTAAAATGTGACATTTTCATTGGTTTAAAAAGGAGCATACAGATTGAGAAGAAAACACAAAATTTGGTATAACCAAATAAGGATGTTGAATGATTAGATTGGCTTGAGATTTGATTTCTTTAAATTTGGTTCGTTGGATTACAAACATTTATAATAAAACCATGAAGAACCCAAAAATTAGTCGATTTCGAGAAAGAAACTGGGTACGATATCGAAACCTGGACTTGAGCATAAGTCCGAAATCACAGAATAACGATTTAATCCAACCATTTACGGGTAAGATTCCATCGTATGTTCTCAAAAACGTTCAGCAAACCCTAAATTAGTCAACTTCGAGAAAGAAACTGGGTCCGAGATCGAAACCTGGACTTGAGTATAAGTCTGAAACTTCGTAAGAATGACGAATCCAACCATTTACGGGTAAGATTCCATCGTATATTCTCTGAAACGTTCAGCAAACCCTAAATTAGTCAACTTGGAGAAAGAAACTGGGTCCGAGATCGAAACCTGGACTTGAGTATAAGTCTGAAACTTCGTAAGAACGACGAATCCAACCATTTACGGATAAGATTCCATCGTATATTCTCATAAACGTTCAACAAACTCTAAATTAGTCAACTTCGAGAAATAAACTGGGTCGAGATCGAAACCTGGACTTGAGTATAAATCTGAAACTTTCGTAAGAACGACGAATCCAACCATTTACGGGTAAGATTCCATCGTATATTCTCAGAAACGTTCAGCAAACCCTAAATTAGTCAACTTCGAGAAAGAAACTGGGTCCGAGATCGAAACCTGGACTTGAGTATAAGTCTGAAACTTCGTAAGAACGACGAATCCAACCATTTACGGGTGAGATTCCATCGTATATTCTCTGAAACGTTAAGCAAACCCTAAATTAGTCAACTTGGAGAAAGAAACTGGGTCCGAGATCGAAACCTGGACTTGAGTATAAGTCTGAAACTTCGTAAGAACGACGAATCCAACCATTTACGGATAAGATTCCATCATATATTCTCATAAACGTTCAACAAACCCTAAATTAGTCAACTTCGAGAAAGAAACTGGGTCGAGATCGAAACCTGGACTTGAGTATAAATCTGAAACTTTCGTAAGAACGACGAATCCAACCATTGACGGGTAAGATTCCATCGTATATTCTCTGAAACGTTCAGCAAACCCTAAATTAGTCAACTTCGAGAAAGAAACTGGGTCCGAGATCGAAACCTGGACTTGAGTATAAGTCTGAAACTTCGTAAGAACGACGAATCCAACCATTTACAGGTAAGATTCCATCGTATATACTCAGAAACGTTCAAAGAAATCCTAAATTAGTCAACTTCGAGAAAGAAACTGGGTCCGAAATCGAAACCCGAACTTGAGCATAAGTCTGAAACTTGGTAAGAACGACGAATCCAACCATTTACGGGTAAGATTCCATCGTATATTCTCAGAAACGTTCAGCAAACCCTAAATTAGTCAACATCGAGAAAGAAACTGGGTCCGAGATCGAAACCTGGACTTGAGTATAAGTCTGAAACTTCGTAAGAATGACGAATCCAACCATTCACAAGTAAGATTCCATCGTATATTCTCAGAAACGTTCAACAAACCCTAAATTAGTCAACTTCGAGAAATAAACTGGGTCGAGATCGAAACCTGGACTTGAGTATAAATCTGAAACTTTCGTAAAAACGACGAATCCAACCATTTACGGGTAAGATTCCATCGTATATTCTCTGAAACGTTCAGCAAACCCTAAATTAGTTAACTTGGAGAAAGAAACTGGGTCCGAGATCGAAACCTGGACTTGAGTATAAGTCTGAAACTTCGTAAGAACGACGAATCCAACCATTTACGGATAAGATTCCATCGTATATTCTCATAAACGTTCAACAAACTCTAAATTAGTCAACTTCGAGAAAGAAACTGGGTCGAGATCGAAACCTGGACTTGAGTATAAATCTGAAACTTTCGTAAGAACGACGAATCCAACCATTTACGGGTAAGATTCCATCGTATATTCTCAGAAACGTTCAGCAAACCCTAAATTAGTCAACTTCGAGAAAGAAACTCGGGTCCGAGATCGAAACCTGGACTTGAGTATAAGTCCGAAACTTCGTAAGAACGACGAATCCAACCATTTACGGGTAAGATTCCATCATATATGCTCGTAAACGTTCAAAGAAATCCTAAATTAGTCAACTTCGAGAAAGAAACTGGGTCCGAAATCGAAACCCGAACTTGAGCATAAGTCTGAAACTTGGTAAGAACGACGAATCCAACCATTTACGGGTAAGATTCCATCGTATATTCTCAGAAACGTTCAGCAAACCCTAAATTAGTCAACTTCGAGAAAGAAACTGGGTCCGAGATCGAAACCGGACTTGAGTATAAGTCTGAAACTTTCGTAAGAACGACGAATCCAACCATTTACAAGTAAGATTCCATCGTATATTCTCAGAAACGTTCAACAAACCCTAAATTAGTCAACTTCGAGAAAGAAACTGGGTCGAGATCGAAACCTGGACTTGAGTATAAGTCGAAACTCAGTAAGAACGACGAATCCAACCATTTATGGGTAAGATTCCATCGTATATTCTCGTAAACGTTCAAAGCAAACCCTAAATTAGTCAACTTCGAGAAAGAAACCGGGTCCGAAATCGAAACCCGAACTTGAGCATAAGTCCGAAACTTGGTAAGAACGATTTAATCCAACCATTTACGGGTAAGATTCCATCGTATATTCTCGTAAACGTCAAAGCAAACCCTAAATTAGTCAACTTCGAGAAAGAAACTGGGTCCGAGATCGAAACCTGGACTTGAGTATAAGTCTGAAACTTCGTAAGAACGACGAATCCAACCATTTACGGGTAAGATTCCATCGTATATTCTCAGAAACGTTCAGCAAATCCTAAATTAGTCAACTTCGAGAAAGAAACTGGGTCCGAAATCGAAACCCGAACTTGAGCATAAGTCTGAAACTTGGTAAGAACGACGAATCCAACCATTTACGGGTAAGATTCCATCGTATATTCTCAGAAACGTTCAGCAAACCCTAAATTAGTCAACTTCGAGAAAGAAACTGGGTCCGAGATCGAAACCTGGACTTGAGTATAAGTCTGAAACTTCGTAAGAATGACGAATCCAACCATTTACAAGTAAGATTCCATCGTATATTCTCAGAAACGTTCAACAAACCCTAAATTAGTCAACTTCGAGAAAGAAACTGGGTCGAGATCGAAACCTGGACTTGAGTATAAATCTGAAACTTTCGTAAGAACGACGAATCCAACCATTTACGGGTAAGATTTCATCGTATATTCTCATAAACGTTCAGCAAACCCTAAATTATTCAACTTAGAGAAAGATACTGGGTCCGAGATCGAAACCTGAACTTGAGTATAAGTATGAAACTTCGTAAGAATGACGAATCCAACTATTTACGGGTAAGATTCCATCGTGTATTCTAAGAAACGTTCAGCAAACCCTAAATTAGTCAACTTCGAGAAATAAACTGGGTCTGAGATCGAAACCTAGACTTGAGTATAAGTCTGAAACTTCGTAAGAACGACGAATCCAACCATTTACGGGTAAGATTCTATCGTATACTCTCGTAAAAGTTCAAAGCAAACCCTAAATTAGTCAACTTCGAGAAAGAAATTGGGTTCGAGATCGAAACCTCGAACTTGAGTATAAGTCCGAAACTTCGTAAGAACGATTTAATCCAACCATTTACGGGTAAGATTCTATCGTATACTCTCAGAAAAGTTCAGCAAACCCTAAATTAGTCAACTTCGAGAAAGAAATTGGGTTTGAGATCGAAACCTGGACTTGAGTATAAGTCTGAAACTTCGCAAGAACGATGAATCCAACCATTTACGGGTAAGATTTCATCGTATATTCTCAGTCTCGTTCGACAAACCCTAAATTATTCAACTTCGAGAAAGAAAGCGGGTCCGAAATCGAAAACGGACTTGAGCATAAGTCTCGAAACTTGGTAAGAACGACGAATCCAACCATTTACGGGTAAGATTTCATCGTATATTCTCATAAACGTTCAGCAAACCCTAAATTATTCAACTTAGAGAAAGATACTGGGTCCGAGATCGAAACCTGAACTTGAGTATAAGTATGAAACTTCGTAAGAATGACGAATCCAACTATTTACGGGTAAGATTCCATCGTGTATTCTAAGAAACGTTCAGCAAACCCTAAATTAGTCAACTTCGAGAAATAAACTGGTCCGAGATCGAAACCTAGACTTGAGTATAAGTCCGAAACTTCGAAGAACAACGAATCCAACCATTTACGGGTAAGATTCTATCGTATACTCTCGAAAAGTTCAGCAAACCCTAAATTAGTCAACTTCGAGAAAGAAATTGGGTTTGAGATCGAAACCTGGACTTGAGTATAAGTCTAAAACTTCGTAAGAACGACGAATCCAACCATTTACGGGTAAGATTCCATCGTATATTCTCAGAAACGTTCAGCAAACCCTAAATTAGTCAACTTCGAGAAAGAAACTGGGTCCGAGATCGAAACCTGGACTTGAGTATAAGTCTGAAACTTTGCAAGAACGATGAATCCAACCATTTACGGGTAAGATTCCATTGTATATTCTCGGTCTCGTTTCGACAAACCCTAAATTATTCAACTTCGAGAAAGAAACCGGGTCCGAAATCAAAACTCGGACTTGAGCATAAGTCTGAAACTTGGTAAGAACGACGAATCCAACCATTTACGGGTAAGATTTCATCGTATATTCTCAGAAACGTTCAGCAAACCCTAAATTATTCAACTTAGAGAAAGATACTGGGTCCGAGATCGAAACCTAAACTTGAGTATAAGTATGAAACTTCGTAAGAATGACGAATCCAACTATTTACGGGTAAGATTCCATCGTGTATTCTAAGAAACGTTCAGCAAACCCTAAATTAGTCAACTTCGAGAAATAAACTGGGTCTGAGATCGAAACCTAGACTTGAGTATAAGTCTGAAACTTCGAAGAACGATTTAATCCAACCATTTACGGGTAAGATTCTATCGTATACTCTCAGAAAAGTTCAGCAAACCCTAAATTAGTCAACTTCGAGAAAGAAATTGGGTTCGAGATCGAAACCTGGACTTGAGTATAAGTCTGAAACTTCGTAAGAACGACGAATCCAACCATTTACGGGTAAGATTCCATCGTATATTCTCAGAAACGTTCAGCAAACCCTAAATTAGTCAACTTCGAGAAAGAAACTGGGTCCGAGATCGAAACCTGGACGTGAGAATAAGTCTGAAACTTCGTAAGAACGACGAATCCAACCATTTACGGGTAAGATTCTCATGATCTTGGATGGTGCGCTAGGACCGATCGCCATTTAACCGACGATAGGTAGCACTTTGCCCATAAAATCCCCAATTAATCCAACTTGATAATGTTATCAAATATCAATCTCTACCCACCGATTGAAGAGGTTGAGCATCTTCAGTTAGTTGCTCCTTAACGCCCTCCAGGTTGTCAGGAATAAATTTTCGTAAAAATGACCATTTTTCCCTTTATGGATGGTTTCTTCTTCCTTTTATTACCGGCGAGCTACGAAACTTATATAGGACAACAAAAAAGCTAATGATATTCAATTAAGCTATTTGGAAAGACATGAAAATTTGATAATAAAATAACGTAAAATATGCTTATCAACAGATCTCTTGTGTACATTTTTGATCTAGTTGATATGAAATAAAGCATATGTTATGGTCTAATGGTATATTTACAGATCATATTTTCCGGCTAATCGGAGATGACAGGAGACATACACTAGTTAACATTTAGAGATGGACCTTCGATGTTCACTTTGGTCTAATGGTACATTTAGAGATCATATTTTTCGGCTAATCAGAGAATATATTTTTGTAAAATGATTCTATATTACCCTCAAATTATATCACAATTTCGTAAAAGCAATCGTTTAGTATAGAATAAATTCGTGAATTTTAGGCAAACACAATAATCACATGCATCACATGAATGTACGAGAATTCGTATTTTTAAAGTTCAGGTGTGGATTTTTAGCCTGAAAATTCATGACAAATATTTGAGTTCGAAAATACATTACAAATATTCTTAATTGCAAAATTGATGTTATTTTGTTTATTTCGACAATAAAATATGAAAATGATCTTTAAATTAATGCTTTTACTTACAATTTTTTTAAATTGTTAACAGATGTCATTTAATAAAATCCGCAAATAATCATCCATAACCATATTTTTTTCTTCCAAAAAGCGTATTATACATTTTTCTCTTGACGAGAAAAAAATTATGAGTATCTGATAAAATGTAAGTGAAGTATCGTAATTTATTTCCTCGCACAAAAGATTGAAATACGTCAAATAGGACCCAATCTTAGTTACATTTTCTCAAGATTTACCAAAGTACAATCGATAAATCTTACTTAAGGTTCAAGAAGAAGTTGCATTTCAGAATAATGAACATCAAAATAAAAAATTGAGGGAACTTGTGAACTTTATCACCAATAAAATGCTCCCAAAACACGTGATTGGCGTCTTTTAGTTGAATATATTCATTTACAGTTAAGATTCATTCGGAATATTTCCGGAAACCTTAAACAAACCCTATTATGGCATATTGTATGCATTTCCTAGCTCCGATATCGAGCAGGTCATAAGTGGACTACTATAAGTCGAAAACTTGGTAAAAACGATGAATCCATCCATTTATAGGTGAAATTCCTTCGTAATATTCCTCGAAACCTTAAACAAACCATATTCAGGCATATTGTATGCATACCCTGGCTCTGAGATCGAAACCTGGCCAGAAGTGGACTACTATAAGTCGGAAACTTGGTAAGAACGATGAATCCATCCATTTACAGGTAAGATTCCTTTGGAATATTATCTGAAACCTTAAACATACCCTTTTTCGTGAACTTATAAGTTGAACAAGATCGAATCTTGGTTGTGAGTGGACCATTATAAGTTGGAAACTTCGTAAGAATGATAAATCCAACCATATACAGGCTGAACCTTAAACAGACCCCTTTTCGTCAATGAAGTAAATAACGTTTATCTTTTAAACTTCGCAAATACATCATCGACACAGTATATTATTAAGTTACTTGATTATGTATAGGATATAGATGTGATTTCATCATAGGAAACCGTGTATTACTACATTGGCTTAAGAAATCAGATGTATGAACTTATCACATATGGGCCCGGCCTATTTTCAGTCAATCAGTGGCCGTTTTCCTAGTTACACCGAATCAAAAACATTAATTTGAAAAACAGAAGAAAATCATTTTGTTGCTGTATCGTGGGGCCAGTTAGAGACATTTTGGGAAGAGAAGACACGCACTGGACTAGGTCATTTTGGCGTCTTGTGCATAAGCGGCAATTCAATATTTAATGGTATATCAAAAATTGGATGTACTTGTGTGGGCTAGAAGACATGTAGCTTCGCACGGATCTCGATAAAACATTAGCCGTTGAACTGCTGCATGCACTTTGTTAGGATAGCTCTTACTACATTGCGTCCGTAGCCATTATTTTTCAACACAGGAGAGAAAAGTTGACGCGGGACCCATAATTGAGAGCGATCAATCTCATTAGAAAAACAAAGGGGACAAGTCTCTGACTTTGTATATAAAAAGTTATGGAAAGGCGAAGATTTGTCATACGGAGTGCTGCATCAAGTTTAAAGGATCGAACCTGCTATACTTCCCCTTTCCCATCCCCGTTAGGTGACACTGTTTTTAGCCCTTAGTCATTTGGATTGTCCCATTATTATTGGATTTAACCAGTGCCAGCATGACACATAGTGCGGAAAGGAGTGAGGATAAAGAGTGGGTATATATTGTTGGATATTTTTAACAAACCCTTGAATTGAAGGCATTTAGGCCGAGTGGGAAATTTTTCGTGCTAACGTTTCTATTGTCGGTTAGAAAAACACGAGCAGAAAAACTCGTTTCACCAATGGACGCATTGAAGGAAGAGACGTGCCTGTTCACTCTGAAAAGATGTCTGTGGAGATGAAGAGTCATCTCCAAAGGGTGTGATTTTCTCTTTAAATATGAGACTTGTTTTCATTCAAAACACATCTCTCAACTCTCTCTGTTTTCTTTCTTACAAGCATCATCAGAAACAAAACCAGTGTGTTCTTGGTTGGATCAAGGTCGTACAAGCTTTGAATCCAACAACCGTTTGTGGGTCTTCAAGTATCCTCGACGGCAATATTCAATTGACTTGTTTGTACTCGCCAATTCAATTGGGAAAAGGTCGAATAATTGTCGAAAAGAATCTTTCATAAGAGCCTTGAACCCTAATACAACATTCTTTTCTTCACCCTGTTTTACTGCCAATTTTCCAACATATATATCCTTAAAGGATAGCAAATGCAAGAAACAAGATCAATAAGTCCTAGGGTGGCCAGGATTATTCACCTCTAATACCATGAGTTGGAAGTTTTTTTTCTTTTTCTTTTTTAAGCATGAGAATATTATTAAGATTAAGCCACAATTACACGAGGGTAAACAATTTATCCAGCCAAAAGTTTTGGCGTAGAGATGTTGAAGTTTTCTAAAGACGACAAGACACGCAAATGGGCGCGAAAAGCTCTTGCTGCCCTTCCAAACTCGGGTCAAAACTTTGATTGCTCGCTAGTACCAGTCGTTGTAGAAGAAGCATGTCAGCTGGTGTCCCTTGTTTTACATGGTCAAATTTTTGGATGAAAAACAATTGCGTGGCATGGGAAGGTGACAGTGACACCAATCATCTATCACATGAAAGAGTGAATGTCGTTATGCCCCGAAACCGGTTGAAGAAATAATATTGAAAAAGCTCTTCTTTTTCTTTCTTTTTCTGGAGTTTGTGCAAATTAAATGTATTACTTGGTTTATGAGCAAGAAATTTTGGATAGATTGAGAGCAGTGTTTAATTTTGGATGTATTACTGCTTACATCCATACGCAGTATCAACCACAGTTTAATCAAAATTAAAATTTAGTCTCACACTCTTACCGAGTGATTTTGTATTAATATTTCTCTTTGCATATTCATCACTAGGTAAGAATCTTAAGGTATTTCTGGTCAAAATTTCTCCATGTATTTACATACAAAATTTTTGCTTAAGTAAGATTTTTAGTCATCTGTGCAAAGCCTCGAATGAAAATGCAATTCCTCATGCAATCCAACACACATCGATATACAAAAGCTTCGGTACCAGTAAATCCTTGTGACTTGTAAGAGCGACTGACATTTCAAGAGTGACTGTGACATTTCAAAAATGGGATTATAATTCCGAAAATGATATATGTCCCCCACTCCTTCCCCCACTCTTTTCCCCCGCTTATGTGTCAAACATCTGTTGGTTAAATCCAATAATAATGGGATCCCCCTGCTAATCTCAATCCAGGGATCAAAGGCTAAGAACGATGACACCTAATGGGGGAAGGGAGTGGGGGAAGCAAGTGGGGGAAGTGTAGCACTTTCGTCATAATTCGCAGCTTGCCTGGTCACATCATACGGATTTACAGGGAAACAAACAACAATTTAAGGAGGAAAGGGATTCCAGTACCAACATAAAAAAGTAAAATAACTCGCCTTGGGAAGCTGATTTGACATATTTTCGGTGTATATTTTGAGAATGACAAGTAATTGATATACCTTGTGAGCACTCTATGACTCATGTCGTAAAAAAAATCCTAGAAAAGGTTGAAAGGTAAGTCATAGTACAATTAAGTATATATAAGTTCATAATGATCGAAAGTTGGTTGCAGCATTGTGGTTTCCACTCTTTGTAGGCACCTCCTAGTGCAAGGAGGAAAGGGGTTCGAATCTCTATAATTTATCTTTTTTTTTTCTTCCTTAAAAAAGAAATATTCCACTTTTTATCCTCCAGATGTTCACTAAAACACTTCAATACCATGACGATTTTTCATACAAATCTGGGCCAAAAAAAAAAAAAAAAAAAAAAAAAAAAAAAATTGCAAACACAAAATTTGAAAAAAAAAAAGTTAAACTCTAATTAAGTAAGATTATTACTAATTAATTAAGATTATCACTAATTATTTAGGGGCATTTTAGCCATTTAGAAAAAAAAATTTATAAGGGGTGACCAAAATTAGGTTGGGGTGACCTTTTTTGTCCTCTAGTGAAGGCCCCCAATTAAAATCCTTGGCCCCCAATCAAACTAGGATAAATAGGACTCGCATTCTTAGTTTTTTTTTCCCCCTAGTATCAGAATAGTAAATGAGTACTTTATGAATTTCCCTTTTAGGCCTCGATGTAGTCGCAATTAGTGTATTAAGTTTATTCCAAATTGTACAGCAGCTTAGTACATCATTCTATAGTTTATTGCTTTGAAGATTTCAAAATCTCTGGAATTCTTGGAGCTTATATTGACTTTACCAGTATGAATGAATTTAGGTTTTTTGATTTGAGTTTTTTTTTTGGTGATTTTGAACCTGTGTGAACTGTGTGCTGTTTTTTAAATTTGAACGGAAGTACATCAAAAGTTGTGTTTGTCTTTTAAGATTTCTCTTAACGTTTTCTCACCTTGAGCATTTGGCCTTTGGTTTGGAGGCACATCCCGGAGAGGGGTGGGTAAGATTTTGAACTTCGAATCTATCCGACCTTTCTTTTTCAGCTCTTTTTGTTTTCTGCGCTAAAAAAAAGTTAAACTGGGAAATTAGGATATATATATGACCGATGTCCGCACATCGAATAATTACAGCAGATTTTTTCTTTTTACCTGGGCACAATCAAGGAGGGGAAGAATTCCAGAGTGGGAAGGAGAGTAATAATTGGAACCTCCCTAACCGGTCAAGTCAAAGGACGGGCATAATTTATAGAATTGTAATAAAAGGGAGCGATAATTCTGCTAGACCGATCTCTAGGCAAAACGTGAGTCGCAACACGTGACATACCAAGAAACTAGCTCAGTTCTTTCTTTATCTATTGGGTAGAAATTCTATTCTATTTTTACACCTGCATATGCTTATGTAGCCATTTTCCTTCATTTGCACAAGCATTATGCAAGAGCCGTTCTATCACCTGCATATGCTTATGCAGGAATTTTCCTTTATTTGCACAAGCATTATGCACAGAGCCATTCACTCGCATATGCCTATGTAGATAATGTGCACGAATCTTGTGCAAATATATCTTCCCCCACCTGCATATGCTTATATGGGTAAGTTTCATACCGTATATCCTAAATTTCAGTGAAAAAGTTGACTTAAAGTGGCGCAAAGATGACGTAGATTCATATAGTGCAGCAAACGAAAATGTTGCTGTAGAGATGAGCTTGTAAATTTAATAATGTAATAGACAGAGGGAAAAATAATTGATATCTTTAATAAAGTGAACTCTTTAACATTCACAAAACTTGAGCATAACTTTCATTGTCAACCTATCATCCAATCTACAAAAACCAAAAGCAATGGATACAAAAGTTAAATTAGGGACTTTCTAGGACTCTTATTTCACTTCTGGTTTTTTTTCTCCTTTTTGATCTCACCGATAGTTCATTCAGGAACTGCAACAACTGTTGCTGCACCTCCACTAGAAAGCACGGAAGCCATTTTCTCCCTTCCACTTGAAATTAGCTCTGTGTTGTCCTTGTCCTTAACTTGGGAAGGAAGATGCTGAACCCCGTTGTCATCAGCATCAACTCTAACTACAAAATAAAACAATGCTCAGTAGTTGGATTTAATAGATTCCACAGACGACAAGCAACGACCAGTTATTAGTAATTTGAATTAAGGGTTCAACGTCTAACATGCGCAAGCAAGTGATAACCATAATGGAGAATCATTATTTGAGGATACAAGAAGAATGAATCAATCATTGTTCTTTCTACATTTTTATAATTTGTATGTCCTGCTTCTCACAATAACAATTGCGAACTGCACAGATCTCTTAATAAAAAAAAATCCTATGATTTCTCAACAAGTTTGTTACAAAGTGAAACAATCCCAAACGGGGCTATAGTCATTCTCATAGTCTCCAGAAATATTTTATTGCACTTATTCCAGTAAGGGTAGTCTGGTTATTTTCACAGTCTCCGGAATGTTTGTTGCAATTTGTCATGATAAGGGTAATATGGTCATTTTTATTTGATGAAAATAATACTATCTACAACTGCGAATGAAATTGAAGGTTAATTTGGTCATTTTAGAATCTGGGGTCCATCTGTGGTAAACTGGCAAGCTGAGTTGGTATACTGGATAACTGAGTCCAATGAGGAACCATAATATCTGATATTTTTCTTCTCTAGTAAATTGGTAGAAATAGCCCTCTTATGTCCTCTCCTCTCCTTTCGTCTCCTCTCATATATATGTTTTCAATAGGTAAGGACTTACTATTATGTAAATAAGAGTTGTTCACATGAAGAAAAATTCCTACATAAAAATATGTTGTTGGGGAGAAAACATGTGAACAAACATTGTGCAAATTATTGAAATGCCCTGGACAGACTAGCCAAATAACGAATAAAGTGACGAGGTATAATTTGTAAAAAAGAAACCTATTATAGGGGCTCCAAACATTTGGTTTTGAGGGCTCACAAGATGACAAAATCGGGTTATGAAATAGTAATCAACAAAACCCCATATCTAATTATTTTTTGTAATGGCTAAAATACCCTCCATGAATTATAAAATTAAATTTATGATCTTTTATTTCTTTTTTCATTCATAAATCATGATGAAGACGATGATCATAAAAAAAAATCTATTATTTTTCTTTCTCTTTTCTTCTTCTCCGTCGTGATGAAGATAGCGATCATAAAAAGAAAAAACTAAGAAAACCCATCACTTATTTTTGAAAAAAACAGTTTCAGTATTGTCCACGGTTGGGAAAATTCATATTTCCCCACCATAGGCCGTCTACGGTTGGGAAAATTCATACTTCCCAACTGTAGACAGTTTTTTCCCAACCGTAGACAGTTCTTAAATTGTTTTTTCAAAAACCCAATTCAATCGATTCCGCTTATCCATGCATTTAAACCAATTAAATAAGATGTGTTTTTGATTTTTACCTTACTGAAGTCATTGTGGGTGGATTAAATGGTGTTAATCGATAATAAATTATTTTGAGAATTGACGATTAATCGAAGAAATAAGCGATGGAGGTGATGGGAAGAAGAAAATGGAAGAATTAAAAGAGAGGAATGAAAACAAATTAGTTTTAGGTTTTTAATATTTAATAGGGTTAAGGGTATTTTAGTATTTTTCTTATGAATTATGTCCCCTTATCTTATTGTAGGATATTTGAATCCTTAGGAGCCCTAAAAATTCTTTTCTTGGAGCCCTTATAATAGGTTTCGTAAAAAGAAGTTATTAAAATTTTCAACAAAAAAAATCAAATCTTCTCTGGCACTTTAACTCAATAATAGAGGAGCATGGTCCGTATGAAATTTGTTTGACCAATAGCAAACCATTTTTTTAATCTAATGGACAATAATGCAAGCATAGGACTCACACGGTTGCGTTACATCCAACGACTTCCACATCTCCTAGATTTTTTTGGCGCTTAGTTTTTTGGGAACCAAATTTCCCTCCCATTTGACCGCCAAAATTTCACAACTATTCCCAAAATTACATTTGGTCTCGTGTCACAACAAGAAAAATTCGATTTTTATTTTTATTTTCTTTTCAACTTTTCAAAAACACAACTCTCAAAGTTCCCTTTTTATTTCTTCTGTATCTCTCTCCTCAAAACCCTTCGCCATTTCGTCTTCAGTAAAAAGAAAAGAATGAAGAAAAATCCTCTTTCACTCTCGAGGCGGTTGTCTCTGTAAAATCTCATTACCTTTTCCCTCCCGATCTCCGAATTCTTCAAATTAGGGTTTCACTTTTCACTCAAAATAATCATTTTCCAGGGTTTAATCAATCCTTCAGGTTACTCAAATTCATTTAGGGTTTGTTAAGGGGGGTCCTTATTTTGTTCAAATTGTAATGATAAACATTAAATGGGAGTATTATTTCTTAGGGTTTCGTTCAGATTGATGATTCGAACACGATTTTTTGAAGATTTGTCACCATGGGTATCTCTTTCTGAAGATTCGAACACGAATTACAGGGTTTCGTTACCACGCTTATCTTAACTTGAATTCTGCGGTAAATTCTTTTATTGATTTTTGTGGTTTATTTGGATCTGATTTGATTCTCCAATTTCTGTCTAATTGCAGGCTATTTTAGATTTCTTCTGTTGTCTTAGCTATCTATTTTGGATCTGATTTGATTCTTATTTACTTTGCATCAGGACGGAGGAAGGCTTAAAGTCAAACTTTCAGAAGGACTCGCTGAGGATTGCATCTTAGATGTACAACCTGTAATTAAGTACAGACAAAATGGTGTTATCTTGTTACACATGGAAGTAGAGAGAACTCAATCCCTCGTTCAGGTATACTGGCAATATAAAGTAGCTTCAATTCACAAATCTATTGTATTTCTGATGTGTTGGTATGATTTTAATATTGGGTTTTTGGGTGTTTTGGGTGTGAGAAGGTATTGACTGTTCAAATCTTGGTCAATACAGAAGAACACCACCAAGCTGGTTGAAGATTTCTTCTCCTGATGTAAATATAATTAACCAAACCCCTTTAGTTTAATTATCATTTTTTAGACTATTAATTGATGGTGATGGTTTTTTGGGTTTGATTTTACAGGTTAAAGATAACATTTGTAAGTTCGCAAAGAACGAGTTCACTCCATCTCAGATTGGTTTCATTCTAAGGGATTTACATGGTATTGCTCAAGTTAAGAGTGTTACTTGAAGCAAGATCTTGCGTATTCTTAAGGCTCATGGTATGACCATCACTATTGTTTTTTTTTTTTTTGGTTTGTTGGATTTAGAGATTTGTTTAAGGGTTTGTTTCTTTATTTTTTGTTGCGACGGTTACTAGTTTATGGTGTGGAGGAAATTGAGCCTTTTTTTGTTGAAATTGTTCACTGTAAAAGCAGATTCTAGAATTGTTCATGTTCTTCTTCTTTAATTGCCGGTTAATGAACCTAGTCGAGGAGGGTGTAGACAAATTTAGCCATTGTATATTTTATCCTGGAGCCAAATTTAGCATCATGACAGAAGTTAAATTATGTGATAGAACATGACGAAAGTGATTGAAATACATAAAATTTGCGTTTTCTGCCTAAAATTTGAAATCCTCCAGTCAAGTTTGGGTTTTGCCTAATGTATTCGTAAATGGGAATTTCTTCCTATTGCACATTATTGATAAACTTTCTTGGTTTTGTCTGCTAAGCTTCATTTTGTTAACCACACAGTTTGTTGGTGGATGTGATGCACAATTTACACGTTCCAACTCTTGTTGCCATACTATTATAACTTCCAAACAGAATAAAACTCAAAATGTGAAATGTTTTGTTCAACAGATTGCTACACACGCTGATTTAGGCCTTGCAGATGCTTACATCAACGGCGATTTTTCCTTTGTTGAGAAAGAAGAAGGTTTTCTAGACCTATTTATGGTACAAAGATCTAATTTGGACATTGAGCTTCAATTGTATTCATGTCACTTTAAATTGTTTCGTATAGTTAACTTCAACTAATTCCTTGTGGTAACATCATCTTTTTTTTTGCAGATATTCATTGCCAATAGGAATATGAACAACTCTCTTAACAACAGTAAAAGGTATGCTACAGTTAAGAACACATCTTTGACAGTTGCTTAACTAGTAATAGCCAGAGCATCATTACTCGAAGGTTTACATGTAGTTGTTTTCAGGGTTTGGTGGACACAACGTTTTTTACTACTGGAATTGCATCCACAAAGTACTTCCTCGGGCATGTTTCAAGGCAAAACACACTAATGCAAGCTCGCAGAAACATATCTAGACATTATGACCAGTCTGCGCCTTTCTTAGCCGATATGGTCATTCACTTATTTTGCTTGAATCTCTATGACATGACTGACAAGTACTTGCACTTGTTCTTGTAGAATAATAATCTATTTTCACTGTTCTTGGATGACTTGTTGACATATTCTTAAGGTTTGATTCCGTCTCTTTTGAGGATTTTCAGTTTAAGCAACATATAAATCATCTAATAAGAGTCTTCCTGTTTAGACATTTTCTAATTTACCACGTTACTTCAACTCATGTACGCGTCATTCTACAGAGAGATGGAGAAGACTTGAAGGTTTCACAAATGAGAAAAATATCACTTTTGATTGAAAAGGTACAGGTTCTCCTGAAACTATCATTACATGATGCAGCTAAGTTCGGACTTCATATATCTGTCAATGTATCTATATGTTTGGTGGAGTATTTGATTAATTCCGTATATTCACCATACATATTTAGGCTAAATCTAAAAGCAAACTTGAAGTCTTGAGATTGGATGTGGTTGGGGTACCTTGGCTATACTCTGGCATCACACTATCCAGGAGCAGCTGAAATATGCAGAAATTAAAGTGAAAGAAGCCGGCCTTCAGGTATTTTTTTTAACTGACAAAACAATTCTATCAAAGCATGTAACTTTACATTTCTTTTTTTATTTCTTTTTGTGCTGTCTAACTTTAAATCTACTTTCAGGACCGTGTAAGGTTTATTCTGTGCGATTATTGTCAAGTGCCTGATTCCATCAAATATGATAGGATTATATCTTGGTAAGTACTCCTACTTACCGCCTCATTTCAAGTGAGTCTTATGTGTGATATAAAAACTTGATCAAACCACGAAATGTTTTCAACAGTGAGATGTTAGAAGCTGTCGGGCATGAATTGATGGAGAGCTTTATGAGTTCACGTGATTCAGTTTTGGCTGAAAATGGTCTTCTTGTACTACAGGTGCCGCTATTTTTCCATAATCCGGAAAATTTAACTTCAAATTTGTGAATCTTATATAATTTAATGCATCAAACTTAGTTGTGTTTTGCTTGGTTATGAGATCTAGATTTTTTATCTCCGTATTTCGAGGTTTGATTGGTGATAAGAAGATCAAGATTCTCATCAAGGAATCTGTGGAACGTTACATTGAGTAGCCATGTGCATTAGGTGTTTTTAGGAATAGGGACATGTACAAGCATGTGAATGATGGTTCTGGATTGAAGGCTCCTCTTATTCCTGAGGATGTTTATGATAATATAATCATGAAAGTAATTGTCTGATTGATTTGTCGATTTGTTTATGTTTCTTTTGGTTATGGGTGAAGGTCTATTTCATTGTCTGTTCATGAATTATGGTTTCTTTTCGTTTTGATATGGTCTCATGTATCCCATGATATAATTTAGAACTGTTTTCATTTTTTGGGAACATAAACCCCTAATCCAAAACTATTATATCTTGTTTAGTATGTAAAAGTTTAATCAACTTAAAGGTTTAGTTTAATGAGGTCTCTAGCCTAGTGTGTTTGTTAATTCAGCATAATCTATATGTTTTTTTTTTTTTTGAGAGTAAATTTCCATTTTATTTTAATTTTTAAGCATGGTGGGTTAATCTGTTCATGAACTATGATTTTGTTCTGTCTCTATATGGTTCCGTTTATCCCACGATATAAGGTGAACTTGTTTTCATTTAAAATTTAGACCCATTTTCTGGAAAGAAAAACCATTACCTAACGAAATCTATATTCCTTGTTTAAATTTTCAAAATAAGATGAACATTCTTTTGAAGACCCAAGTTGGAAAGTGTATTATTAGGCTAAGTTTGTAAGGGTTTAATCCCCTTGAAGGTTGAACCCTTTGATTGTTTCGCTCCTTTTAGTGAAGAGTAATTATGCAGTTTTTTTTTTTTTTTTTTTTTTTCCAGTTTAATCTGGCAACTAAATGTTAAAGCAGTTTCGACGGATCTTTTATCTTCTTTTTTTATGTGTTTTGGTTTCAGAGAAATGGCAGAGACACGTGCAGTATCATTAAGAGATGAAAGGATATCATCGAAAGCCGGTGATGAGATGGTTACACTTTCTTCATTAGTTTCCACAGTTTTAGCTGGAAAGCAGGCTGGAATAGATTTGCAATAGCTGAATGTTGTGATGAAGGTTGATTTACAGGTAATATTTCAAGTTATAAAATGATGTGTAACACAATCAATATAGTGTACTTTGTTCTCGTGTCTGCAATACAATGGAAGGATAGGCTAGCTATTTTCGTGATGCAATGAGATAACTTGCACCAAAAATGAAACTGGTGTTGTTCGACAGGGACTAAAATGCAATGCTGCCACTTTAGTACCTTTCAGTACTGATATTCCCCTGGATGTCCTTCGCATCCTGCTGGTAGGGGCTGGTATATCTTCCTAGTGGCATTGATATAGTTTCCTCAAAAGTACAATATTCTGTTTGTTTTTTAAATCCGTCTTCACTTCTTCCAAATTAATTGTGAAGCTCTTCGTCTCTATTAGGGCTCCATTGAGGCTATCAGACAAGCTCTTCAAGTGCTCCCTCAGGACAATGTAACTTTAAAGTTTCTTCTGCAAGCAACAGGGGATATAAGTGCAAGTGATGTTGATCTTGCTGTGGCAGCTGGTAAATCCATTATAATAGGTTTCAATGTCAAAGTGCCAAATGCTGTCAACAGCCATGCAGACAACAAAATGTAGAGATTCGGTTGTACAACAAAGTCATTTATGAGCTTATCGATGACACGAGGAAAGCAATGGAAGGACTTCTTGATCCCTTTGAGGTAAACCATATCTAATGCCTACTATTTTAAATTGTCTCCATTAAAAGCATGGAATGCCCTTGCTAGTCACATAAATAAATGTCCAACATATATATCTATGAAGTATTTTAACGGATCATTTTATATTATTACATTTCTAAAGTATAAGAGCTCCAACTAAATCAAGGTTACCGTTTCTATTCTTTCTTCATAGGAACAAATACCGATTGGAGCTGCTGAAATCCGTGCCATATTCAGCAGCGGCAGTGGTCGTGTTGCTGGATGCATGATAACAGAAGGAAAATTTGTGAAAGGCTGGGGAACAATCCACGTTGGTGTTGTTGATTCTTGGAGACGAGTAAAGGAAGTTGTGAAAGAGGTATGTTTCTACAGCTAATTTACTAGAACTTGTCTTGAAAAATTAGTCATTGTTTTGATTACTTGTGTAGATCCAAGTTGAAAATAAATTAGGTTATTTGAACTTCATTCAAGTTTGCGCTCTTAAAACCTTTTGAATATTCTTTATAGCAAGACTGGTTGGAGAATACTCATTGTTCTGTCTCCCCTTTTTTGTTTTGCTTTCTGTCTCACGGGTTTTCCTTCTTTTGATCAGGTAAATGCCGGTCTAGAGTGTGGTGTTGGGATTGACGATTATTCTGATTGGGAGGCGGGTGATACTATAAAGGCCTTCAACTCTGTTCAGAAACAACAACGATCACTTGAAGAAGCATCGTCTTCCGTGGCAGCTGCAATTTCAGGTGAAGGTTACTAAATGGCTTCCCTGTGATTGCTGCATGTAATAGTGCTAGTGAAGCTAAGAAGGCATGGACTGGTGTGTGGGTCATCATCATAGGCCTGGTTATGCCTGCTGCTGGATCATATCTTGTTTACAAATACAGACTATGGGTAAGTTCAGTGCATTGCATAATTCCATTTCCTATGTAGGTAAGGTCAGTCTAATTGACTATTTGTGAAGGTGTTAGTTTTACTTTACATGATGCAACGGATTTTTCTTATAAAATCGTCTAGAAATCCTCCTAACTTGCTTTGCATAATCTTTTAATCTCTTGAAGTTTCACAAAAATCAAAAATAAGTGGTATATGCTTTCTATTGTTTTAGAAATTAATTGGCTTCCTGACATGATCTTATATCTACCAGGTGGCTTTGCTGGTAATATTGGTCATGATCCCCACATGTTATACACGCTTAGTGCTGTGCAAGTCTTAGCTCAGATTGGCAAGCTACGCGCTCCGCGTTGATAAGCTATCAAATCGTATCCTTCTGTTGTGTAGGAACTGCTTTCAATGTTTCATTAAAGAGGTTTCAGATCCTTCATTTCTTGATTCCCTTGATTTTATGGTCATACATTGTTGGACTTCAGAATGAAGATGGATCTTTTACAGGGTAGATTTGGGCTAAAATTGATACTCGGTGCATACTTACTGCTATGGATGTTGGTGCAACTAATACAAATGAGCACACAGCACAGCAGCCGATCCCCACCAATACCCCTTTTCTTTTCTTTTTGTTAGTAACTTCACTATTGACATGAGAAACAAACCACACAGATAGATAAAGTTAAAGGTAATGATTTTCTGATACCAAATTGTGTAATAAACCTAAATGGCCTTTTTATTAGTTAACTTTTTTAGTGCCATTTACTAAAAAAATTCAATTGTGGTATACGATGCAGCATTCATTGATATTGGAGAATGCACAAGAAGCAAGTTATGGCTTAATGACCTTGGTGGAATTGAGAGAGTAGCGAAGACGGACATTCAAGGAGATCCACTGAAAGAAACTCAAATTGTTAACATATGTTTATCTGCACTGGGAGATGTGATATCAGCATTGGCGACCAGAAGCCTACATATCCATTCCAGGTCATCTTTTAAGAGGAACTCTAATGAAGATAGAAATTTAATATCATTAATTTTGCTTGTTTGATAGTAAGATTATATTTTTCTACTTGATGTCTAATTAACATTCTGATTTCCGAATGGTCCCAATTTGTGCAGGAATTTAAAGCTCACTCGCTCCAAGATTCTCGAGGTATTTTCCCCTCTTCTCTAATTAATTTTGGAGTTATTGAAACTTGACCGAGGCTTGAGTTTCTCTGTTGCTTATATTGCATATGCCAGATAATAATTTCCTCCCCAACTAATCACATCAGCAATAGCATCCCATGAAAACGTTTGTCATGAGAACAAAAACAAATTAACAATGGCTAATAAGAAATGAAAAGCCAAATTTCTTTACCATTAGGACCATAACGTAGCTCAAAATTCCAAAGTGGATGTCCGTCGCAGGCTGCTCTATCAACATGTAGTTTTTCCTTTCCTGTTTTTACTTCATTTTGTTCCAGGTTCAAGCTGTTGCATGGAATGCACATCTGCCTAATTAGGCTTATAATTTGTAATGGTGATACCACCACACCTTGCATTTCTTAGATAATATGAATTATAGATATGTCAAGACTGACCTTACCACGTCGTGGAAAGCTCTGAATATGTTGTAGGGTGACAATTGCTTGTAACATACAGAAGCATCTGTAAACTGGAGAGTGGACCAAGCTGAAGAAAATCTCTTGCCATGAGTCTGGAGTCCAACCATCTTTAGTATCAATTTTCAATAGTCGGTTGTATATGAGTGAATAATTACTCTTTTGTACTTTAATCAACACTAATTGTTCCATCCATGGAATATTAATTTGTGCACGTCGTAAAAACTTGCATACAAAACTTTGTATAATTCTTGTGTCCCGACATCGGTTGTGTCCGTGTCCGGACATCCATTGTCTGTGTCCGGACATCCATCATTTGAATATCCATAAGCTGGAGCACATTTTTTTGGCACTTGGTAAAGTGATGACCTCTGTATTACTTTTGAAATTATGACCGATAAGTTTATAGTCAATGATTGACACACACATATTAGAGAAAGAATTATATGGACATAACTAGTCAACGTGTCATATTATCTTTATAGTTTTATGTTGACCATGTAATAGGGAGAGAAATGATTATTGAGAGGAATTAATCAAGAAAAGAGAGTGAGAAAAGACTATTAATTTCCCACTTCTCCATTATATTTATCAAAATCATCAAATCATCACAACCAAAAACCCAACACTATTAATCATCCAAGTCATTCATAAAAAAAATGGGTTTCCATTTCAGTAAAACCATTTCGACGATTTGTTTTGATTCATTCTATTTCAGCAAAATTTATGGATGAAGACCTTGTTTCTTCCTGCGGAAACAAAGCAGGAGAAGTATATGTGATTCGAATTTTTCGTGGTTTGGAAGATGACGGATAGTGGATACAAGTTCTGAACCCGACCCTGTTATCAGCACCAACAGACGTGTATAAAAATTGTGTATAAGATTTCTTCCTCCTTCGAGATTTTAGTGAAAAAACAGAGTATGTATCCCGTCAGTGAAAAAGACGACGGGATTATGGACGAGGTACATAACAAAGATATGGATACCCATACACTACCAATCCGACCAAATTCAATTTAAAAAGAAAAAAAAAACAATCCCATAATTGAAATTTGTTCTGAATTCAGCTACCGTAAATTGTTTTGTTTCTGAACTATCATATACAACAAACTTCCCTCTCCAAATTCTTCCACCATATATTAAGAAAAATTTCAGACATACAAAGATCACAAAGCCAAAAATTGAAACATTGTAGCATTTTCTTTTGAAAATCATTTTACTATCAAAATGGGTTCACTAGTTGAAGCATTTACAGATCATTTCTATTACAACATTTCAATAAATTAATCAAGGAACAAACCCGACTAATTAGAACACTCATTCAATTAATATGACTCTTCTGTTACCACCAATGACCATTTCCATTGCTAGCAACTGAAATTTTATTGCTACTGCTACATTACTATCTACCTTCAAAATTTGTGGAGTTGGGTGATTCATTTTGTCCACATACCAGCAAAAACAAAATGCAGCAAAAGCTAAATCTGAAGAAGAAAGAAAAGATACAAACCAGTCACAAAGATAATGGAACAAACCTAAGTAGAGACCAAAGTGACATGGGGCTTGCTGCCTAAGATAGTAAGATGCTTTGACAGTATAGGCCTTGAGAGCCTCATCCCACGCTGCTGTTTTTCATACCTATAGTAAATAGCATAGAACCACATGATAAGATTTTCTCCATCAATCAAGTAAAATGCACAACAATGAGTGCCAAAACTACAGGCTATACTGCAATAACAAGGCAACAATGGCCTATCTCTTCTGTAGCAAAGGGCATCTACAACATCCTTCCTAACTTCATCGTTTTTTCTGCAAATAAAAAACCAAGTAACTGTAGAACTTTATAATTGTTATCTGCACCAAATAGTAAATGTCTTCTAAGAAATATTGTTAGCGTGCGCCAAGCAGCGAAGGGCATCTACAATATTCGTCCATGTGTGTCAATCTAGTACAAACCATTCTACATATGTATATTGGTTTCTAGTACAATTATGCCAAGTTGGTGAGGACATGCTAGAGATGATCCAAAAGTTTGGATTTATATAGCCAGATACAGGGACATACACACATAAAGTGTGAAAAGTAGACAAAATTGACTAAACTAAGCATTAAGTGACATTGACAATCTAATGTGACAGCTTAGGTGCTTCTCCAAAAATAGAAAATCGATTAAGGGGAAGATGATCTACACTGAACTTCACATTGTTCGGTAGGAACAGATGTAATACCAAGTAATCAAGACATGAGTTCTTTACATAACTACACAAAATGTTAAAATCGGCACTCGCATTTCTCTTAAGCATTTCTACAAACGATTCGAAATTCACAAATTATATAGACCAATAGATTGGATTTAGTCACATTTACCATTTCATCACTGCAAAGGAGCTGAGCTAGTTAAAGATTGGGGAGGTTAGTGCAAATATCATGTAAAACACAGAATTCCGTCCACATGATTACATATTAGATTTTTTCATGTATGAATAGTAATGCTCGTGGGAAGATGGAGAAATAGAATTCATAAATTACTCACCAAAGATGTTTTCATTGAGATCTCCCGGCTGAAATACTCATATCTAGACATCACCTTTGCCCTCAGGAACCTCTGCTGCTGCAATTCAGAAAAATTGACTATAATTCTGAAGTAAACAAATTTATATGTAAATTAAAGATACCCCAAATCCTAAAAATAATGTTATCAGAACAAAAATCAAAGATAACCCAAACCAAATTTCTATCTAAATTTACTTAACAAACTTCAAATTGGAAAACCCTAATTTTCTTGAAATTTAACAAAATTAAACCCGATAGAGGAGATGAATACGACTGAGATGCGGATGATAATTAACATACCGTAAGAGATTATGTTCTTCTCTAGGCGTTTCGACTCTCTTGTTTAACTCTAGGGAAAAAAAAGCTCCCTGGATTTCCCTCTAGAAAATGAATGAAGATGATTAAAAAGAGGAATAACGAGAAATAGAAGTAGAACAGGAACAAGAAGAAAAAGAAGATGGGTGTGGTGTGCTCTGCGGAATAACAAAAAAAAAAATCAGTGATGAAGACCGAACAGTAAGATGAGCTCTATTTCATTAAAAAGAAAAATCTCTAGACATCGAGCAAGATTAATAATACATATTTCACTAATGATTGTATAATTATTTGATAATCACACGTATAATGAGATACAAATATGAGTGTCGGGACTCCACAAAGTTGATGTCGGGACTCTGATAGCTATCCCTTATGCCTATCCTCACGACATTTATACGGTGTCTGGATATGGTATCTCAACACCCACGTAAACCACCGTCAAATAATAACCTAGAATCGTAAAAAAAAAAAAAAAATTATAAAAAAATCGGATGTTGGGTACGGATATGGAAAAACAGGTCATAAAATGAAAAGGTAAGGGTAAAAATGTCCAAATACCAAAATACATATACTTTTGGTCATCCTCGCCAACATCACATAGTTTTCACCCTATTATCCAAATCAAGCATAGTTTCAGCCAAACACCCTGCTGACGATACTTCGTTAATTGCTGGCATCTTCTTTCAAATTAACTCATTACTGCATATTTTCTCTTCGCCGAGAGTATATGTAGTTGCAGCAACAGTATATTTCCATTAGTATGTGTTGATGAGGGGTGTAAGTCATTTTTTGACTGATTTGCTTGTGGTTCATGAAACTAGTTCCTTTGGTAGTTTCGCTGGGGTTGATGATGAAGTTCGTTGTCGAATAGTTGATCAAGATTTGAATCTGCGAAATAAATTAATTTACTTTGCTCGGTGCGAATCCCGAAGTCTCCCCAGGTGTGGTTAGTTTGATAAGTGATCACTCGAGTTGATGTTCGCTGAAATTTCTGATGAAGTAAGCTTCGCCTATGTCCTTCTTTCACGATCGAACTTCGCTGGAATTTTCCTCTTCGTCATCTGCTATCTCTCGATGGGTTTGTAGATAATTCTTCTTGCTGCTCTTTCTCCGTCCCTGTTGATTGAGATGTTTCGCATTTCCCTCTTCTTTGCTGTGCTACCGTCTTCGCAAAACTATTTTTCTTTTCCTTGTAATATGCTGCTTCTTGTTCCTTTTCTCTTGGTGTTCTTCGCGTAGATGACCAAATTATTTTTCGCCTTGGTTTGCTGTAAGCTAACGAATCAAGTGGGTGAGATACAAACATATTTTAGATAATCAATGGGTGAATTCTTCTCACAGGAAAAACCCCAAATTAGCTGAAACTTTTTAGGTACTCAATGTTTTTGAAATCAATTGAATGGGTTTTTAAAACTATGCTTCATGGTTGTAAATCTATGAGGAAAACTTGCTTTGGTTCAAAATTTTAGAGGTTAATCGAAATTTTATGAAGAACAGAACTTCGTAGTTTAAAAAAAAAAATCTCAAAATTTTTATTAAAAGATTTCCTGCTCTGCAAGATTAAATGAAGAAGAAAAGTTTATCCAGTTAAATTAGTTTTCGATGAGGATTCTGCTTTGTCCCGTGAACTCTCAACTAGTTGATCCAAATCTCCTTATCTCTACATAGTGATTTCTTGTGGTTCATCATGTTGTTTGTTGTCTGTGGATACAAGTCCTCATCAAACTTCCGTTGTTGCCCTTAAATCTCTAGATCCTATTTCTTTGAAACTTTCTCAAACCATTTAAAGATAGGACAAATCCTTTATTCGGCCGCCCTATTTCAAGCGCCAAAAATGTAGTTGCAGCCTCTTGCAGGAAATCCCACAACACACCCCGTATCATATTATGATAACAATTTCTATATCTAAATTTATTTCATAACCAAAATAAAGATTAAAATGTTAAAATTATAAAATAAGACACAAGATTTACGTGGTTCGATCAATGTGATCTACATCCACGGAGTTAGTTCTTCACTATGATTATTGAAATTACATTTGGATTACATTGAGATTCCATTATTGAGTATTTGGAGCTCTAGATTTAGTTTTAGGGGAAGAAGATGATAAAGAAAAATAAAGTCTCTCCCTCTAAAAAATATGTCTCTCTCTCTTACAAAAAATGTGTCTTCTCTTTATATAGGTGTTTACAAAGTGGATGACAACTCACATACAGCTCATATTCTCACCAGCTCTTGGATAATTTCGCAGGCTCTTGCTACCTTCTCGCGAGCTATGGAAAAGTATGAATCTCGCACACTAACGAATGTTGTGCGATATTTGGATCCTACACATATGACGTTAAAATGAAAACAAAAATACTAAAAAATCATTTGACTGACCGTTTTGAAGGCCGAAGATGCAAGGACGAAGACGTAATTCCACGTTAGTCCATAGTGAGAGCGTAAGACGTTAAAATGAAAAACAAAAACAAAAAACAAAAACAAAAAACAAAAAAACTAAACATTGTTCGACTGACCGTTTTGAAGACCGAAGATGCGAGTCCGCAGACGTAATTCCACGTTAGTTCCTAGTGAGAGCGTATGACGTTAAAATGAAAACTAAAATACTAAAAAATTGTTCGACGGACCGTTTTGAAGACCGAAGATGCGAGGCCGAAGATGTAATTCCACGTTATTCCGTAGTGAGAGCATATGACGTTAAAATGAAAACAAAAATACTAAAAAATCGTTCGACATACCGTTTGAAGGCCGAAGACGCGAAGTCGAAGACGTAATTCCACGTTAGTTCGAAGTGAGAAACCTGGACGTTAAAATGAAAACAAAAATACTAAAAAATCGTTTGAATGACCGTTTTGAAGACCGAAGATGCGAGGCCGAAGAAGTAATTCCACGTTAGTCCGTAGTGAGAGCAGGCTAGTGTCTGTAGCGTCTTAATACAATGTGGTGTTCAATCTGGACTAGGTCCCGGGGTTTTTCTTCATTTGCGGATTTTTTCGTTAACAAAATTTCTGGTGACTGTGTTATTTCTTTTTCGCATCATATTTGTTTATATAATTGAAATATCATAGGTTGTGCGTAGTTCAATCAATTAGATAATCCAACCTTTGGTTGTTGATATAAATTTATTGACACTTGAACATTGGTCTTTGATATCGTTCAAGTTGTTTGTCATAATAATCAGGCTCACGGATTTTATCTGTTTGATTTGATGATTACATTAAGAAATATAGATATAACTCTTGGATATATTTCCATTGATTGAGTCTGACTGTCTTGATTCTCTTGGAATTATGTTGGAGTTAGTCCATGCAGATTTCCTAAACGAAATATTGGGTGTGGTTGTTATACCCACGCCTTTTCAAAGCGTTTGGATGAGAAGCTACAAAGTTTATTTATTTTATAATCCATATGTATTGATAGTTTTGTCATAAAAATTTATAAAGGGGAAGATTGTTAGAGAAATGCTCGGTCGAACTAGCAAGCATTGCTATCTCAAGCTTGTTTGTCAAGTTTAGTTGTCAAAACTATAAGTCTTGATTTCTAGTCTACTTATAGCTATGTCTCGAATTAGGATAGAAAGTGTAGATGAGCTTTAGACTTCACGAAGTTCATCGATTGAAGACGAAGAACTACCAAGGGGAGCTTGTGGAACTTCATCAACAAAAGGTATGTGGAGACTTGAACTCATCTATCACTCAGAAGTCTATTTATATTCTATATCCTGTTGAGACAAATTCGTATAGCTATATAGACTTTAAATTACACACATTGATATTTCGAGCTGAGTTTATCTCGCTTACATATTTCTTGAAATATATGTTGGTAAGCTTTCGCTTTAACCAATTTCATCTTTTATTCTTGACGAAAGTCAAAAGTTGATCATGTGAAAATCACATATTAACATCTTATATGATTTGTGTGAGATAGTCATTTGATGTAGACTCAGAATATTCGTATTGATCATTTGATCGCTTGAAAATTGCTTTGAGGCTAATAGTTTGTGTGAGACAGCTATTGTCGTCTTCTTAGAATGTTTCAATGATTAAAATGGGAGTTTAGAATAATTAACCATTGATTGGATATAGCACAAAATGCGTACTTGTATGCTAACAGTTGCAAGTTATTCCAAGTCCGGGAATCTAGTATGCATACCCGTATTCCTCAAAAGATTAAGAGATAATCTAGTGAGATTCCATATCTTTGAGCTTTGACTGTGTTTTCTCGAACGTTTTTTCTTAGAAGAACTTTTAATTTTTCCTTAAGACTGTTTCTCATCATCTAAGTTTTCCAATGTCTTAGATGGAACGAGATTATCTTGAGAGACCAGAGGTCTTGAGGATAATAAACTCTGAAAAATCTTTAAGGAATTCTGGTGTACGTTACAGATGCCCAAAGCAAGTTTTCCAAAGTAATTTCCCATAAGGAAAGACTATTAGGGATCAGTCAAAAACAAACTTATTACGTTTATATTGTTTGCCTGCTCTGATACCAATTGAAAAAACGTGGGTCTAACAACCACACCCAATATTTTGTTTAAGAAATCTGTATAGACAAACTCCAATATAATTCCACGAGAATCAACTAGACCGTCAGACTCAATCAATGAAAATATATCCAAGAGTTGAATCTCTGTTTCACAATGTAGTCAACAAATCAAACAGATAGAAATCCGCGAGCCTGATTATTATGTGAAACGACTTGAACGGTACCAAAGACCAATGTTCAAGTGTCAATCAATTTATATCAACAACCAAAGGTTGGATTATCTAATTGATTGAACTAACGCACAACCTATGATATTTCAATTATATAAACAAATATAATGCGGAAAAGAAATAACACAAACACCAGAAATTTTATTAACGAGGAAACCTGTGATTGAACTTACATATCTCTTAAAATACTAAAAATCTTTAGACTGACCGTTTTGAAGACCGAAGATGCGAGTCCGCAGACGTAATTCCACGTTAGTTCCTAGTGAGAGCGTATGACGTTAAAATGAAAACTAAAATACTAAAAAAAATGTTCGACTGACCGTTTTGAAGACCGAAGACGTAATTCCACGTTAGTCCGTAGTGAGAGCATATGACGTTAAAATGAAAACAAAAATACTAAAAAATCATTCGACTGACCGTTTTGAAGACCGGAGATGCGAGGCCTAAGACGTAATTCCACGTTAGTCCATAGTGAGAGCTTAAGTTGTTAAAATGAAAAAAAAAATACTAAAAATCGTTAGACTGATTTAAAGACCGAAGATGCGAGTCCGAAGGCGTAATTCCACATTAGTCCGTAGTGAGATCCTAGGATGTTAAACGGAAAACAAACATACTAAAATATCGTTTGACTGACCGTTTTGAAGAGCGAAGAGACAAGGTCGAAGACGTAATTTCACGTTAGCCCGTAGTGAGAGCATAGGATGTTAAAATGAAAATTAAAAATACTAAAAAAATTATTAGACTGACTGGTTTGAAGACCGAAGATGCGAGGCCGAAGACGTAATTCCACGTTAGTCCGTAGTGAGAGCATAGGCCGTTAAAATGAAAACTAAAATACTAAAAAGTCGTTCAATTGACCGTTTTGAAGACCGAAGATGCGAGGCCGAAGACGTAATTCCACGTTAGTCCGTAATGAGAGCGTAAGGCGTTAAAATGAAGAAAAAAAAAATATTAAAAATCGTTAGACTGGCCGGTTTGAAGACCGAAGAGACAAGTCCGCGGACGTAATTCCACGTTAGTTCCTAGTGAGAGCATATGACGTTAAAATGAAAACTAAAATACTAAAAAAATCATTCGATAAACCGTTTTGAAGACCGAAGATGCGAGGCCGAAAATGTAATTCCACGTTAGTCCGTAGTGAGAGCGTGAGATTGATAGCCCATGAGTTTTCCGCTTCATCATCTTCATCATCACTAGGTTTTGTTCGACTAACCGTTTTGAAGACCGAAGATGCGAGGCCGGAGATGTAATTCCATGTTAGTCCGTAGTGAGAGCATAAGACGTTAAAATGACAACTAAAATACTAAAAAATGGTTCGACATACCGGTTGAAGGCAGAAGACGCGAAGTCGAAGACGTAATTCCACGTTAGTTCGAAGTGAGAACCCTGGACGTTAAAATGAAAACAAAAATACTAAAAAATCGTTCGAATGACCGTTTTGAAGACCGAAGATGCGAGGCCGAAGACGTAATTCCACGTTAGTCCATAGTGAGAGCAGGCTAGTGTCTGTAGCGTATTAATACAGTGTGGTGTTCAATCTGGACTAGGTCCCGGGGTTTTTCTGCATTTGCGGTTTCTTCGTTAACAAAATTTCTGGTGTCTGTGTTATTTCTTTTCCGCATCATATTTGTTTATATAATTGAAATATCATAGGTTGTGCGTAGTTCAATCAATTAGATAATCCAACCTTTGGTTGTTGATATAAATTTATTGACACTTGAACATTGGTCTTTGATACCGTTCAAGTTGTTTCTCATAATAATCAGGCTCACGGATTCTATCTGTTTGATTTGCTGATTACATTAAGAAATATAGATATAACTCTTGGATATATTTCCATTGATTGAGTCTGACTGTCTAGTTGATTCTCTTGGAATTGTATTGGAGTTAGTCCATGCAGATTTCCTAAACGAAATATTGGGTGTGGTTGTTAGACCCGCGCCTTTTCAAAGCGTTTGGATGAGAAGCTACAAAGTTTATTTATTTTGTAATCCATATGTATTGATAGTTTTGTCATAAAAATTTAAAAAAGGGGGAGATTGTTAGAGCACTGCTCGGTCGAACTAGCAAGCATTGCTATCTCAAGCTTGTTTGTCAAGTTTAGTTGTCAAAACTATAAGTCTTGATTTCTAGTCCACTTATAGCTATGTCTCGGATTAGGATAGAAAGTGCAGTTGATCTTTAGACTTCACGACGTTCATCGATTGAAGACGAAGAACTACCAAGGGGAGCTTGTGGAACTTCATCAACAAAAGGTATGTGGAGACTTGAACTCATCTATCACTCAGAAGTCTATTTCTATTCTATATTCTATTGAGACAAATTCGTATAGCTATATAGACTTTAAATTACACACATTTGATATTTCGAGCTGAGTTTATCTCGCTTACATATTTCGTGAAATATTAAGGAATACAATACAAAGTATAACGCTTATCTTTTGAACTTCGTATATAAGACATCGACATAATCGTTTGAATGCTATTGTGATTATGTATGGGTATAAGGTGAAGATTTCATCCTAAGAAACAATGTTTTACATTAGTTTAAAGGAAGTAAATTCATGAACTTGTTTCGTGAATCGAAAGGGAAATCGCTAGGATTATTGGTATTGTTATTCGTTGAAAATCTTTTGAACTACCAATATGTGTGATTAGTATAACCGCTCATGACTTGTTTATGTTCTTGGTAAAACTATTCACAAAGCCTGACTTTTGTATTGGTATGACTTTTATTAGTGAAACCGATCTTAAGTAATCACCTGAGATGGTATGATAGATTTAGTGTTATTGGTATGACCAACTCTAGGCAAAGGGGAACCGATCCTATGAAGAGGTGCAACCGATTACAAGAGGGGAATCAATTCTTGTAAGAGGTGCAACATGTTTTTAGTGGATGGGGGAACCGATCCTATGAACATGTGCAACAAGGTTTTAGTGAAAGGGGAACCGATCCTATGGACATGTGCAGCAAATACAAGTTGTAGGATCAGAATATCGCAACACCAAGATTCTCGCAAAATCCATAAACGACACACTGCGAAGACATCGCGGGATGAAAGTAAAAACGACGTAACGGATGACGACAGCCAAAACACGAGAAAGATGTGAAGATGTAGCGAGATTGAGGAGTGTCGCGAGATTTAACATGTGTACACTTGCGAGGATGTCTCAAGCCATATCCGAAAATAAAGGACAACATAGCTGTCATCCACTATGTAACGTCCTATATAAATGGCCGAGTAGACTTTAGAGAAGAGAGATCTTTTTCGAGTGTTGAGCAAGTCATTAAGAGAGAGAAAGTTTAGAGTGGTTGTAATTCTTGAGTTTATCTCCTTTTTATCTTGTAATACTTGGAGTTTGATCAATAAAAATTATAATTCTTCATCTTAAAATGATTTGATTGTGTGGATTCTTGTGAGTGGTGTAGTGTGGGATTTCCTACAACTACATAATGGCGCTAGAAACAGGGATGAGTGAAGATTGATATTGTGATTTGGAAGAATTTGGGGTAGTAGATAAAGAATTTCATATAAGTTTTAACAATTCATTAAGATTGAAGAATGGCTAGAAGAAGACATGCATCAAAACAACCAACAACTGTTAGAAGGAGTAGGAGACTTGCTGGAGAAGAAAGAAATGAAATGGGAGAATCTTCAAGAGCAAACGCAAGAAACAATGGAAAAAATCAGGTTCAATCGTCAATTCAGCATACACCAATACAAAATAAAACTGAGGATTATGACAGAGTGAGCGTACACACTTGGCGATCAGATTCTGTAGATGAAATGGGAGAAGAGCAACAATTAGGAGGTAATGGACAAGAGGAGAGAGATCAAGAAATGGTTAGGGGAAGAATTCATTGAAACGAAGAGATTGCAGCGTTAGAGACATTGAGGCAAACAATACGCGAAGAAAGGCGGTTAGAAACAGAAGAACGTGCAAATCTAACAAGGAAAAATCATGAACTAAGGATGGAAAACATGAGGTTACAGAACAGAAGGTCAAGAAGTGCTACAAGATCAAGATCAGTAAGGGAAGAAGTAAGACGGAATATGCCTGTAGAAAATGCTAATGAAGAAATTCAAGAAGAAATACAAAATTCAGATGAGGAACGCCGCGAAAGAAGAGAAGTAAGGGAAGATCATTATATCCAACATGATGAAATTCTCCAAGATGGGCAAAACGATGGAGATCAGAGAAATAGACATCGCCAGAGGCGAAATGACCAGGAGGATGGAGAAAATCAGGAAGAAGGAATGAGGATAATACATGGAAGAGAAGCACAAAGAAATCACCAAGCAATTCAAGATGAAATTGAAAGACATTATACTGAACAAGCACATCTAGCTCTCGAGAGGGAAAGACTAAGAGCAGAAATAGAAGAACAAGAGCTACAAGAGGCAATTCGCCAGAACAATCATAATAATCGAGAAAGGATGCGTGAACGAAATCGCAATGATAGTAATATCAATGAAGAATATTATAGAATACAAAGGAGAATTGAACGGCGGCAAAGAGGAGAAAATGAGAGATATAATAGTGTGCGAGAAGATCGCAGAGAAAGAAGAGAAGAAAATGATGATCGAGAGAATCAAAACAGATATGAACGCAGAAGAAGAGAGGCGGAGTTAAGAAGACCAATGGAAGCAAATTCTAGTGTAAATGAACAAATTTTGAGGGAACTAGCGGAAATGAGAGGAATGTTAAATAACAAAAAAGAAGGAGGTAGGAGACAATTGGATGAAGCTATAGAAGAAGCTGCGAAAAATCCATTCACATGAGAAATACAATTAGAAGGAATACCCCCAAAATGCAATTTGCCTACATTAACCAGCATTTTTGATGGATCAACTTGTGCAATACAACACATAAAAGCTTACTTGAGATGTATGTTATGGGAAAATCATGACGCTATATTGTGCAAATACTTCGCATCAAGTTTAACAGGAGAAGCCTTGAAATGGTTTGAAGGTCTGCCAAAGAATACTATATCAAACTTCAATCATTTACAGGCTATATTCTTAGGGGCATACATAAGTAACAATTTCTCGCGACCTGGCATTGAAGATGTATTTGGATTAAAGCAAAGGGTTGGTGAAAGTTTGAAACATTTGACCATGAGGTGGAAGACAATGTGTAGCGACATGGCGGGTCGTGTTGATGAGAGATATCTCATTTTATCATTCATTAATGCTATGTTCGCAACCAATCTGTTATACATTCAAATTTTCAGAATTAAGAACACAATCAAGATGACTGAGTTGCGAGAATTACAGGAGGAATATATCGCTCTCGAAGAGAAAAAAAATGAGATGGAATCATACCCAGTTGCGAACACAAGTTCAAGTGCATCAAATGCAAGCTTGTTACCTAAGTTGATAAATACAGTGGCGAGCACCTCGCAAGTACAATCAGAGATGATAATGGGTGATAATCAGCATAAGCTAGTAGCTATAGGGAGTCGTGATCAAGAAGAATACAAGAGAGAAAAGAATTTCTATAACCGTGGTGGAAATGACAAAATTCAAAGACTTGACCAGCCGCAAGAAAATTATGAAGGTCAAAGGCAAAATTATCATAGGGGACAAGGAAGCCGCAGGATAGTGTGGGAAGAAATCGAGATGCCACCTCGGAATGTCGACGAGGAGAAAATTTGGGAAGCTATAATCTTGATGGAAAATATACCAACACCATGGAACATGGGAAAGGAGCCACCTCCAAACCTACGAAGCCATGAATTTTGTTCTTACCACCATTTCCATGGACATACAACAAATGATTGCAGAAATATAAAGAGAATCATTTCCAGGATGATAGATCAAGGAAAATTAAAGCATTTTCTAGTAAGGAAAGCTCAACCTCAAGCATTACCACCTCCTCCAGAAATTCACAGGGCGAACACAACAAAAGAACGTGAAACATTTGTGATAGAAGTTGAGGCAAAAGCAAAAAAATTGTTTTGTAACTCTATTGTACATTCGTACAAGACAATCGAAGACTTCCATGATATTACTCTCAGCAGGGTTTTCGCAAGGGATGCCAATGATAAAGAAATAATGAACACCGCGAAGACGTCGCCACTTGGAAGAATGGCGATGAGATCATTTTTTTTACCGCGGAAGAAGTACCTGAAGGTGGAGAAATGCATGACAACCCATTGGTGGTGAGATTGGAGATTAACCCAAAACCTAGTGATGATGAAGATGATGAAGCGGAAAACTCATGGTCTATCAATAGAATTTTAATTGATACAGGGAGTTCTGTGAATATCCTTTTTATCATACCTACAAAACCATGGGAGGAAAAGATGCAGATTTGATACCTTCAACCTATAAAATTTATGGTTTTAATTGTACTGCAAACAAGCCGAAGGGAGAAGTTCATATGAGAATTCCATTAAAAGGATTATCTTCTGAAATTTTATTCTGTGTTGTCGATGTGGAATCGCCATACAACGCGTTAATTGGGCGACCTTGGTTACACGAAATTCTAGGTGTAGATTCGACTTTTCACCAATGCATCAAATTCCCTCATCCAACTGGTATTGGCATTATCAAAGGAGATTGGATAGAAGGGTAAACATGTTATATGAAGTTGACATAGAATCCTGCGAAAAGAGAACTGCAAAGAAGAAAGATTGAAAACACAACATCAAGGAAAACAAAAAAGTGAAAGATTAATGGTAGATACTATAGAATGGAGAGAAGAAGAAATGCTGTGAAATCAATGTTTGTTGAAGAAAAGAAGTAGCGAGAATATCGCAAGAGATTGGAAAACAACAGAAAAATTCAAGATACAGAGGCAGAAAGTAGCAAAAGTAAGAGATCTAAAGATTAAATGTGCTTATTGATCGATGAAATAATTTTGACAAATATGTTGCGAATGGAGGAAATGGAGTTGAGTAAGAGTTAATATGAAGAAGAAGAAGAACATATATTTTTCAAATGACAAATACGTTGCGAAATTACAACAAAGCTTACAAATGCAAAAAAAAAAAAAAAAAAAAAAAAAAAAAAAAAAAAAAAAGAAAGAGGCGAACTTACTATGACGTACACCCTAGTTCGCGAACACAATTTCGCAAGAGGCAAAGTACCTAAAGTGCGTCATAGTAGGGGTACCTATTACATATAACAAAGAATTGACAAAATAATCAGAATGGGACGAACCTTCATGGCGTACACCCTAGTTCGCGAATAAAATTTCGTAAGAGGCAAAGTACCTAAAGTGTGTCATGTAAGGGGGTATCTGTAACGTGGATCAGGGAAAAGGTTACACCGCCCCTGGAACCTGAGTCATGAAGATTAGGGGTAATAACACCCATCTAGGAGATGTACCTTGGATTTTCAATCTAAGCTTATGACTTAGGTTGGACGACCGGGGGTCTCTCCTAAGGAGTCAGCATTTGACCAAGGCGCCGAGGTACACGGTTGAGCCAAGGGGGCCTGAGGCATTTGAAGTGTCTCGGCCATTCTTGGCAAGTCTCGGCTTATGCTGCACTCGGCCCGAAGAAAACTCCACCTAGGGTGCAGTCTCGTAACCATAAGACCTATATGCAAAAGGGATAAGAGGCTGCGAAAACAACTGGTTGTTGATACAAACCGGATGGGAGGATCTAGCCTTGTATGGCAGAAGTACGCCTCCTTGAAGGGGAAACCAGGGGGAAGATAAGGGCGGCACCCTCCATTAGGAAGCTGATAGTGTCAAAAAGACGCAAATGTCATGAGGCTTTATGTTCGCAAGAATATTTAGGCTTGTTATATTTGTGCAACAATCCTGAAGAGGCAAAAATACAAAAGAGTAGATAAGACGAGATCAATGGGTCCTTACATGAAAATGTAAAGACGTCCTACGATTTGACGGCAATGTCATGGGGCTTTACATTCGCAAGGATATTTAGGCCTGTCATATTGTCGCAAGAAAAATATCCTGCAGAGGCAATAATACTAAAGAAATAATAAGACAAGATCAATGAATCATTACATGAAAGTGTAAAGACGTCCTGCTATTTTGTCGCAAAAATAAGGGGTGGCAAAATAAGACCTTTAACTAGGAAGGAAAAATAAGACCACATAAGAGAAATGATAAGGCAAGATCAATGGGTTGTTACATGAAAATGTAAGGACGTCCTGCGATCTTGTCGCAATGAAAAAATTCAGCAGAAAATATCTGCGAAATTATGCTTAATCTCCCATTCGAATAAAAATAACAGAGGCAAGTATGGGAATGAACAAGAACATGTTATTTGTCTTCATATGACATATTTACGCATATATTGATTAAATATATTGCAAAAAATAATTGCTCTTTATGTGCAGGAAGAAACAAGAAAGATGGAAATTGTATTCAAAGACTCAAGAAATTCGCAACAGAATACACCGAAAGATGGGAGATTTTAAAAAAAATGACTATAGAAATATTACAAAGAGAGAAAAAGGAAACTAAAACTATTTATCATTTAATTCTTCCTCTTCATTATCTTCATCAGATCCTTCAACTTCTTCATTTTCATCAGATTCCTCTTCTTCTTCACTAGCATCGCTATCAGAAATATCCAGAGGAGGCATATTTTGGGGGACTTCATCAAGAAGACAAGGATACTTAGACTGAGGGATGTTATTGTCATCACAGACCATCTCAATAGTTTGATTGCGAAAAAGAATAGCATCATTCTTAAAATTCGCGACAGTGATCTTTAGTTGGTTCTTCAGCCTAGAATATTTATCATCCCGAGAAGAAAGATTTTTAGAAAGTTGCTCTTTCTCAGATTCAAGTTCTTCAATCCTTTTTCGGAACCTTGCTTCATCTTCTGCGAACATATAACATTGAATAAACAACTTGATGACAATTTTATGAAAGGCAAACAGTTAAATAAAGAAGAAATTAACAACCTTCTCTGTCAGATATCATATCTCTAACCAATGCCGTATGATCAGCTTGAAGACTAATGTTAACACCTAAATTATTTCTGGCATCATCTAGGACCTTCGCAGCCCAAGCAAATTCATCTTCATTGTTTATGAGAAGAAGGGAGCGAATTTGATTCTCTCTTTCGCAAAGAATAGCATTTTTACGAATGGATTCATCACGTTCAATTTGAACTTCAAGAAGAGTTTTTTGAAAATTCGCTAATACTTGGGCACCTTGGTTAGTGATGCGATCTTTGTCATCTATAAGATCGCTAATCTTCTTCCTTAAAGTGTTAGTTTTCTCTTTGGAACCTAGATACAGACATTTAAGTTGGTTGGCTAAACCCAAACTAGATCTATGATCAATTTCTAAGAGGCAAAATCTGGATTGAAGTTCGTTTAAAGGAAGAGACTTAATCATGTTATTTGAAAAACTATCTAAAGAATCGTTGAGGTGAGCAAGAAGAGCATCATTATCCATAGGCTCAGGAAATGAGTGAAGAAGAATGGATTTATTAGAAATGTTATAAACGTCTGCGAAAATGATAAGTCAGATAAAGAAGGGTAATAAGAGAACGAAACAAAGGAAAAAAGAAGAATTTCATACCATAAAGTTGTTGATTGGCGCTTTGAAGACTATATATCTTATTCTTCTGAGTGGAAGAATCAGTTTCCAATTGTTTGGTTTTCTCGCGAAGAATAGCAGTTTCACTTTCAAGTTCTTCATTTCTTTTGCGAAGAGCAACAGTTTCAGTCTCCAATTTTTCATTCTCCTTGCGAAATTGAAGATTCTTCTTTTCAAGAATGTTGCGCCTTTTCTCAAGATCTGAGGAAACAACAAAGGAAGCTCTCCCAGACTATAAAAGAAAATAAATAAATTATCAAAGTGTTGATGGGTGAAAACTACTCCTGCAGAATTTAGTAATTTGGGGTGTGGATGAGGAATGAATCTAAACCTTCAACAAATGCACTGCGCGGTGAGTGCTTGTAGATTCGAGAGATCAATCTGTGCAAGTCCGGCCTAAACCAAGAAATGGCCGTTCCAGACTTGTTTCGGTCACAAAGTGAAGGAGATGGGGTTGATCTTAGGGAGGGAAGCGAAGAAGGTGTTGAGATTGTGAAGGTGTTGGCTTGCTTATGACTTGTAAGAAAGATGAGCAAGCTTACGGTTGATGCAAGCGGAGCCCCGAGTGTTTGAATACGGTTTTGTATTAACACTTGGTTTACGTAAATCCCGAACTTGTGTTGTTCTCCGTTATTCCTTGTGTGTTGGAAATAGGGCGGAGACCCTATTTATACAAGTCATTGAGCCTCATTCACGTTTCTCGTGGGAAGTGGAGGTAGTGGAATGATGGAGTAGTGGAGTTGTGTGTCGGTAACACACGACCAGTCTTGCCCACTTTTCATGTTCATCTCTAACCGTCCATGACTTCCTAACACGTTCTTGTGATGGCGCGTTGCACGCTGCACGCTGTAAACCGCCAGACCAATACCCCAGTAAGTATCCCCCGATTTGTGACATGATTGATGTCCGGAATGTGGATCGTGGATCCACGAAAGATAGCATGTAATCTTTGAATTGAATAAACTGCGTTATTCGGAAAGTCGATACTTGTGAAGTATCGTGTGTATTTTATGCAGTCTTGCATTACGGTGTGGTAAAGTGATGGGTAATGACTCCTCACTAACCAAATAACTCCCGACCGGGGTTGTATAACCAATTTGGTGAGGTCGGAATGGACGAGATGATGTTTGAGACACTCATTGCGACCGTTGATGAAATTAGGGTTTTTAAAGAGGTGCGCAAGCATCACTCTTTAGCTTGGTCGAAACCAAGTGTGGGAAGGATTTTGGAGAGGACCGACCATACATGCGTGTTGACGGCATGATGGTGTAGGTTCCTGTATTCCGTTCCCTCATGAAAGCGCGATATGGGCCACTCGATTTGACCGTCAAAGAGGAGTGGTCGAGATTGATTTTGCGAAAAGAGTTTGATACCGCAAGAAGCCGCGCGCCATACCCTTTTCCGGCGCGTTTTCCAAGACGACCTAGCTTGGTCGGTCTTGGCCGGTTGGTTTGGCGTGTAGACGGTAGGCTGATGTTCACGCCTATGTCTTACCGTCTCATGAAACGTGATCTAAGCCACCCAATTCGTCCGGTGAAGTTGAGTGGTCGAGATCGATTCGCAATTTGGGAAGTGTATCTACGCATGTTTGAGCGGGCGTTTTGGATTGGCCAGGCATGATATGCCTTGGCCGACCGCATGAGGAGGTAGATGGGCTCACGGTGGTCATCTTTGGTGTGACCGACCCTTGCTCAATCTAATCTGTGACCCTCCATTCGTGCTTAGGAGAAGATGGACGCGCGTGATGGCTTGAACCCCCGATTTTGGCTTGCAAAGCCGTGCGACCATGCTCTTTCGGGCGGACGAATTTGTTGTAACCAATCATGGTTAGTTTTGACCGATCGGTCATGTATGTGGCGGTCACATGGTGATTGTGTCGACATGCTCAGGGCCCTTTGAGTCCGCATCTACACCCTCCATTTATACCTGCGAAGATGGATGGTTGAGACCGTTTTGCGGCACATGTAATATGCCGCAAACCCTAATTTAGGGTTTTCCGCCCATAATGCTTGGTATGGACGGTTTCTTGGCAAGCAAAGGCCAATGGTCGACCATGCGGGGTCGGCCGTGTGTATTCCATACCGCTTAGGGGTGATGGAATTGATCGTGGTCATCCAATCATGCTTGTGGAGTTGGATGACTGCGATCGATCATATCTGGCAAGCTAAGGCCGTGGGTATTCCATACCATGCTTAGGGTGATGGAATTGATCTGTGGTCATCCAATCATGCTTGTGGAGTTGGATGACTGCGATCAGATCATATTTGGCAAGCTAAGGCCGTGGGTATTCCATACCATGCTTAGGGTGATGGAATTGATATGTGGTCATCCAATCATGCTTGTGGAGTTGGAATGATCGATCATATCCGGAGGCGATACGGTCAAGTCAGGATGCTCAATCGGGCTAGTATAACACACCGAGAGGGCTCAATCGGGCTAGTATAACACACCGAGAGGGGCTCAATCGGGCTAGTATAACACACCGAGAGGGCTCGGGCTAGTATAACACACCGAGAATCGGCTGTACGGGTATTTCGTACATGGTTTCATTATAGTGCTTGGAGGTTCGTGTTACTCGTATGAGTAACACTCGGTCTCATGTCACACCGATAATGAGTACGGGAAATACAAGGCTGAATTAAGTGAGGGAGTATCCAACACTTATAAATGGCTTTATCTTTTACAAGATGTCGGCGCATGATTTTTACGGTTTTTACAAACTCAACCTTGAACGAAAATCCACCATCAACATTAAGTCCCTCGCCTAGCACACAATGGTTACACTATTGTGTGGTAGGCATGAGATGGTGACAGATTAAAGATAAAACTTATGAGACAATGTTAGATGTTACCGGGAGAGACGGGTCGTCCCTGTCCTTCGAGCATGTCACGTTCAAGAGACGTCCGGAAAAGTGTTCCCCTAGCATGATGTCGGTCTTGCCTGCTTCGATCGACCTTGCTATGACTGCTTCGGTCGAGGGGATATTGCGCCTGCTTCGTTCAATCGTGGGGATGTGCCTAATCGACTGACTGTTGCGCCTGCTTCGTTCGTGGGGTTACTGCGCCGCTTGATCGAACGTGGGCTTGTTGTGTCTACGCTTCGGTTGAAAGTGGGTCTACTGTGTACATGCTTCAAACGTCAGCCATGTGCTTCGACCGAAACCGCCCTGCTTTGTGTGCGCCTATTATACCAGCCTTATGTCGTGATTAACACCAGCCTTTGCGACTTGAGCAATACCAGCCTTTTGACTTGAGCAATACCGGACTTGAGGCTTGTACCGTGTCATGGACTTGAATGATGTTTGGATGGCCATTGTGTGAGTTGTGTCTTGCCGTGTGTGGCGACACTTCTCATATGCTTTCATACAAGTTCTAACTCTTGTCTTTTATTTCATTGCGGTAGAAAGAATCCTGTTGAGATGTCTTCTCGGAGATAATGCGGTGCCAAGTCGGGAAGTGTTGATGACTTCAAAGATATGCCGAACATCGATGATGAATTGTTCACCGCGCCCTTTCAACTATATGAAAACATCCGTTCCACAGGATAACCTTCCTCCTATCGACTTCAGGGTTTTTCATGCTCCGCTGGGTCCTCATGAAGGATGGATGAAACGTATGTTGAGCAATGAGTACATCAGAGATAACTTGGCCAGGAGCGCAGATTATTGATGCGGCTTGAGTGTTGAAAACGTCTCGAGAGGATGTTAAAGTGGTTTCGATGCGACCGTTGAGGTGGGTCTGGGAGAGTGTTGAAGAAGGATTAAGAAGCGAACGTGGGTCTCGGAGAGAGCGTTGCGGCGGCTCTTGAATAGACCATTGAAGCGACCTGCTGGAGGGAGCGTTGAAGTGGCTTCCTCTTCGGTTCGATTACCCTTGCGAATCCATGATTCTTGACTGACCATCTTTCTCATGTTGAAGAAGTCCTTGGCGACGGTGAAGGAACTTCATGCGAGCCTCGATCCCCAAGCGTGGTTTACATGGTTTGTCCGTAGTGGTTGTTGTCGAGCCGGGTATGGAATACCTTGGACGTTGTTTCATCATTGTGGGATTCGTGCACGTGGTGCTGGAGTTGGAGTTGATGGACGCGCATGATGTTGTATCTTGGTGGTTTTCCTCTTGCTTTGCTTCAAGGAACCGCTACAGAAAGGTGAATGTTGTACCGCCTTTGTTGGTGAGATATATGCTCCTACAAACATTATGAGGCTCTTCCGGCAGGCCTGGTTCTTTCTATCGGGGCATATGTTGTTGTAGATGAGCGTTCAACAGCTCAGAGGATGACCAAAAGCGCGGATTCTCCAATATAGCGTGATAGACATGTACTGCATTTGTCGATAAAGTGACTCACCCGGATCTTGTTCGACCACTGTCTGATGGAGTAACTCGCCCGGATCTCTCTCGATATGACGGTTGGACATCGTTATCTTCTTGAGGCTGCTCCCTTGAGGTATCGGCTCCGGTGGAAGATTACCGTCATAGAGCGGTTATACGTTGAACCGGCACTCTTTAAACCAAATGGCAGCATGGTATAATAAAAATTTCCGAGAGGAGTTCGAAAAGATATCTTACTTGCATCATGCTCGTACATCCTTATCTGTTTGTAGCCGCTACATCCATCCATGGAGGAGAACATGCCGTGTCCATTTGGTTGTATCCGATCATCCATTTTCCTCATGTATGAACTACAATTTGTTTAACCGACTTGGATACAAGTATGACATGTATATGATGGGTGACCAATTTTCATCCGGCATTTCTTCATATCTCCAAGCAAATATGTCCTGGTACTCTTTGAGAAGTTGCACGAGCTTCGTGCGTTTATCCATACACAAGATTGAGCTGATTGAGATAGGCCTAGGAGATTCCTCAACGATTTCAATTTCATCGTTGTAGAGTTGGTGCCATCTTGCACTGTTGTGGAGCATCTAGCACTTGCTCTTGTGGTTCGTTCTTTGTTGTAGCATTCCATTAGGTGGGAGACGGGTAACGTCTCCTCTGCTGATAATGGCGATCTTGGTATACCGATTTTCCTTCCCGGTCACGACTCGCCATAAAAGTTCGTTCCCTCCTCGTGTGAACGTGGGTTGTGGCTTCACAAAGTATGGAGAAGAATGTCGTCGGCAAAGATGCATCGTGGGTACTAGCCCTCAATGATGCAAGTCGGTCTTCTTCCCGAATTGACGCCCACATGGGGAGTGGGATGCAACGAACTTGTCTCGATTCTTTCCACGGAGCTTCTCCCGTATGTGCTTTGGTTTGGTTTCCCTCGAAGTCCGTCATTGTGGTAGGCTTCCGTACGACCTTGCACAGGGAGAGCCTTGGATGTCCCGAGAATCTTGAGAGTAATGAAGACGATCTGTGTGTAGATAAGGGTCGTCTTGAACTCGAATCCTTGATGCGTGCGGTGACATGTAGGTCACGGTCGTGACCTTCCTCCGGTTGATAGCACAAAACGTCTCCGCGCGCTGATTCTTCGAGAGATGTGAAAGTTTGCATAAACTTTCCACTAGAGAAACCGCTTCCCGATCCACCGGCCTCGGGTTCATAGTGAAACTATTGACTTGAGGAAGATCGTTGTGAGGATCGGTCCCAGTGTAGGAGCCTCCATGACAGACCGGCCGAACCAGAGTGAAATTATTGACTCGAGGAAGATCGTTGTGAGGATCGGTCCCGGTGTAGGAGCCTCCATGACGGGACCGCTCATATACGATGTCGCTTCTTTGATCGGGTCCATGTAGGTCCGTGCCATTGAAGTACCTTCTCGGTGCGTTGAATTCATTCCTTGTTGGCTCCGTGGGTGCGTTGCGGGTCATGTGGAAATCGATCGATTAATGTCTTAAGAAAAGTGAGTACCTCTTTCCGAGTTGCGGCCATATCCGTTTGAGTCTTGACAAGAACTTCCCGCTTTTCCATCAAGTACGCAATAATGGGAGATGGTCCTCTCTCGCCCTCCAGGTTCCTCGTCACGATGAAGGAGTGGAAGTTGTTGCTGCGGTGACTACCGGAGGTGTTACACTTGATGAGATGCGGGACTTGCACGCTGCTGCGGCTCGGTGATGGGAGGTGTTGTAATATCACCGCCGGGTGATCGAATTGATCGCTCCCATCCTCTGTACTCACGTGTTACTTGATTGATTTCTCCTTCCTCAAGCGTTTCTTCACGGCTTCGACAAGGGTCTTGAGATGTAAATCTTCCAGCAGGGATCCGTAAGCTGCAGGCTCAATTTCTTTATCCCGGAGACGTTGTAGTACTAGGACAAGTCCTCTCCTCTCGTGGAGTTGCCTCGGTTCTTCATTGTTGACTGGACCATGTTGTTCATCTTTCCTGAGTCACTGCGGTTAAACGCTCTTTTGCCTCTCCACCTAGGTAAAGGTGTGACTCGACTAAGGATTCAGCATTTCTTGCACTGCTTGAGTAGATGCCTGCCGATCCTTCTTGTAATTGTGATGTTATATCATTCTAAAGGCGGAATGTTTCGCTCTACCTTCTGGTGATACCAGCTTGATTTGCCAAGACATCCTCCAGCATTCTATCTACACTTCCCATGGTATCCGAACCACTTTGTAGTTTCTGATGAGGATGCATCGTGAGCCGAAAACCGAAGAATTGAGAATTCAATTTTTTTGCAACCGATAGATCAACCTCCCACTGTGGTCGCCAATTGTTGATGGGTGAAAACTACTCCTGCAGAATTTAGTAATTTGGGGTGTGGATGAGGAATGAATCTAAACCTTCAACAAATGCACTGCGCGGTGAGTGCTTGTAGATTCGAGAGATCAATCTGTGCAAGTCCGGCCTAAACCAAGAAATGGCCGTTCCAGACTTGTTTCGGTCACAAAGTGAAGGAGATGGGGTTGATCTTAGGGAGGGAAGCGAAGAAGGTGTTGAGATTGTGAAGGTGTTGGCTTGCTTATGACTTGTAACAGAAAGATGAGCAAGCTTACGGTTGATGCAAGCAGGCCCTGAGTGTTTGAATACGGTTTTGTATTAACACTTGGTTTCTGTCGTCTGAACTTGTGTTGTTCTCCATTATTCCTCGTGTGTTGGAAATAGGCGGAGACCCTATTTATACAAGTCATTGAGCCTCATTCACGTTTCGTGGGAAGTGGAGGTAGTGGAATGATGGAGTAGTGGAGTTGTGTGTCGGTAACACCGACCCGGTCTTGCCCACTTTTCTGTTCGTTCATCTCTAACCGTCCATGACTTCCTAACACGTTCTTGTGATGGCGCGTTTGCACGCTGCACGCCGTAAAACCGCCAAACCAATACCCAGTAAGTATCCCCCGTTTGTGACATGATTGATGTCGGAATGTGGATCGTGGATCCACGAAAGATAGCATGTAATCTTTGAATTGAATAACTGCGTTATTGAAAAGTCGATACTTGTGAAGTATCGTGTGTATTTTATGCAGTCTTGCATTACGGTGTGGTAAAGTGATGGGTAATGACTCCTCACTAACCAAATAACTCCCGACCGAGGTTGTATAACCAAGTCGGGTGAGGTCGGACGGACGAGATGATGTTTGAGACACTCATTGCGACCGTTGATGAAATTAGGTTTTTAAAGAGGTGCGCAAGCATCACTCTTTAGCTTGGTCGAAACCAAGTGTGGGAAGGATTTTGGAGCGGGACCGACCATACATGCGTGTTGACGGCATGATGGTGTAGGTTCCCGTATTCCGTTCCCCTCATGAAAGCGCGATCCGGGGCCACTCGATTTGACCAGTCAAAGAGGAGTGGTCGAGATTGATTTTGCGATAAGAGTTTGATACCGAAGAAGCCGCGCGCCATACCCTTTTCCGGCGCGTTTTCCAAGACGACCTAGCTTGGTCGGTCTTGGCCGGTTGGTTTGGCGTGTAGACGGCAGCCGATGTTCACGCCTATGTCTTACCGTCTCATGAAACGTGATCTAAGCCACCCAATTCGTCCGGTGAAGTTGAGTGGTCGAGATCGATTCGCAATTTGGGAAGTGTATCTACGCATGTTTGAGCGGGCGTTTTGGATTGGCCGGGCATGATATGCCTTGGCCGACCGCATGAGGAGGTAGATGGGCTCACGATGGTCATGCTGGTGTGACCGACCCTTGCTCAATCTAATCTGTGACCCTCCATTCGTGCCGGAGAAGATGGACGCGCGTGATGGCTTGAACCCTAATTTTTGGCTTGCAAAGCCGTGCGACCATGCTCTTTCAGGCGGACGAATTTGTTGTAACCAATCATGGTTAGTTTTGACCGATCGGGTCATGTATGTAGGCGATCACATGGTGATTGTGTCGACATGCTCTGGGCCCTTTGAGTGCATCTACACCCTCCATCTATACCGCGAAGATGGATGGTTGAGACCGTTTTGCGGCACATGTAATATGCCGCAAACCCTAATTTAGGTTTTCCGCCCATAATGCTTGGTATGGACGGTTTCTTGGCAAGCAAAGGCCAATGGTCGACCATGCTGGGGTCGGCCGTGTGTATTCCATACCGATTGGGGGTGATGGAATTGATCTGTGGTCATCCAATCATGCTTGTGGAGTTGGATGACTGCGATCAGATCATATTTGGCAAGCTAAGGTCGTGGGTATTCCATACCATGCTTAGGGTGATGGAATTGATCTGTGGTCATCCAATCATGCTTGTGGAGTTGGATGACTGCGATCGATCATATTGGCAAGCTAAGGCCGTGGGTATTCCATACCATGCTTAGGGTGATGGAATTGATCCGTGGTCATCCAATCATGCTTGTGGAGTTGGATGACTGCGATCGAATCATATCCGAGACTCGATACAGTCAAGTCCGGATGCTCAATCGGGCTAGTATAACACACCGAGAGGGGGCTCAATCGGGCTAGTATAACACACCGAGAGGGGCTCAATCGGGCTAGTATAACACACCGAGAGGGCTCGGGCTAGGATAACACACCGAGAATCGGCTGTACGGGTATTTCGTACATGGTTTCATTATAGTGCTTGGAGGTTCGTGTTACTCCGTATGAGTAACACTCGGTCTCATGTCACACCGATAATGAGTACAGGGAAATACAAGGCTGAATTAAGTGAGGGAGTATCCAACACTTATAAATGGCTTTATCTTTTACAAGATGTCAGCGCATGATTTTTATGGTTTTTTACAAACTCAACCTTGAACGAAAATCCACCATCAACACAAAGATATGATTCAAAAATCGGAATCATGAAAAAATAAGGGAATAAAAACATACCAAGACACCAAGTGCATTTAGGAAACTGGGGGTCACTGATCTGGAGACCCCATGAAGAGAATCATCACCTTTTAGTAAAGGAGCATCACAAATACTTGCGATAGCTTCGCATGTATTAGAAAGACGCTCCTCTCCAGTTCCTTGCATGGAGTCAGAGAAAATGCTAGACAGTTGCGTCATAGAAGATTCAGCTGGAGGATTCTCCTTTGCGAGAGAAGTATCAACATCATCATTATCTTCATCAGAACTTTCGCTGGATTGAGGACTTTAAGGAGAAGAGGAGTGAACCTTTCGTTTCTTAGAAGGTGGGGCAGTAGGCTTCTCCTTGCGAAGAGAACCTTTACCTTTACTTTTGGTCTTCTTAGGATTTTCTTCCTCTCCAGCGATCTCAGTATCAACCTTCGCACACAAATGAAGATAAGAAACAGAGGCAACGATATTGTTAAAAATAATAAAGAAAAGTATTTCTTACTTCATCCGTGATCGAACGGAGTGCTGCTAGGGTACTTTCTGTAGTTGCAGGAAATCCCACACTACACCACTCACAAGAATCCACACAATCAAACCATTTTAAGATGAACAATTACAAGTTTTATTGATCAAATTCAAAGTATTACAAGATAAAAAGGAGATAAACTCGAGAATTACAACCACTATAAACTTTCTCTATCTTAAAGACTTGCCCAACACTCGAAAAAGATCTCTCCCTTCTAAAGTCTACTCGGCCCTTTATATAGGACATTACATAGTGGATGACAGCTAAGCTGTCCTTTATTTTCGGATCTGGCTTGCGACATCTTCGCAAGTGTACACATGTTAAATCTCGCGACACACCTCAATCTCGCTACATCTTCACATCTTTCTCGTGTTTTGGATGTCGTCATCCATTACGTCGTTTTTACTTTTATCCCGCGATGTCTTCGCAGTGTGTCGTTTATGGATTTCGCGAGAATCTTGATGTTGCGATATTCTGATCCTACATCTTGCCTCTTCTCATGTCTTCTCTGCGAAGAATAGAACGTCATGAGAACTAGCATTTTCAAAATGCCGCAGCTGTTCATTTTTCATAAATTTCGGTACTTGCATGATTCCGTACTATTACGCAGAATTTATTACACGTATCTCTACTTCCACCCATTTCTTGACACGTCTCTTTCAACCGTTATTTCACAACCATTCACGTCTCTTCTCGCATTAAATGCGTTTATCTTCTCGAGAATTATTCTCTATATATAGTTCTCTCACCCTCCTCTTCTTCTTTTTTACTTTCTCTCTGCAATTTTTCTTCAATTCTCCTCCGTAATTTCCGCTTCTGCTACTGTAAGTCTTCTTCTTCTTCTTTCTTTTGATCTTCAGTTCTTCATTTATTCCCATACTGAAAATGGATCCAACCGGCCAAAAATATGAACAACTTTTGGGAGACGTTCAAAAAGATTTGCTAGAGAGAGGTTTCACATTATCCACTATTCCTGATCAAGAACCTAAATCCATTCTCTCTGCCAAACTGTTTACTGATCATCATTGTGATGATCAAAAAATTATAGTTTCGCTAGGTCAGATTCTCGCTGATCTTCTGATTCCTCTCTACAATCCTAATCTTCCTTTATTTTATGGAATTCTTGCTCATGCGAAATTCTCGCGAGCCATCTATCAATTAAGCGGAGATTGTATCCGCCTAATGCTTGAGTTCGCCAACCGTGGTGCTGGTAAGGGATCTCTTTACCCCATTGAAGTCAGAGATCCTAAATTTGCAGACTTAGATATAGTCGCTGGAAAGTATTCAGTAGAGAGTTTCTTTGAAAACTATGAAGTAATAAATATGAAGAACGATAGAACCCGCTGTGGTGCACGTTTGAAGAGAAAAGAAAATATCCCCAGCGACAAGATACTTATGCAGGATATCAATTTGCATTCTGGCAAGAACAATGTTCCTCGCCATTCCAAAGACAACAAATGGTGTGTCTTTCCATTACTTTTGAATGGACCTTATATCTCAGGTTCAAATGTGCTCCCCGCGAATCTCGCTAATTATCAGCCTTGGGTATTTAATTGGCCCGAGAAGGAAAAAGAGGTATGCTTCCTAAATTTCACTCAAATTAAATCTCCTCTCATTTTTATAGTTACTAAGCTTGCGAAATTTTCAGATTATGAAGTTGAGGAGGAGTTATAAAAGGAATGCTAAGGAGAGTACCCTAGCAGTACTACGTTCGATCACGGATGAAGTAAGAAATAATTTTCTTTATTATTTTTAACAATATTGTTGCCTCTGTTTCTTATCTTCATTCGTGTGCGAAGGTTGATGCTGAGATCGCTGGAGAGGAAGAAAATCCTAAGAAGACCAAAAGTAAAGGTAAAGGTTCTCTTCGCAAGGAGAAACCTACTGCACCACCTTCTAAGAAACGAAAGATTCATTCCTCTTTTCCTTCAAGTCCTCAATCCAGCAAAAGTTCTAATGAAGATAATGATGATGTTGATACTTCTCTCGCAAAGGAGAATCCCCCAGCTGAATCTTCTATGGCGCAACTTTCTAGCATTTTCTCTGACTCCATGCAAGGAATTGGAGATGAGCGTCTTTCTAATACATGCGAAGCTATCGCAAGTATTTGTGATGCTCCTTTACTAGAAGGTGATGATTCTCTTAATGGGGTTTCTAGATCAGTGACTCCCAGCTTCCTAAATGCACTTGGTGTCTTGGTACGTTTTTATTCCCTTATTTTTTTATGATTCCGATTTTTAAATCATATCTTGTTAATTCTTTATTTTCTTTTATAGTCTGGGAGAGCTTCCATTGTTGTTGCCTCGGATCTTGAGAAAAGGCGCAGCATTATTGAAAAGAAGAATCTTCAATTTCGCAAGGAGAATGAAAAATTGGAGACTGAAACTATTGCACTTCGTAAAGAAATGAAGAACTTGAAAGTGAAACTGCTATTCTTCGCGAGAAAACCAAACAATTGGAAACTGATTCTTCCACTCAGAAGAATAAGATATCTAGTCTTCAAAGCGCCAATCAACAACTTTATGGTATGAAGCTCTTCCTTTTTCCTTTGTTTCGTTCTCTTATTACCTTTCTTTATCTGACTTATCATTTTCGCAGACGTTTATAACCTTTCTGATGAAGCCATTCTTCTTCACTCATTTCCTGAGCCTATGGATAATGATTCTCTTCTTGCTCACCTCAACGATTCTTTAGATAGTTTTTCGAATAACAAGATTAAGTCTCTTCCTTTAAACGAACTTCAATCCAGATTTCGCCTCTTAGAAATTGATCATAGATCTAGTTTGGGTTTAGCCAACCAACTTAAATGTTTGTATCTAGGTTCCAAAGAGAAAATTAGTACTTTAAGGAAGAAGATTAGCGATCTTATAGATGACAAAGATCGCATCACTAACCAAGGTGCCCAAGCATTAGCGAATTTTCAAAAAACTCTTCTTGAAGTTCAAATCGAACGAGATGAGTCCATACGTAAAAATGTTATTCTTTGCGAAAGAGAGAATCAAATTCGCTCCCTTCTTCTCATAAAAAAATAAAGATGAATATGCTTGGGATGCGAAGGTCCTAGATGATGCCAGAAATAATTTAGGTGTTAACATTAGTCTTCAAGCTGAGCATACTGCCTTGGTTAGAGATATGATTTCTGACAGAGAAGGTTGTTAATTATTCTTCTTTATTTAATTGTTTGTCTTTCATAAAATTGTCATCAAGTTGCTGATTCAATGTTATATGTTCGCAGGGGCTGAAGCAAAGTTCCGAAAGAGGATTCAAGAACTTGAATCTGAGAAAGAGCAACTTGCCAAAAATCTTTCTTCTCGGGATGATAAATATTCTAGGCTGAAGAACCAACTAAAGATCATTGTCGCGAATTTTAAGAATGATGCTATTCTTTTTCGCAATCAAACTATTGAGATGATCTGTGATGACAATAACATCCCTCAATCTAAGTATCCTTGTCTTCTTGATGAAGTCCCCCAAAATATGCCTTCTCTGGATATTTCTGATAGCGATGCTAGTGAAGAAGAAGAGGAATCTGATAAAGATGAAGAAGTTGAAAGGTCTGATAAAGACAATGAAGAGGAAGGTTCAAATGATAAATAAATTTATTTTCCTTTTTCTCCCTTTGTAATATTTGTACATTCATTTTTTCAATCTCCCATCTTTGGTTGTATTCTGTTACCGCGAATTTCTTGAGTCTTTGAATACAATTTCTATCTTTCTTGTTTCTTCCTGCACAAAAAGAGCAATTCTTTTTTGTAATATAGTTAATCAATATATGCGTAAATCTGTCATATGAAGACAAATAACATGTTCTTGTTCATTCCCATACTTGCCTCTGTTATTTGTATTCGAATGGGAGATTAAGCATAATGTCGCAGATATTTTCTGTTGAACTTTGTCATTACGACAAGATCGCAGGACGTCTTTACATTTTCATGTAATGACCCATTGATCTTGCTTTATCATTTCTTGTGTGGTCTTATTTTGCCTTCCTAGTTAAAGGTCTTATTTTGCCACCTCTCTTTTTTTGCGACAAAATCGCAGGACTTCTTTACATTTTCATGTAATGACCCATTGATCTTGTCTTATCATTTCTTTAGTATTATTGCCTCTGCAGGATATTTCTCTTCCGACAATATGACAGGCCTAAATATCCTTGCGAATGTAAAGCCCCATGACTTTGCCGTCTTTGCGATGAAATCGCAGGACGTCTTTACATTTTCATGTAAGGACCCATTGATCTCGTCTTATCTACTCTTTTGTATTTTTGCCTCTTCAGGATTGTTGCACAAATATGACAAGCCTAAATATTCTTGCGAACATAAAGCCTCATGACATTTGCGTCTTTTTGACACTATCGGCTCCCTAATGGAGAGTGTCGCCCTTATCTTCCCCCTGGTTGCCCCTTCAAGGAGGCGTACTTCTGCCATACAAGGCTAGCTCCTCCCATCCGGTTTGTATCAACAACCGAGTTGTTTTCATGACCTCTTATCCCTTTTTGCCTATAGGGCTTATGGTTCTGAGATTTGCACCCTAGGTGGAGTTTTCTTCCGAAAAGATAAGCCGAGACTTGCCAAGAATGGCCGAGACACTTCAAATGCCCTAGGCACCCTTGGCTCAACCGTGTACCTCGGCGCCTTGGTCAAATGCTGACTCCTTAGGAGAGACCCCCGGTCGTCCAACCTAAGTCATAAGCTTAGATTGAAAATCCAAGGTACCTCTCCTGGATGGGTGTTATTACCCCTAATCTTCATGACTCAGGTTCCAGGGGCGGTGTAACCTTTTCCCTGATCCACGTTACAAATACCCCCTTACATGACGCACTTTAGGTACTTTGCCTCTTACGAAATTTATTCGCGAACTAGGGTGTACGCCATGAAGGTTCGTCCCATTCTGATTATTTTGTCAATTCTTTGTTATATGTAATAGGTACCCCCTACTATGGCGCACTTTAGGTACTTTGCCTCTTGCGAAATTGTGTTCGCGAACTAGGGTGTACGTCATAGTAAGTTCGCCTCTTTCTGATTTTTTTTTTTTTTTTTTTTTTTTTTTTTTTTTTTGCATTCGTAAGCTCTGTTGTAATTTCGCAACGTATTTGCCATTTGTAAAATATATGTTCTTCTTCTTCATATTAACTCTTATACAACTCCATTTTCTCCATTCGCAACATATTTGTCAAAATTATTTCATCGATCAATAAGCACATTCAATCTTTAGATCTCTTACTTTTGCTACTTTCCGCCTCTGTATCTTTGAATTTTTCTGTTGTAAAATATTCTCGCTACTTCTTTTCTTCAACAAACATTGATTTCGCAGCATTTCTTCTTCTCTCCATTCTATAGTATCTACCATTAATCTTTCACTTTTTTGTTTTTTCTTGATATTGTGTTTCCAACCTTTCTTCTTTGCAGCTCTCTTTTCGCGGGATTCTATGTCAACTTCATAACATCTTTTCCCTTATATCCAATCTCCTTTGATAATGCCAATACCTGTTGGATGAGGGAATTTGATGCATTGGTGAAAAGTCGATGCTACACCTAGAATTTCGTGTAACCAAGGTCGCCCAATTAACGCGTTGTATGGCGATTCCACATCGACAACACAGAATAAAATTTCAGAAGATAATCCTTTCAATGGAATTCTCATATGAACTTCTCCATTCGTCTTATTTGCAGTACCATTAAAACCATAAATTTTATAGGTTGAAGGTATCAAATCTGCATCTTTTCCTCCAATGGTTTTGTAGGTATGATAAAAAAAAGGATATTCACAGAACTCCCTGTATCAATCAAAATTCTATTGATTGCCCATGAGTTTTCCGCTTCATCATCTTCATCATCACTAGGTTTTGGGTTAATCTCCAATCTCACCACCAATGGGTTGTCTTGCATTTCTCCACCTTCAGGTACTTCTTCCGTGGTAAAAGAAATGATCTGCTTCTGCCATTCTTCCAGTGGCAACGTCTTCGCGGTGTTCATTATTTCTTTATCATTGGCATCCCTTGCGAAAACCCTGCTGAGAGTAATATCGTGGAAGTCTTCAATTGTGTTGTACGAATGTACAATAGAGTTACAAAACAAATTTTTTGCTTTTGCCCCAACTTCTATCACAAATGTTTCACGTTCTTTTGTTGTGTTCTCCCTGTGAACTTCTGGAGGAGGTGGTAATGCTTGAGGTTGAGCTTTCCTTACTAAAAAATGATTTAATTTTCCCTGATCTATCATCCTGAGAATGATTCTCTTTATATTTCTGCAATCATTTGTTGTATGTCCATGGAAATGGTGGTAAGAACAAAATTCATGGCTTATCAGGTTTGGAGGTGGCTCCTTTCCCATGTTCCATGGTGTTGGTATATTTTCCATCAAGATTATTGCTTCCCAAATTTTCTCCACGCTGGCATTCAGAGGTGGCATCTCGATTTCTTCCCACACTATCCTGCGGCTTCCTTGTCCCCTATGATAATTTTGCTTTTGACCTCCATAATTTTCTTGCGGCTGGTCAAGTCTTTGAATTTTGTTATTTCCACCACGGTTATAGAAATTTCTTTCTCTCTCGTATTCTTCTTGATCACGACTCCCCATAGCTACTAGCTTCTGCTGATTATCACCCATTATCATCTCTAGTTGTACTTGCGAGGAGTTCGCCACTGTATTTATCAACTTAGGTAACAAGCTTGCATTCGCTGCACTTGAACTTGTGTTCGCAACTGGGTATGATTCCATTTCATTTTGTTTTTCTTCGAGAGCAATATATTCTTCCTGCAATTCTCGCAGTTCAGTCATTGTTATTGTGTTCTTAATTCTGAAAATTTGAATGTATAACAGATTGGTTGCGAACATAGCATTAATGAATGATAAAATGAGATATCTCTCATCAACACGACCCGCCATGTCGCTACACATTGTCTTCCACCTCATGGTCAAATGTTTCAAACTTTCACCAACCCTTTGCTTTAATCCAAATACATCTTCAATGCCAGGTCGCGAGAAATTGTTACTTATGTATGCCCCTAAGAATATAGCATGTAAATGATTGAAGGATGCTATAGTATTCTTTGACAGACCTTCAAACCATTTCAAGGCTTCTCCTGTTAAACTTGATGCGAAGTATTTGCACAATATAGCGTCATGATTTTCCCATTGTAACATACATCTCAAGTAAGCTTTGATGTGTTGTATTGCACAAGTTGATCCATCAAAAATGCTGGTTAATGTAGGCAAATTGCATTTTGGGGGTATCCCTTCTAATTATATTTCACGTGTGAATGGAGTTTTCGCAGCTTCTTCTATAGATTCATCCAATTGTCTCCTACCTCCTTCTTTTTTGTTATTTAACATTCCTTTCATTTCCGCTAGCTCCTTCAAAATTTGTTATTTACACTAGAATTTGCTTCCACTGGTCTTTTTAACTCCTTCTCTCTTCTTCTGCGTTCATATCTGTTTTGATTCTCTCGATCATCATTTTCTTCTCTTCTTTCTCTGCGATCTTCTCTTTCATTTCTTTCATGAATTCGCACACCATTATATCTCTCATTTTCTCCTCTTTGCCGTTGTTCAATTCTCCTTTGTATTTTATCATATTGTTCATTGATATTACTATCATTGCGATTTCGTTCACGCCTCCTTTCTCGATTATCATGATTGTTCTGGCGAATTGCCTCTTGTAGCTCTTGTTCTTCCATTTCTGCTCTTAGTCTTTCCCTCTCGCGAGCTAGATGTGCTTGCTCAGTATAATGTCTTTCAATTTCATCTTGAATTGCTTGGTGATTTCTTTGTACTTCTCTCCCATGTAATATTCTCCTTCCTTTTTCCTGATTTTCTCCATCCTCTTGATCATTTTGCCTCTGGCGATGTCTATTTCTCTGGTTTCCATCGTTTTTCCCATCTTGGAGAGTTTCACCGTGTTGGATATAATGATCTTCCCTTACTTCTCTTCTTTCGCGGCGTTCCTCATCTGAAATTTGTATTTCTTCTTGAATTTCTTCGTCAGCATTTTCTTCAGGCATATTCCGTCTTACTTCTTCCCTTACTGATCTTGATCTTGATCTTGTAGCGCTTCTTGACCTTCTGTTCTGTAACCTCATGTTTTCCATCCTTAGCTCATGATTTTGCCTTGTTAAATTTGCATGTTCTTCTGTTTCTAACCGCCTTTCTTCGCGTATTGTTTGTCTCAATGCCTCTAACGCTGCAATTTCTTCGTTTCCATGAATTATTCCTCCAACCATTTCTTGGCCTCTCTCCTCCTGTCTATTATCTCCTGATTGCTGCTCTTCTTCCATTTCATCTACAGAATCTGATCGCCAAGTGTGTACGCTCACTCTGTCATAATCCTCAGTTCTATTTTGTATTGGTGTATGCTGAATCGGCAATTGAACCTGATTTTCTCCATTATTTCTTGCGTTTACTCTTGGTGATTCTCCCATTTCATTTCTTTCTTCTCCAGCAAGTCTCCTACTCCTTCTAACAGTTGTTGATTGTTTTGATGCATGTCTTCTTCTAGCATTTCTTCAATCTTAATGAATTGTTGAAAATTATATGAAATTCTTTATCTACTACTCCAAATTCTTCCAAATCACAATATCAATCTTCACTCATCCCTGTTTCTAGCGCCATTATGTAGTTGTAGGAAATCCCACACTACACCACTCACAAGAATCCACACAATCAAACCATTTTAAGATGAACAATTACAAGTTTTATTGATCAAATTCCAAGTATTACAAGATAAAAAGGAGATAAACTCGAGAATTACAACCACTCTAAACTTTCTCTCTCTTAATGACTTGCCCAACACTCGAAAAAGATCTCTCCCTTCTAAAGTCTACTCGGCCCTTTATATAGGACATTACATAGTGGATGACAGCTAAGCTATCCTTTATTTTCGGATCCGGCTTGCGACATCCTCACAAGTGTACACATGTTAAATCTCGCGACACTCCTCAATCTCGCTACATCTTCACATCTTTCTCGTGTTTTGGCTGTCGTCATCCGTTACGTCGTTTTTACTTTTATCCCGCGATGTCTTCGCAATGTGTCGTTTATGGATTTCGCGAGAATCTTGATGTTGCGATATTCTGATCCTACACTTTCCTTAGCATTCCTTTCATAACTCTTCCTCAACTTGATAATCTGAAAATTTCGCAAGCTTAGTAACTATAAAAATGAGAGGAGATTTTAAATTGAGTGAAATTTAAGAAACATACCTCTTTTGCTTTCTCGGGCCAATTAAATACCCAAGGATGATAATTAGCGAGATTCGCAGGGAGCACATTTGAACCTGAAATATAAGGTCCATTCAAAAGTAGTGGAAAGACGCACCATTTGTCGTCTTTGGAATGGCGAGGAACATTGTTCTTGCTTTAATGCCAATCGATATCCCGCATAAGTATTTTGTCTCTGGGGATGTTTTCTCTTCTCTTCAAACGTGCACCCCAGCGGGTTCTATCGTTCTTCATATTTATTACTTCATAGTTTTCAAAGAAACTTTCTATTGAATACTTTTCAGCGACTATATCTAAGTCTGCGAATTTAGGATCTCTGACTTCAATGGGGTAAAGAGATCCCTTACCAGCACCACGGTTGGCGAACTCAAGCATTAGGCGGATACAATCCCCGCTTAATTGGTAGATGGCTCCCGAGAATTTCGCATGAGCGAGAATTCCATAAAATAAGGGAAGATCAGGATTGTAGAGAGGAATCGGAAGACCAGCGAGAACCTGACCTAGCGAAACTATAATTTTTTGATCATCACAATGATGATCAGTAAACATTTTGGCAAAGAGAATGGATTTAGATTCTTGATCAGGAATAGTGGATAATGTGAAACCTCTCTCTAGCAAACCTTTTTGAACGTCTCCCAAAAGTGTTCATATTTGCGGCCGGTTGGAGCCATTTTCGCATGGGAATGAATGAAGAATCAAGATCAAAAGAAATAAGAAGAAGGAGATTTACATGAGTGAGTTTGAAATTACTTGAGGAGAATTGAAGAAAAATTGCAAAGAGAAAGTAAAAAAGAAGAAGAGGAGGGTGAGAAAACTATATATAGAGAAGAATTCTCGAGAAGATAAACGCATTTAATGCGAGAAGAGACGTGAATGGTTGAGAAATAACGGTGGAAGTAGAGATACGTGTAATAAATTCTGCGTAGTAGTACGGAATCATGCAAATACAGAAAAAATGAACAGCTGTGGCATTTTGAAAGTACTAGTTCTCATGACGTTCTCTCCTTCACATAGAAGACATGAGAAGAGGCAAGATGTAGGATCAGAATATCGCAACACCAAGATTCTCGCGAAATCCATAAACGACACACTGCGAAGACATCGCGGGATGAAAGTAAAAATGACGTAACGGATGACAACAGCCAAAACACGAGAAAGATGTGAAGATGTAGCGAGATTGAGGAGTGTCGCGAGATTTAACATGTGTACACTTTCGAGGATGTCGCAAGCCAGATCCGAAAATAAAGGACAGCATAGCAGTCATCCACTATGTGACGTCCTATATAAAGGGCCGAGTATACTTTAGAGAAGAGAGATCTTTTTCGAGTGTTGAGCAAGTCATTAAGAGAGAGAAAGTTTAGAGTGGTTGTAATTCTTGAGTTTATCTCCTTTTTATCTTGTAATACTTGGAGTTTTATCAATAAAAATTATAATTGTTCATCTTAAAATGATTTGATTGTGTGGATTCTTGTGAGTGGTGTAGTGTGGGATTTCCTGTAACTACACAAGTAGTTACCATAAGTATGTGGGGAACCGATCCTAGTACTTAGTGAACCAAATTTTTGAAAAGCTAGTGTGACTATGCACAATACTCACATGGAGGTAGAACCGAAACTTGTTTTGGTAGAACCGTGAAACCCATGATTTGTGATTGAGTGTTCTTAATCAATCACATAGTTCTTGAAAGTCAGATGAACCAATTTTAAACTCGTTTGGAAGTGTGTAAAATCGGTTTCAATATTGTAAGTATGAAAGAGGACTTACAAAGTAAAGATATCGACATACTTTGAACATGTGCAGTAACGCTTATCGTTTATTGTTCAAAAATATTCCTTAATAGCTAAAGGAAAATCTCGGATCGAAAAAATAAGTTGAGAATCTTTTAATTAAGGTTTTTAATTTTATTTTTGGAAAATGAAAATTGGTAATGTGCATTTACTAATTGAGATTTTCTAAGAGATTTTCGGTCAATGTTTGACAAAGCATTTGTGAATTATGGAAACCGAACTGAATATATAGCATATCTTGAGAATATTTTCGGTTTTAGAAATTCCTTGGTGTCCAAACTTCCTTGGTCTATAAATACCAAAGTTTACATTACTAGCAAACTAATCCTTAGAGCTAGCAAACTACCTAGTTGTGTTGTTACTGGTGGAGCCGCCTATTCGGAGAGGAAAGTAACCTAATTAGGCGAAATTCTTACGGCCGCTCAGTTTAAAGACTTCTTTGGGATTGAGAAGCTTTATTAGTACCGTTGGTGGGAAACTAGATAATTACGGTTTATTATTAGTTTTCGATTGATTTGATTAACTAATGGTTGTTGAAATTTGATTGCACTTAGTTTGTTTATGCTTGAGAATCTTCTCTTCTGATATAAGATTCACTCGAACTAGATCGAAGTTTCAATGGGAATCTTTAGACTGTTTGTAGATCTAAAGACATCTTGTGATAATACATTGTTACTGCATTCGCTCTCATGCGTGATTGATCACAAGAGATTCAAGTTGATTGTGTGCTGAGTGTTTATTGAAGATCTAAGAAGATTTGAAGACAAAGAAGACTTTGAATATTTCTGATTTGGGTTCATAATCTTTGGTGTGCACAATACTTGTTTCGGTTAAAGATCCAACTATAATCAGTTTATCTTTGTGGTAGATTGGATTGATTAGTTGAGTAGATCGGCATTAATACGTTTCTTTATGATTAAAAGTATTGATTGCAAAATCTAGACGATTCCTTCGGTAATTGTTAGTAGATAGATCGAAGGACCTGACAAAGGAGTTTATTGAGACAAACAGAAGAGCCTTTTGTTGAACTCACATCACTTGGTTGAAAAGAGTTTCTACCAAACAGATTTGTTGTTCCTTTACTGTTTGGAATACGAACCAAATAAATTGTTCCAAGTACGTGACTTTTTTATAAGTTGGAGGCGTGGGAATACAGATTTTAACTAGGTGAACTATAGGTTTAGTTGCTTGGTCTCAACTATACGGGTTGGTTTGATTTTGTATAAGCTTATTAACTCGAGAGTATTCAATTCTCGACAAGGTCACGGGTTTTTCTCGCATTTGCGGTTTCCTCGTTAACAAAATCTTGTTGTGTCTTTTACTTTTCTATATCCACAATTATAATTGTTTTTATTATAATTAGAAGTAAAATACACAAACGTTAATTCCTATTTACTTGTTAGTAATCCTATTGTGTTTGGTTAAGTCTGAACCTCTTATCAAGTTAACATACTTCGTTGTTGTATTGTCTCGATCTCGTATCCATTGACAATCACACGAAGTGTGAACCGATTAGTTGTATTATCTCGAATCAGTCCATAGACAATCACTTTCGGAGAAAGGACTTATAGGTGGAAAAGTTTTAGATTGAGGTATATTTGGGTACCCTCGTCTTTTCATTATTGAATAGATAAATCTGTCTCCCACAGAAATATCTATGAGTTTTGTTCCGTCTTTTGATAAATCAATGTGAACAGGAACCAATTGATGTACCGGACTTACATTCCCAAAGAACATCCTAGAAATATCAATCACCTCACAATAATCTTAGTCGTATGGTAGCGAAACAAGATATTGTGGAATCACAAACGATGAGACGAAGATGTTTGTGACTACTTTTTATCTTGCCTATCGGTGAATAAATCTCGAGCAAATCTTAGAGAAGATAGTACTCCATACGATAGAATACAACAAGATCAGAACATGCAACTACAGAGAAAATAGTTGGGTCTGGCTTCACAATCCCAATGAAGTCTTTAAGTTGTTAACTTATAATGGTTTTAGGAAAAACCTAGGTTAAAGGAGAATCGACTCTAGTCACAACTAGTATAACACAAGAGGTGTGCGGATTAGGTTTCCCGGTTTCTAGAGTTCTCCCTTATATAGTCTTCAAATTAGGGTTTGCAATCAATGCTACCTTGGTAACAAAGCATTCAATATTCACCGTTAGATGAAAACCTGATTAGACTCAAGCTAATATCTTTCAACCGTTAGATCGAACTTAGCTTGTTACACACAAATAAAAAGTGACTTCATTTAGATATGAGTAACCGTACCTAAACGTGTACACCTTGTTGGCTTAATAATAGTTAACCGAAGTTATCCATATGAACACTTTCATATCAACCTTGTTCATCTTAACCATAACTAGTTCAAATGACTCAAATAAAACTAGTTCTAGAGTTGTTCAATTGTTTATATTCTCATAGAAGTATACAAGACACGATTGAAGCAAAATCAATTTTGATTCACTCGAATCAATTCATGAACATTATATCCACGGTTTACAAAAGAGTGCATTCCTTATTATATAAATGTATTAGTTCATGAACAAACCGATTTTAGAACATAACCTACTCAAGTATGCAAACGTGTACGCATATCTAAGTGGCCGAACTTAGTTTGGGTTCGCCAGTATACAAACGTGTACGCATACCTCCAAACTCTGTTGAATTCCCGGACTTGAACTTACGCCAGTACACATACGGGTATGCACACTAAGTTCCCGGATTTTTCATTAAACCAACCAATACACATACATGTGCGAATACTATGGTTCCCGGACTTGGAATAACTTGCAACGGTTAGCATACGAGTACGCATACTGTGTTATATCCAATCATGGTTAATAGTTCTAAAGTCCCATTTCAATCATTAAAACATTCTTAGAAGACAAGAATAGTTTTCTCACACAAACTATTAGCTTCAAAGCAATTTTCAAGTGATCGAATGATCAATACGAAACATTCCGAGTCTACACCAAATGACTGTCTCACAAAATCATATAAGATGTAACCAGACAATTTTCACATGAACATCTTTTGACTTTCGTCAAGAATATAAGATGAACTTGGCTAAAGCGAAAGCTTACCAACACATATTTCGAGAAATATGTAAGCGAGTTAAACTCAGCTCGAAATATCAAATGTGTATGATCGAATTCTATATAACTATACGACTTTTGTCTCAAATAGGATAGAGTAGATAAAATTTTGAGTGATAGATGAGTTCAAGTCTCCACATACCTTTTGTTGATGAAGTTCCACAAGTTCCTCTTAGTAGTTCTTCGTCTTCAATCGATGAACGCCATGAAGTCTGAAGCTCAACTACACTTTCTATCCTAATTCGAGACTTAGCTATAAGTAGACTAGAAATCAAGACTTATAGTTTTGGCAACTAAACTTGACAAACAAGCTCGAGATAGCAACGCTTGCGAGTTCGACCGATCAGTGCTCTAACATGCTTGATTTCCTTGGTTCTTCAACATTACTCGAAATCTTCGTCACTTCCAAGTACTTCAGTGATTCTGAACGTGTTCAACTCAGCATCATAGTTGTTGAAGATTCGTAGCTATAACAATATATAAAAATAAGATATTTTCGTATTTTTAGACAGTGTCATAGTATTATTACACAGCATCAAAGCTCAATTGTATCACAACTTTTACAATAATACTATGGTGATATGTATCACTCCCCCTTAGTCAATACTTCATCTCATAATGAAAACCACTCCCCCTTACATAATGATCCGTAAACCATATATATTGTAGTGTGAACTACACAATAATTCTCCCCCTTTTGTCAATATAATACTAGCGGGATCATAATGAAATTCTCATAGAGATACTTCATGACTAAAAGAGAACATATCAGCTTTGTTTCGATGATTTCATTTCACATAGTCGAAACTTAGTGTATTCATCAAGTAGTTTATAAAGATACAAGATAACTCCTACAATATTCCACAGCCGCACTCCCCACAAATATTTGGCAATTAAGCACAAGTTCAATTAAGAACTCTCTCCCATATAATGTCATTCCCGAAAGAACAACAAGAGCGACCTTACTTTTACAAGAAAAAGAAGGATTTCTTTGGACATTAACCAATTACATGAAACATGAATTTGTATCCAGAAAACTCAGTTAAATTAACCACAAGAGAACCCATGATTAATTTAATCGAAAATGCTCAACATAAGAGAACTTACGGAGCCGTGCAATACTTTCACATAAAAGTGGATCAGGGAAAGATCAATATTGCAGAATATTCAAAGATTCATTCTATTTTTCATCAAAATTTGCATAATGATACCATAGACTTAATCTTTGACATCAAAAGTTCATTATATTTTCCATCAATATTTGCATAAAGACATATAATAGACTTAACTTTTGCCATATATGGGACAATCATAGTTCACAGACGTAAACACACATATCCAATAACAATATTTTTGCAATATATAAAACCAATAAAGATTAAATACTGCAAAATCATCTTCGAAATAAACTTTAGAATTTAAATAAATAAATCTAAAAACATTGCAGGATGAAAATCGTTGGCAATAGCTATGTGTACTCACAATAATTGCTATTCCAAACCCTAGTTATCCTTCTTAAAACACAAGAATAAATTCTCATAAGAAGTTTCCTAGACATAATAAAAACAACTACTCCTAAAATAAATCTTTTAGACATAATCAGCAACCATAGATCGAACACAATCAAGTTCATCAGTTGCCTTCTTCAGTTCAGATTTCAAAAAAACAAGATTCTTTGTTGCAATTTCAAGTTGACCACGAAGCACCTCAAAATCTCTAAGAAGATTTCTAACCAATTGAGACGACATCTGAACTGGAAGATCGTTTTCATGATCAACTGCGTGAAAGCATGTTATGGAAAGAGGATTTTCGTGAAACTCAATAACTTTGCCACATTCAACATTGTCTTCCTTTTTGCATCCATCCATTGTGCACACCATAATCTCACATGAGAAATATTTGTCATTACGTAAAGAGTATATATCAGAGGAAGAAGTTCATAATATATATATGAGATTAGGGAAACCCTAGGGTTACTCGTTTTTGTTCAGTTACGGGTCGGGTGCATGTATGCTCGTGGTTAGGAACCAAGTTCAAAACCAAGAGGCCATTGGAGCCTATTTTAGAAGAATATTTTGATATAAACCAAATTAAAGACAATTTCTAAACATATGAGAGAAAATTTTAGCTCAAAAATAGAGCACAAGGCAATTGTTGAAGAACAACAACTCAACTGTCATTAGGGAAGAACAAAAATGAAGCTTTTCAAAGAAAACAACAACAACAACAAAAAAAAAATCTCAAGAGTTATTGATCACTTATATTACATAGTATAATTATTAACCGTAGCAGGGCTCAACAGTGAGATGATCATACTATTATTAAACCAAGAAAAATACAACACAAACCACTTGTCAAGAAGAAACTAGCTTCTTGTGAATTATGCACGTCCTCACACGGCCTCAAAGAGAACACACATAAGAAGGTAGTCAAGTTGTGATTTGACGAGCATATAACTCATCAAGGGTATTGACATTTTCCCTTTTTCTTTCTTGACTTACATCAGAAAAGTCACAAGAATTCTCAAGAGAATTCATAAGAGAAGGACAAGTATTACCTGATGCAGCTGCTTTTCTCGCCTTCTTAATATTGCACTTGAGTTTGTTGATACTGGTTTTGAGCTCCGAAACATGATTACTAATGTGAATGTATTTAGAAACAGACACTTGAGATACAACACTTTCTTCAGAGAGTGGTGAGGAGTTTGAAGTTTTTTTCTTTCTCCGAAAACTTTTTCTCTTCACAGAGCTATCTAAATAGTCAGTCATCCCTATAACATTATACCCTTTACGATTATAAACAGAATTTGTGTTATATTTACAATCAAGAATTGGCTCATCACAACACTTCTCTTGATTGTAATTTGGACTTTTAACAGATAAGCACGTTTGATTACTTCTTTAAACATCCAGACAAGGATTTTATAAAGTTTTTCATTCCACAATCGAAAACGACATCTCCTTTCAAGGTGACCTTTGTTTCCGCAATAATAACAGTTGAATGGAATGTTTTTGAATGTTCTCATATGAGTTGTCTTTGAAGGTTGACAATCTTTGTTTTTAGAAACTTCTGTTGTTGAAGGTAGTTTTTCACTTTTGATACCAATGAAATTTTCACCTTGGAAATTGTCATTAGCATAGATAAAATTGATCTTACTAGCACTTGGAGTGTCTATTCCTTTATAGCCCAGACCACGTGTATCACGATGTTCTTTACATGCTCCCAGCATATTGGACAATTTCGTAGAGCTAACATTAAATCTTTTCAGATTCTCTTCCAGTGAATTGACCTTATTAAGAGCAGCAGTTAGATCATCCTTCAATTGTTTTTCTCTAGCGAGAAAGTATTTTTCTCTGTCATTGAAACAATTTTGTTGAGAGTCATATCTTGCTTCAGTTTCTGCAAGTCTTTCTTTCAACACAAAGAGATTTCGACGAAGATTATCACATTCAGAGTTTTTTGAACGCACATCTTCTTCATGATCTTTAAGAAGAGATTGTAAGAGATTATAACCATAATCGTATCCTTTAAAGATTTTTCTCATTTTCTTGTTTTCTAGACAGAGAGGAGTCAGAAACTCAGCCAAGCAAGATGTTGTCTTTTTTTTCTTTATGAGATGGTCAAAAAGCTTGATATATTGTGAGACTTCCTTGTCAACATCTTCTCCCTCATCTGAATCACTTTCATCTGAAAGATCATCCAACTATTCATCTAGGTGTGTTTCCTAGTTATACACAGTTTCAGACAATGGAGAAGACATGAGAGGTTTCTCAGGAGAAACAAGGCTTTGAACCAAGTCATAATGTTTCTGAACTGGTGATGCGTTGTCAGAGATACACAACTGTCCATAGAGTCAAATTGCTACAAACACAGACTTATAAGGTCTTAAACGTGTTTGCCTGTTCTGATACCAATTGAAAAAGCGGGGGTAGAACAACCACACCCAATATTTCGTTTAGGCAATCTACATGGACTAACTCCAATATAATTCCAAGAGAATCAATTAGACAATCAGACTCAATCAATGAAATATATCCAAGAGTTATGTCTCTATTTCTCAATGTAATCAGCAAATCAAATAGATAGAATCCGTGAGCCTGATTACTATGAGAAACAACTTGAACGGTACCAAAGACCAATGTTTAAGTGTCAATCAATTTATATCAACAACCAAAGGTTGGATTATCTAATTGATTGAACTACGCACAACCTGTGATATTTCAATTATATAAACAAATATAATGCGGAAAAGAAATAACACAGACACCATAAATTTTGTTAACGATGAAACCGCAAATGCAGAAAAACCTCGGGATTTAGTCCAGATTGAACACCACACTGTATTAAGACGCTACAGACACTAGCCTACTGCAAGTTAACTTCAGACTGGAATTTAGTTGAGCCCTAACCAATCTCATACTGATCAAGGTACAGTCGCGTTCCTTACGTCTCTGAATCCCAGCAGGACTCTACGCACTTGATTCCCTTAGTTGATCTCACTCACAACTAAGAGTTGCTACGACCCAAAGTCGAAAACTTGATAAACAAATCTTTCTCACACAAAAAGTCTATTGAATAGATAAATCTGTCTCCCACAGAAATACCTACGAGTTTTGTTCCATCTTTTGATAAATCAAGGTGAACGTGAACCAATTGATACACCATACTTATATTCCAGAAGAACATTCAAGTAATATCAATCACCTCACAATAACTTAATCATATGGTAGTGAAACAAGTTATTGTGGAATCACAAACGATGAGACGAAGGTGTTTGTGACTACTTTTTATCTTACCTATCGGAGATTAAATCTCGAGCAAATATTAGAGAAGATAGTACTCTACGGTAAAACAAAGTAAGATCAAAACATGCAACTACATAGAAAATAGTTGGGTCTGGCTTCAGAATCCCAATTAAGTCTTTAAGTCGTTAACCTATAATGGTTTTAGGAAAAACCTAGGTTAAAGGAGAATCGACTCTAGTACGCAACTAGTATCACACAGGAGGTGTGGGGATTAAGTTTCCCAGTTGCTAGAGTTCTCCCTTATATGGTCTTCAAATCAGAGTTTGATAACTTTGGAACAAAGAAATCAATATTCACCGTTAGATGAAAACCTAATTAGATTCAAGATAATATCTTTCAACCGTTAGATTGTCTTGGATTGTTATACACAAATGAAATGTACCTTCATTTAGATATTTGTAACCGTACCTAAACGTGTACACTTAGTTGGCTCAACAATAGTTAACCGAAGTTAGCCATATGAACACTTTCATATCAACCTTGTTCATCTTTACACAACTAGTTCAAATGACTCAAATGAAACTAGTTATAGAGTTGTTCAATTGTTTATATTCTCATAGAAGTATACAAGACACAATTGAAGAAAAATCGATTTTGATTCACTCGAATCAATTCATGAATATTATATCCACGGTTTGCAAAAGATTGCATTCCTTAATATATAAATATGTTTGTTCATGACTTAGCCGATTTTAGAACTTAACCACTCAAGTATGCAAACGTGTACGCATACGGGTGTACATCGGGCCAGGCAGGCCAACCCAAGCCCGATTATAACACAGGTCGGGCCAGACGGGCTTGTAGTCCTTACTAACCATTAAGTTTAACAGGTCGGGCCGGGCAATAGCAAAAATTTAATGCCCATGGCCCGTCCATACCCATTAAACAATACATGTCAGGCCAGGTCGGGTCGGGCAGGCCTCGGGCCCAAGAGATAATTCAAAAATTTACAGTATATAGGTTTGTTTTTTTTCCTTGATGAATGCTGATATATCTGTAACTCGTTCAAGTAATAGTTCAAGCAATCTATATTCATTACTGTGAAATGTAATTCAAAATATTTTCTAACCCTAATAAATTGTCCAAATATGAAATTTAAGTTCTTGAGAAATCCATCACACTAATAGAAAACTTTATTTCATGTTATCGGCAGTCAGACAAACCGGGTAACTAAACAGGCTACCGGGCAGGCTAACATGCCGGATTCCCATATTTGAACAAAAACCTGGATCCGCCCATTTATAATTATTGGACAGGCTGGGCTAGCCCATGACAGGCTGTCGGGCTCCCATGGGCTCCTCCGGACCCGGGCGGTACATGGAAGGCTGCAGGCTTCCGGGCATTCTGTACACCCCTACGCATACCTAAGTTGTCGGACTTGGTCTGTGTTCGCTAGTATGCAAACGTGTACGCATACTAGCGTTCACGACCGAACTCACTTGAAGTTAGTATGCAAACGGGTATGCATACTATAGTTCCCAGACTTCAATTGTTAAATCAATATGCATACGGGTATGCATACTAGATTCCCGAACTTGGAATAACTTGCAACAGTTAGCATACAAGTACGCATACTGTGATGTATCCAACGAATAGTTAATTGTTCTAAACTCCCATTTTAATCATTGAAATATTCTAAGAAGACGACAATAACTTTCTCACACAAACCATTAGCTTCAAAGCAATTTTCAAGTGATCAAATGATTAATACGAAACATTCCGAGCCTACATCAAATGACTGTCTCACACAAATCATATAAGATGTTATTAGGCGATTTTCACATGATCATCTTTTGACTTTCGACAAGAATAAAAGATGAACTTGGTTAAAGCGAAAGCTTACCAACACATATTTCGAGAAATATGTAAGCGAGTTAAACTCAGCTCAAAATATCAAATGTGTATAATTTAAAGTCTATATAGCTATACGACTTTGTCTCAATAGGAGATAGAATAGAAATAGACTTCTAGTGATAGATGAGTTCAAGTCTCCACATACCTTTTGTTGATGAAGTTCCACAAGCTCCCCTTAGTAGTTCTTCATCTTCAATTGATGACCGTCGTGAAGTCTAAAGCTCAAATAAACCAACTATCCTAATCCGAGACATAGCTATAAGTAGACTAGAAATCAAGACTTATAGTTTTGACAAATAAACTTGACAAACAAGCTTGAGATAGCAACACCAGTTGAGGCAGAAGCGATTGGTATAGTGGAATCCTCGGAACATCCTTTATATTGAATAAAGAGTTTACTCAATAAATGTTCAATTTTTAAGGCATCCTCCTTGAGTTTAGCCTCGAGTAAGGTTCGAAATGGACAAACTTCGGCATTTTCCTCACGAGGAACCTTTATTTGGAAATCACGATCATATACCATACCAATGATCATATTGACTTTGTGTTTCAGCCTATTGATTTTAGCTGCCTGGATCGTAACAAGATTTAGATTCGTTGCACTCTCTTTGGCTGCTTCCCTTTCTACTTCAGATTCAGACTCGTCAGTAAGAAAATCAGGGTAACACTTATCAATACTTGTCTGTTTCGTGGGAACATGATGTTCATTTATATGTGAGATTGACGGGTATTTCCCTTAATAGATTCAATAGAAACAGAACTTTTGTCCATAGAGTCAGATTGCTACAAACACAGAGATAACACTTCTTGTGAACTTTTGTCCATAAAGTCAGATTGCTACAAACACAGACTTATGAGGTCTTAGCGTGTTTGCCTACTCATATACCAATTGAAAAGGCGGGGGTCTAACAACCACACCCAATATTTCGTTCGACAATATGTATGGACCAAACTCCAATATAATTCCAAGAGAATCAACTAGATAGTCAGACTCAATCAAGGAAAGATATCCAAGAGTTGTATCTCTTTCTCAAATCAATCAGCAAATCAACAGAATCAAATCCGTGAACTGACTGGTATGAGAAAAACTTGGACGATATCAAAAACCAATATCCAAGTGTCAATGAATTTCTATCCAACAACTAAGGGTTGTATTTACCAATTGATTGAACTACGCACAACCTGTGATATTTCAATTATATAAATAAATATAATGCGGAAAAGAAATAACACAGACACCAGAAATTTTATTAACGAGGGAACTGAAAATGCAGAAAAATCCCGGGACCTAGTCCAAATTTTAACACCACACTGTATTAAGCCGCTACAGACACTAGCCTACTACAAGTTAACTTCAGACTGGAATGTAGTTGAGCCCTAACCAAGTCTCGCACCGATTAAGGTACAGTCGCATTCCTTATGCCTCTGAATCCCATCAAGACTCTACACACTTGATTCCCTTAGTTGATCTCACCCACAACTAAGATTTGCTACGAACCTAAGTCGAAGACTTATAGACAAATCCGTCTCACACAGAAAAGCCTATTCTGATTGATAAATCTGTCTCCCACAGAAGTACCTATGAAGTTTTGTTCCGTCTTTTGATAAATCAAGGTGCACAAGAACCAATTGACAATCCGGCCTTATATTCCGAAGAACATCCTAGAAATATCAATCACCTCACAATAACTTAACTATATGGTAATAGAAGAAATTATTGTAGAATCACAAAGAATGAGACGAAGAGCTTTGTGATTACTTTTTATATCTTACCTATCGGAGATAAATCTCGAGCAAATCTTAGAGAAGATAGTACTCACTATATTAGAACAAGTAGAATACGCAACTACAAAGAAAATAGTTGGATCTGGCTTCACGAATCCCAAATGAAGTTTTCAAGTCGTTAACCTATAATGCTTTGGAATAACCTAGGTTAAAGGAGAATCGACTCTAGTCGCAACTATCTTAAAGTGTCGGGATTAGGTTTTCCAGTTGCTAGAGTTCTCCCTTATATAACCTTTCAAATTAGGGTTTGCTTTCTATCAAAGCTAAGATAGATTAGTAACAAAGCATTCAATATTCACCGTTAGATGAAAACCTGATTTAAGATTCAAGCTAAGTTTGCTTAAAACCAAAGCAATATCCCTCCACCGTTAGATGGTCTTAGCTTGCTACACACAAATGAAATATACCTTCATTTATATATGGTTAATGGTACCTAAATGTATATATTGAGTTGGATCAACAATAGTTGACCGAAGTGAGCCATATGAACACTTTTGTCTTAACCACATTCAGCTAACACTTCTAGATCAAATATGATGAACAGTCAAACATGAAAGATAATCAAATGAATCTGATTGTGTTACTCATTGACTTTTTCAATTGTATATATCTCATAGAAGTATATAAGAACTAATTGAAACAGAAATGGATTGATTCGTAATCGTACAAAGTACTTATACCGAAATCAATTCATGAACATTAAGCCACGGTTTGCAAAGATTACATTCCTTAATTTATTAATGTATTTTTTCATGAGTATGAAAACATACTTAGCTGATTTTAGAACTTTAACCACTAAGTTTGCAAACTGGTACGCAAACTATAGTTAGGACTTTGGTCTTGTCCAAATGTTTGAAAACGGTACGCAACAAAGAACCCGGACCTAACTCAGGTAGAACCGTTCGCATACTGGTATGCAAACTTGGTTCCTGGACTTCTCAGTTAATATCGTTAGCATACTGGTATGCAAACAAGGTTTCCAGACCTGAATCTTACCAAAACAGTTTGCATACTTGTATGCATACTGTGATGTATGCAGACAAAGGTTAATTGTTCTAAACTCCCATTTCAATCATTGAAACATCCTTAGAAGACGACAATGGTTGTCTCACACATACCATTAGCTTATAAGTAATTTTCAAGTGATCGAATGTGAAAAAGAGGGGGTATAACAACCACACCCAACAATTCGTTTGGAAATCTAAATAGACAAACTCCAATATACTTTTCAAGAGAATCAACTAGACAGTTAGACTCAATCTAGAGAAAAGTATATCCAAGAGTTTTGTATCTCTATATCTCAATTCAATCTGCAATCAGCAAATAAAAATTTGCGAGCCCGATTGAATATAAGAGAAATAACTTGAACGGTACCAAAGACCAATGTTCAAGGATCAATCAATCTCAATCAACCACCAGAGGTTGGATTTCCCAATTGATCGATTCAACGCACAACCTGTGATATTTCAACTATATAACAAAATATAATGCGGAAAATAAATAACACAGACACCAGAAGTTTTGTTAACGAGGAAACCGCAAATGCAGAAAAACCCCGGGACCTAGTCCAGATTTGCACACCACACTGTATTAAGCCACTACAGACACTAGACTACTGCCAATGAACTTCGAACTGGACTGTAGTTGAACCCTAATCAATCTCATACTGATTCAAGGTACAGTTGCGCTCCTTACGTATCTGATCTTAGCAGGATATTACGCACTTGATTCCCTTAGCTGATCAGGCCCATAACCAAGAGTTGCTACGACCTAAATTCGAAGACTTGATAAACAAATCTGTCTCACATGGAAAATTCTATAGGAGTAGATAAATCTATCTCCCACAGAAATGCCTATGAGTTTTGTTCTGTCTTTTGATAAATCAAGGTTAACAGGAACCAATTGATATACCAGACTTATATTCCCGAAGAACAACCTAGAAATATCAATCACCTCACAATAATCTTAATCGTATGGTAGCGAAACAAGATATTGTGGAATCACAAACGATGAGACGAAGATGTTTGTGATTACTTTTTATCTCGCCTATCGGAGAATAAATCTCGAGCCAATCTTAAAGAAGATCGTAACCAAACACGATAGAAGATGCAAGATCAGATCACGCAACTACAGAGAAAATAGTTGGGTCTGGCTTCACAATCCCAATGAAGTCTTCAAGTCGTTAACCTACTGTAGGATCAGAATATCGCAACATCAATACCTTTGCAAAATCTTTGTACAACACACTGCGAAGACGTCGCAGATTGGTTACAGAAATGACGCAACATATGACGACAGCCTAAACACGGGAAGGATGTGAAAATCTAGCGAGATTCAGGAGTGTTGCGAAATGTAACATTTATATACTTGCAAGAATATCGCAAGCCAGATCCGAAAATAAAGGATAGCTTAGTGATGAGTGCCAAATAGTGCATATTTATACACCTTTTTATTGGCATTTTACTCATCTTTTGCGCTTAGAAATCAGATATTATCCCATATTCTGTGTTTTCTTTGTTTTCAAGAATAAATATTTGTATTAATTAATTTTGTGTTTTAGGTAATAAATAAAGTCCGAGAAACCGAGGAGCTAAGGAGCGAAGAATTGGAGTCAAACATCTATGGAGCGAGATAGCAAAAAGCCCGCACGCGTATCGGGGTTGCAACCCAACAAGGAAGACTTGGGCTAGAGCTACCCATGATCCGGATCCGAGCCCGCTCACTCGAGCCATTGAGATCTCCTCGCCTACATCCAACGGTCGCTCCATCACTATACATCATCTCTTGATGCCCGTGCAACACCAGGATCTCTCCAAAACCGTCTACATCCATGAGCCGTTCAGATTTTTCGCTCTTCATCCAACGCTCGGTGCGGTTGTTCTCATCAAACAATGATGCACCCGCTTCACAAACAAAGAGACCCACACCCTATACCCTAATCGAACCAACCCATTTCTCTCCATCTCTCTTTCTTCTCCCTCTACCTCCGCAACCTTACCATCCCCTCCCCCGACCATCTCCCCGCCACCGTCTCTCCCGCAGCCACCTACACCACCAACTCCATCATCTCCCCGACACAACACAACCACCTACTCCGCCACCCTCGTTTTGACTTGTCTCCACGTAGCTTCTTCCTTAGAAGCAAGGGTTAAGACAATCGAAACTAGGGTTACAACAAATCAAGGGTAGGATGTCTCAGAGCTAGAGGAGGAGAGGAAAGCTCGATTCACACGCGAATCAGAGTATGGGTTCAATTTATTTTCATTAAATTTCTATTTTAATATTAAATTAGGGTTTGGGAATTTTGGGTCAGTGCATGTATAAATAGAGAGTGAAGAACATGTTTTCAGACACGCCTGGATTAGCCAGAGCTGTCACTTAGTTTCAATTTGTAGTTTTAGTTCTTTGTAATGTCACTTTAATTTTAATTTCCAGGGTGTGTTGAAACCCCTGCTCATATGCTGAGATTGTTCACTGTCATGTATTGTTCTTGTAAGCTTCATGGTTTGATTGGATAAGCTAGTTGAGTATATGACCCCGTGATGGAGTGTCTCAGAAGAAGACACTCCATACTAGGGGGGAGTGTATAAGATTAGTCAAAACATTAACATGGTGTTCTTCCCTGGAATGAACCAAGAATAGAACTTGATTAGGAAATGCCTTAGCATAGGTGCAGGTGGTGGATTCACCATCCTGGTAGCTCTCAAGTTATTTCTTTACCTTAGTTTAGAGACACTTTCTCACAAAACATCGGGCCGCTTCGACACAAACTCAATTGTATTGTTCGTCACATTGTCAATCTTGAATTCAGTTAAGTAGCAAGCCTTAGATCATATAAGAAGCACCCCTCGTCTCTGTGGATCGACTCGCACCTGCCCTGTGCTGCAAACCAGACACCGTGCACTTGCGGTATCACCGTAGGCTTCATTTTATACATCTTTTCGGGCCTACCAAGTTTTTGGCGCCGCTGCCGGGGACTTGGCGCGTGCCCTGTTGATTTTTGTGCTTGTCTTTACTGATTTTCATCCGCTCCCTGTATATATTCACCTTGCATTGCTATTAGCCCCTGTGTTAGTGTAGTGTAGTTCATTAATTTTTCTATGTTTGCTTCATTTACTCTTCATTTTTTTTTTTTTTTTGCTCCCCTGTTCATGTAGTATAGCTGGTATAGCCGTTTGTTTTTGCTCCTCGTTAAGTTGTCTATTTACTTTTCATCCTCGTTAGTGTAGTATATTTGGTACTTTAATATAACTTAGGTTAATCACCTTGTTTTATAGTTTGCACTCTAATCTCTAAAAAAAAAAAAAAAAAAAAAAAAAAAAAAAAAACCACTTGTCAATCTTAGTATCATTGCTTTGCATATTCGTGCTATTGGTAAATCTTGATCCTCGTGATAGTCCAAGTAACCAAGCTTATCACACCGCCGGATCCCATTTCGGTCAAAAGACTTTCAAGCTTATGCCGGTGACCTTGTTCATTAGCTTTGCCTTAACCCGCACATCCTTAAAACTAAAATTCTTTGTTGAGCCGCAGGTACTTGCCGAGCTTGTTGTGTTCCGTGCTTCAATGAGCGGTTGAGCTGCTAAGCAAGCCTAAGAGGCCAAGGAAACGCGCAGGGCCCGAGCATCCACTTTCGCCGAACCTAGTGTCGATGTGAGTCAGTGCAACCAAGGAAGAGGAGAAAGGAGCACGGGCGGTGGATTTGCCTAAACCCGTCTTGTACCGGTGGTTTGTGTCTCAAACCGCAATTTGTATGTGAATCCACTTGTGAATCCACTTGGATGTATGTATGTATGATTTGCCTAAACCAGGTCTTGTATCGCTGAGTAACTCTCCTTGTGCACTTGTGAGCCCATGCAATGGATGATTTCCATCCGAATGATTGATAAGCCATCTCTCGCCTATGCACCCGTAGAACCATCTCGCACCTTTGAGTGAGCTCTTGAGCCAATTATTTGTCAAACCAACTCGTGCTAGGTTAGGTCGTGTCCGTGTACTTGTGAATCGTGCACTTGTGAATCTGTGAGCTCGTGAGCTTTGTGAACCATCCCCACCTTGCAGCCCCTCAGGCAAAGCAAGTGTGGAGCGTCCTCGCTTTGCATGATAGGCTAGAGGCCTTGCGGCATATTGCGCCACCTCTGAACTTTGTGACCATTCTATAAACTTGAGTAAATGTTGTAAGTTTGAAGCCGGTGGGTTAGTGTAATCTGCGCGTACCCTGTGAAAACCTTGTACATGCTGAGCTGCTGGCTTGTCATAATTAAACCCTTATGCTCTGCTTTGTATGCATCTGCTTTCATATCAAGCCTGCTGGCTCTGTAGCCCTTAAACTTCAATCTCCCCTGAGCTTGCCTTGCAAGCCCCTGAAGCTGCAAGTGTGAGCCATTGAGCAATTTATGCATGCTTGACTCCATGTTCTGTGCATATTCTGTGCACCTGAGCTGACCTGCAAACCATTGTTAACTGTGTTGCCACTTGTTTTCCCTTGCTAGCCCCTGCAGCTACAAGTTGAGATAATCTATGCCAGGCCTGACCAAGCTGTTCAAATTACCCAATTGTTAATTTTTGTGTCTTTGTGTCTTTGTGTTGCAAAGCCGCAAATCAGGTCTTTGTCATTTTCTAGCTGTGAATCTGCTTTCCCTGTGCTGTGAAGTACAAGGCTGTGTTGTGCACAAACTAAGCCCTGCCCACTACTTGGCTGTGCAAAAGACCAAGGTTCTCATACACTAGGCTTCCTTTGGGCTGTGCAACAACATTCAGCGCACATAAGCCACAACTGTCGGACTGTTTGAAAACAAACTGAGCCCACGTCTGTTGGGCTATGCACACAACTAACCAACTTTCAGCTCACCCAACCTGGGCCAGTCAACCAATCAAAGCCCACAACCCAAGCTAAACCAAATCAGAAATCTGGTCGTTGTCACAAAACTCAGCCCAACACAATCAACTTCTGGGCCGTGCCTAAACTGGGCTCTGCTCGCATCTGGGCTATACTTTTTCAAACACAATCTGGGCTGTGCAGTTCACAAATCCTGGGCCTCCCAAATAAACCAAACTTTCCCAACAAAACCAAATGAATCCCATTGAAACCAAATCCCAAACAAACCAAAAGCCCAATAAACCAAATTCCCACATAAACCAAAGCCCATTTTCATGTTATATTTGTTAAGGTTTGTACATATTTTCTATTGGGTTGACCCTCAACTCTTTAGACTGTTAGTAAATTTTTGTAGGACTTGTTAATTTTTTCTTTCTTGAATCGGTTGAGTCTTCTTGTGCATTTTTTTTGTGCTAATCCGATATAATCACCACTGAGAATGTTGGATTTTGCCTTGACGAATGAAGCTCAACCTTGCTCCCGCCGACATCCTAATCTCTTCCCTTTTCTCTTATCAAAGATAGTTCTCTCGGTATGTGATTTGTTTAAATTTTTCCTATCCGTGACACATTGAGGACAATGTTTGATTTAGGTTTGGGGGTGCATTTGCATTTAGAGTTTTTAGTTTTTATTTTGCATTTAGAGTTTTTAGTCTTTTATTTTACCTTTTATTTTCAAAAAAAAAAAAAAAAAAAAAAAAAAATCAAAACTCTTTTGTAAAAACCTCCAACTTTTAGAGATTTTAGAGTCACTAGCATGCTTTTAGCTATGTTTACATAGAGATTCTGACCGAAATAATGAACTTGGAAGTCTAGGAAAACGCAATCGGGTTCCTTAGTTGATTAGAGCGTTAAAGTTGGATTTAACCATACCGGAGGGCTTAATTAGGTCTTTGTTTAGATATTCGGTAGTAGAATTGTGATCACCCATAGTGGAGACTACCCATTTTACATCAAGTGAGGCACCAACCTTCAATTTTTTGCAACTTTCTAGAAAAGCTGTTAGAGTGTGTGTCACCTTACGTAAATTCCGGGTAGGAATGGTGAGCTACCCAACTTCGCACCAATTTCAGCACTACTTTTGATCTCTTGAGTGCTAGTTTTTGTCAATCATGAGGGTGACGTCTAAAGATGAAAACTCCTTCTAAATACCGATTTGTAGTTAGCATCATTCTCTCTCTCAATCAGCAAGACCCATAGAAACACATCATCGTCAGCAAACGGAGCAGAATCAGAATATTGAAAGAAAAATTGATATAGTCCAAGGTTTATGTACAACAAAGAAAAGAAAGAAAATAGGATGAGAATTAATAAAATTTATAAAATCAAGACAATACAAGTTGTGGAAAAATTGAGTGATAAGTCCTTTGTCCATGGAGTTAGTTGTTTCAATTTGTATTTTTATTTTCACTTATTGTAATCTCAAAAAAAAAAAAAAAAAAAAAAAAAAAAAAAAAAAAAAAAAAAATCAATCAAAAAAAAAAAAAAAAAAAAAAAAAAAAATTAAAAATCAAAAAAAAAAATATTGTAGTTTATTTTTTGCTACCACCATGGTAAAGAAGAATTTAAAAAGAAAAATCCAAACAACAAGGAATTTGAGTAGAAAAGTTAAAAATTGTCAAGTTTTGTGAAGTTTAGAAGTTCGTCATCAACATTTGAAGACCGAAGACCGAAGATTGAAGACGTTTCTATGGTTTCTTATGAGAGAGTGATATTAATTGCCGATCGGGTGAGAAGTGAGTGAGTACTCCACCCCTTGCTAATGGTTGATTTCCTTTCTTAGAGATCATCGAAAAAGATTCTTTTTGTCCACACTTCGTGGAGTCTCAGATTTTATTTCGGAAGGTTATCCTTCTTACCTACAACGTGTGCGGGATTTCTCTCTTTATTCCCCGCCGCACACATGAGAGACTAAAAAAGCGATCTTTTTGAGTGCAATTATCATAAAACCCTAATGGTGAGGCGAAGTTGAGACTTATGATCACAATCGAATCCGAATTCTTTCATATGGTATGGTTACTTCTCGCTCAAAGCACTTAAGGATGAGAATGCGTTCTTCGATAGTTCTAACTTCATTACTAGCATGCGAAACTTTATGTCCTCATAGCTTCTTGGATGCTTGAGACTCTTTTACACTACGAAGTTGGAGAAGGTTTTGTGGGTACACCTCTTGTAAACCCTCACGAGACTACAACTCGTCCACTAGGGACACCTAGGGGTTTAAAGGCTTAGTGCATACGCTAAATGCATTCGAGAGACCTACGACGGTGGGTGGTATAGTTAGGATTTCTTTATTTCTGTTTCACTTGAGGACAAGTAAAATTCAGGTTTGGGGTATTTGATGAGTGCCAAATAGTGCATATATATACACCTTTTTATTGGCATTTTACTCATCTTTTGCGCTTAGAAATCAGATATTATCCCATATTCTGTGTTTTCTTTGTTTTCAAGAATAAATATTTGTATTAATTAATTTTGTGTTTTTAGGTAATAAATAAAGTCCGGAGAAACTGAGGAGCTAAGGAGCGAAGAATTGGAGTCAAACATCTATGGAGCAGATAGCCAAAGCCCGCACGCGTATCAGTTGCAACCCAACAAGGAAGACTTGGGCTAGAGCTACCCATGACCCGGATCCGAGCCCGCTCACTCTAGCCATTGAGATCTCCTCAGCCTACATCCAACGGTCGCTCCATCACTATACATCATCTCTTGATGCTCCGTGCAACACCGAGATCTCTCCAAAACCGTACATCCATGAGCCGTTCAGATTTCACTGCTCTTCATCCAACGCTCGGTGCAGCGTTCTCATCAAACAACGATGCACCCGCTTCACAAAGAAAGAGACCCACACCCTATACCCTAATCGAACCAACCCATTTCTCTCCATCTCTCTCTTTCTTCTCCCCTACCTCTCGCAACCTTACCATCCCTCCCCGACCATCTCCTCGCCACCGTCTCGCCGCACCCACCTACACCACCAACTCCATCATCTCCCGACACAACACAACCACCTACTCCGCCACCCTCGTTTTGACTTGTCTCCATCGCAGATTCTTCCTTAGAAGCTAAGGTTAAGACAATCGAAACTAGGGTTACAACAAATCAAGGGTAGGATGTCTCAGAGCTAGAGGAGGAGAGGAAAGCTCGATTCACACGCGAATCAGAGTATGGGTTCAATTTATTTTCATTAAATTTCTATTTTAATATTAAATTAGGGTTTGGGAATTTTGGGTCAGTGCATGTATAAATAGAGAGTGAAGAACATGTTTTCGACACGCCTGGATTAGCCGAAGAGCCGTCACTTAGTTTCAATTTGTAGTTTTAGTTCTTTGTAATGTCACTTTAATTTTAATTTCCAGGGTGTGTTGAAACCCCTGCTCATATGCTGAGATTGTTCACTGTCATGTATTGTTCTTGTAAGCTTCATGGTTTGATTGGATAAGCTAGTTGAGTATATGACCCTGTGATGGAGTGTACTGTAAGAAGACACTCCATACTAGGGGGAGTGTATAAGATTAGTCAAAACATTAACATGGTGTTCTTCCCTGAATGAACCAAGAATAGAACTTGATTAGGAAATGCCTTAGCATACAGGTGCAGTGGTGGATTCACCATCCTGGTAGCTCTCAAGTTATTTCTTTACCTTAGTTTAGAGACACTTTCTCACAAAACATCAGTCGCTTCGACACAAACTCAATTGTATTGTTCTGTCACATTGTCAATCTTGAATTCAGTTAAGTAGCAAGCCTTAGATCATATAAGAAGCACCCCTCGTCTCTGTGGATCGACTCGCACCTGCCCTGTGCTGCAAACCAGACACCGTGCACTTGCGGTATCACCGTAGGCTTCATTTTATACATCTTTTCGGGCCTACCACTTAGCTGTCACCCACTATGTAAAATCCTATATAAAGAGCCGAACAGGCCAAAGGAAGAGAGAGATCTTTTTTGAGGGCGGAAGAGAGTTTTGAGGAGAGAGAAAGCCTAGAGTAGTAGTTGTATTCTTGATTTCATTTCCTTCTTGTAAAATTCCCAAATTCAACTAATAAAAAGTATTATTGTTGATATTAAAGATGAGTTGATTATTATGAATTCTTGTGAGGGATGTATTGTAGGATTTCCTGCAACTACACCTACAAGGTTTCGTGAAAAACCTAAGGTTAAAGGAGAATCGACTCTAGCTTATGCAACTAGTATCACATAGGAGGTGTGGGGATTAAGTTTCCCAGTTTTTAGAGTTATCCTTTACATAGTTTTCAAATCAGTGTTTGCAATCTAAGTTACCTTGGTAACAAAGCATTCAGTATTCACCGTTAGATGAAAACTTGATTAGATTCAAGCTAATATCTTTCAACCGTTAGATCGAACTTAGCTTGTTACACACAAATGAAATGTACCTTCATTTAGGTTTATATAACCGTACCTAAACGTGTATACCATGTTGGATCAACAATAGTTAACCAAGGTTATCCATATGAACACTCTCATATCAACCTTATTCATCTTAACCATAACTAGTTCAAATGACTCAAATGAAATTATTTAAAGAGTTGTTCAATTTCTATATTCTCATAGAAGTATACAAGAACACAATCGAAGAAAAATCGGTTTGATTCACTCGAATCAATCATAAAAATTATAGCCACGGTTTGCAAGAATGTATTCCTTAATATATAAATGTATTAGTTCATGTACATAACCGATTTTAGAACTTTAACCTTCAAGTATACGAACGGGTACGCATACTTGAAATACCCAGACTGAAATTGGGTTTCGCCAGTACGCGAACAGGTACGCAAACCTCCAATCCCAGCAGAAAATCTCGGACATGAACCTTACGACAGTACGCGTACGGGTGCGCATACTTAGGTTCCCGGACTCCTCAAAGCAACATGTACGCATACGTTACGCATACTATGGTTCCCGGACATGGACAACATATGTGCAAGAGTACACAACATGTCACCAATAATGATTAAGTGTTCTACACTCTTATTTCAATCATTGAAACTTTCTTAGAGGATGACAATAGCCGTTTTCACACACTATTAGCATCAAAGCAATTTTCAAGTTATTGAAATAATCATAACGAAACATTCCAAGTCTACACCAAATGATTGTATCACACAAACCATGTAAGGTGTTACTCGACAATTTTCACATGATCATCTTTCGACTTTCGTCAAGAATATAATATGAACTTGGTCGAAGCGAAAGCTTGCCAACACATATTCCGAGAAATATGTAAGCGAGTTAAACTCAGCTCGAAATCTCAAATGTGTATAATGGAAAACTATATCGTAACACGACTTATGTCTCAATATAGGAGATAGAGTAGAAATAAACTTTCCAAGTAATAGATGAGTTTCAGTCTCCACATACCTTTTTGTTGATGAAGTTCCACAATCTCTCCTTAGTAGTTCTTCGTATTCAATGATGAACGTCGTGAAGTCTAATGCTCAACTACACAATCCATTCTAGTCTGAGACATCTATAAGTAGCTTAGAAATCAAGACTTATAGTTTTGATCACTAACATTGACAAACAAGCTTGAGATACTAACGCTTGCGAGTTCGACCGAGCAGTGCTCTAACAATCTCCCCCTTTGTCAATTTTAGTGACAAAACTATAAATACATATGGATACAAAATAAATAAACTTTATAGCTTCTCATCCAAATGCTTGATCTCCTTGGTTCTTCAACATTACTCGGAATCTTCGTCACTTTCAAGTACTCCAATGATTCCAAATGTGTTCAACTCAGCATCATAGTTGTTGAATATTTGTAGCTATAACAATGAGAAAACAGTTGCTCTCAATCATTGTTATACAATGTCATAGTATCATTATACAATATCAAAGTTCAATTGTATCACAAATTTGACAACAATACTATGGTGATACGTATCACTCCCCCTTAGTCAATACTTTATCTCACAATGAAAACCACTCCCTCTTACATAATGATCCGTAAACCATATGTGAATTACACATTAATTATCCCCCCTTTTGTCAATAAAAATTGGCAAAGGTATGAAAACTAGTTAGATCCTCATGAAATTTCCATGGAGATACTTCATGACCAAAAGAGAACAACATATCAACTTGTTTAGATGCCATCAAATAGCCGAAGCTAAATGCATTCATTAAGGAGTTTATAAAGATACAAGATAACCCCTGTAATATTCCACAGCCGCACTCCCCACAAAGATTTGATAATTAAGCACAAGTTCAAATAAGAACTCTCCACCATAAAATGTCATTCCCGAAATAATAACAAGCGCGACCTTACTTTTACAAGAAAAGAAGGATTTCTTTGGACATTAACAAATCACATAAGAATATGAATTTGTATCCAAAAATTAATCTCATTTGAATTAACCACAAGGAAAATGATCAATTCAATTGTCCATGCTCAACATAAGAGAATTTACGGAGCAACACAGTATATACACAAAGATGTGGATCAGGGAAAGACCAATACTGCGGAATGATCAAAGATTCATTATATATTTCATCACTATTTGCACAATGACATATAATAGACTTAATCTTTGTAAACAAAATTTCATCATTTCTTCCATCAATATTTGCACAATGACATAAAAGGCTTAACTTTTGTAGTCAAAAGTTCATTCTATCTTTCATCAATACTTTCATACCGACATATAATAGAGATAACTTTTGAACAAGTATGGGACAGTCAAGGTTCACGGACGTAAACAACATATCCCATAACGATTTGCAATATATAAAACCATAAAGATTAATAATGCAAAAATCATCTTCCAAATCAACTTTAGAATTTAAGCAAATAAATCTAAAAACATTGCAAGATGAAAATGTTGGCAATATCTATGTGTACTCACAATAATGGATATTCCAAACCCTAGTTATCCTTCTTAAAACACAAGAATAAATTCTCATAAGAAGTTTCCTAGACATTATAGAGCTTTCTGAAGGCATCCACTGAGAATTCCTTCTTATTATTGAAAAAACCATTGATAATGGGATCATTCAATTCCTCTAAATCTTCAGATATATCAGTTAATTCACTAAGTTCTCCTTTCAGTCCACGTAGTGTGTTCTTTGTTAGAGACAACATTTGTTCATAGTGAGATATTTCTTCTAAAGATGAAACGATTTGAGATTTTAAATCATTTCTTTTTCTGATGAAATCTTTCACCATAGCCCTGAAGTTATTATCATGATGACAAACAGACAAAAGGCAGTTATAGGAAGAACCTGAGTCACTGATCGCATCCTTCACCTTTCTATTCCTTGAGGACAGGATTCTTTCACATAGATACACATTAATAACTTCTACTGCATCCCTTTTTGTAGTACCTCTAGTTATAGGTGCCATGATACTGTATCTTTCAAAGAGAAAAAAAGTGAAGTACAATTCTGATCACAAATGAACATAAATAGACTTATTTGGAAAACTAAACCTAAAGAAACTTTGAAAAAGTCTTCACAGTTCACGTTCCATTATCTATCTTAACCAACAAAATATTCACTTGCTCAAAATAACTTTTAGTCATAAATGAAGAAAATAACCAACATATTTTACAGGACTTGAGCCACCTTGATGTGATCCTTATTCCAAGTCAACAATAAGGATTCATCACATTACTATGATTAGATAGTAATGGAGTGAACACAACGTTCACTTCTTCTGTCACAAGATGACATATCAAGGTTCGTTGGGTAAACAGACTTACCTCGTCTGAATCTGATTCTTTTAGTCATCTTCTTCTTGTACTTAGTCGTTTGTTGTTTCTCCATAGTCAGACTCATTATTTGCATGTCTTTTTGAAGTTTGGAAATTCTTTTGTTGTTCCTCTTGAATCTCCAACACTTACTTTGACCATTACTTGCACTTTCACAAAATGAGCAAAATATCAAAGAGTTTGTACTTTGTAGAGATGACTCATGTTTATCACAACTTACAAAATCAGTTGTTCCAGAACCGGCAGGAACAAACGAGTTGATTTTGCTCACGGTCTTATTTTTGAACCCTAAACCTTTTGTATTTCCAAAAGCCTTTTGACCAAATAACATCGCTGAAATTTTGTCAGAGCTTCCATACAACCTTTGCAGGTCACACTTGAGAGAATTAATCTCTTTTTCTTTCAGAGATAGGATTCTGGTGAATTCATCATTAAGATAGTCAATCTCAAGAGTTTTCACCTGAAGTGATGATTCAAGTTTCACCAACAAAGTATTTAGTTGAAGATTTTCTTTGTGAATTTCTTCACTTTTGTATAAGAATTCCAAGATCTCAGTGTCAGACTCATATTTCGAACCAGAGTTTGAGTTAATGGAGACTTATGCGGAGAGAGCTGAAAATCTTGAACATATACCATTGATACACTGAGATATTTCTTCTTGAACTGAATCATCATTAGCAATAGAGAGAGAAGATATTCTCTCGGATCTTTTGCTTTTCTTCACAATATCCTTGATCTTTTGTGTAATCGGTGATCTGTTAAGATCGGATTGATTAAAACAGCACTCATTAGCCCATGACAAGTTAGAAGCTTCACTTGTAATGGTCACAACATTGAACGCAGATGTTATGACTATATTCTAATCATGATCAAGTAATTTTAACTTTCCAACCAGAGTATCAAGGTTATTTCCCTCAATGATGGCATGCTTCTTAGAATCGTATCTAGATGGCAGCGATATGAGAATTTTCATCACAATGTCCTTTTCATGAATAGTCTTACCCAATGCAAAAGATGCATTAACAATTTTAGACACTTTGTGATTAAACTCATCAAATGAATCTTCATCTGCTATATGAAGGTTTTCCCAATCGGAATTTTGGTTTTGCAGCCTAGATTCCTATTCACTGGTATTTCCTTCAAATACGGTTTCTAAGATATCCCAAGCATCTTTAGACCGAGTGCACGTAGTCACATGCTTCTGAAGATCTGGGGTAATGGCATGGATGATAGCATTTAACCTGTCAGAATTTTGCTTTGCAGCGAGAATCTTGGCAGGTTCGTGTGCACCAATATCCTTTGGAACGGTTGCATCGCCTTCTGCAACAACCGGAGGATTATAACCATCAACTACATAAACCCATGATTGAAAATCACGCGCTTGAAGAAAGTCACGCATAGCAATTTTCCACTACAAGTAATTTGATCCATCGAATTCTGGTGGTACGTTTATGGAGATAACTTTTGTCCATATTCAGATTGCTACAAACACAAACTTATAAGGTCTTTAATGTGTTTGCCTGATCTGATACCAATTGAAAAAGAGGGGGTACAACAACCACACCCAACAATTCATTTAGCAATCTGAATAGACAAACTCTAATATACTTTTCAAGAGAATCAACTGGACAGTTAGACTCAATCTAGAGAAAAGTATATCCAAGAGTTTTGTATCTCTAATTCAATCTGCAATCAGCAAATAGAAATTTGCTAGCCCGATTGAATGTAAGAGAAATAACTTGAACGGTACCAAAAACCAATGTTCAAGGATCATCAATCTCAATCAACAACTAGAGGTTGGATTTCCCAATTGATTGATTCACTGTACAACCCGTGATATTTCAATTATATAAAAAATATAATACGGAAAAGAAATAACACAGACACCGGAAGTTTTGCTAACGAGGAAACCGTAAATGCATAAAAACCCTGGGACCTAGTTCGGATTTGAACACCACAATGTATTAAGCCGCTACATACACTAGCTTACTACCAATGAACTTCGGACTAGACTGTAGTTGAACCCTAATCAATCTCACATTGATTCAAGGTACAGTTGCGCTCCTTATGTCTCTGATCCCAGCAGGATACCACGCACTTTATTTCCTTAGCTGATCTCACCCACAACCAAGAGTTTCTACGACCCAAAGTTGAATACTTGATAAACAAATTTGTCTCACACAGAAAAGACTATAGGAATAAATAAATCTGTCTCCCACAAAAATACCTATGAGTTATGTTATGTCTTTTGATAAATCAAGGTGAACATGAACTAATTGATATACCAGACTTATATTCCCGAAGAACAGCCTAGAAATATCAATCACCTTACGATAATCTTAATCGTATGGTAGCGAAACAAGATATTTTGGAATCACAAACGATGGGACCAAGATGTTTGTGATTACTTTTTATCTTGCCTATCGTAGAATAAATCTCGAGCCAATCTTAAAGAACATCGTACCCAAACACGATAGAAGATGCAAGATCAGATCACGCAACTACACAGAAAATAGTTGGGTCTGGCTTCACAATCCCAATTAAGTCTTCAAGTCGTTAACCTACAAGGTTTTGTAAAGGAGAATCGACTCTAGCTTATGCAATTAGTATCACACATGAGGTGTGGGGATTAGGTTTCCCCATTGCTAGAGTTCTCCTTTATACAGTTTTCAAAATAGGGTTTGCAATCTAAGTTACCTTGGTAACAAAGGATTCAATATTCACCGTTAGATGAAAACATGATTAGATTCAAGATAATATCTTTCAACCCTTGGACCTGATGCCCCTGACCTACCGGATAGACCAGATTCTACCTCCGTTAGATCGAACTTAGCTTGTTACACACAAATGAAATGTACCTTCATTTAGGTTTATGTAACCGTACCTAAACGTATACACCATGTTGGCTCAACAATAGTTAACCAAGGTTAGCCATATAAACACTCTCATATCAACCTTATTCATCTTAACCATAACTAGTTCAAATGACTCAAATGAAACTAGTTAAAGAGTTATTCAATTGCTATATTCTCATACTATGGTTCCCGGATATGGAACATACGTGCAAGAGTACACAACATGTCACAATCCAATAATGGTTAAGTGTTCTAAACTCTTATTTCAATCATTGAAACTTTCTTAGAGGATGACAATAGTCGTTCTCACACACTATTAGCATCAAAGCAATTTTCAAGTTATTAAAATAATCATAACAAAACATTCCAAGTCTACACCAAATGATTGTATCACACAAACCATGTAAGGTGTTACTCGATAATTTTCACATGATCATCTTTTGACTTTCGTCAAAAATATATGATGAACTTGGTCGAAGCGAAAACTTTCCAACACATATTCCGAGAAATATGTAAGCGAATTAAACTCATCTCGAAATCTCAAATGTGTATAATAGAAAACTATATCGTAACACGACTTATGTCTCAACATAAAAGATAGAGTAGAAATAGACTTTCAGAGTGATAGATGAGTTTCAGTCTCCACGTACCTTTTTGTTGATGAAGTTCCACAAGCTCTCCTTAGTAGTTCTTCGTCTTCAATGATGAACGCAGTGAAGTCTAATGCTCAACTACACAATTTATCCTAGTCCGAGACATCTATAAGTAGACTAGAAATCAAGACTTATAGTTTTGATCACTAACATTGACAAACAAGCTTGAGATAACAACGCTTGCGAGTTCGACCGAGCAGTAATCTAACAGAATGATCAATACGAAACTCTCCGAGTCGACATCAAATGATTGTCTCACACAAATCATGTAAGATGTTTCAAGGCAATTTTCACATGATCATCTTTTGACTTATTATTTAGTTTCCAACAAATAAATTATTTCCAACTAAACTCGTCAAGAATAATGATGAACGTAGCTAAAGCAAAAAGCTTCCAACACATATTTCGAGAAATAGATAAGGGATTTATACTTAGCTCGAAATATCAAATGTGCATAATATAAAAGTCTATATAGCTATACGACTTAGTCTTATTAAGAGATATAATAAAATAGACTTCTGAGTGATAGATAAGTTTTAGTCTCCACATACCTTTTGTTGATGAAGTTCCTCCAAGCTCCACTCAGTAGATCTCCGTCTTCAATCGATGAACATCGTGAAGTCTAAAGCTCAACTACACATTCTATCCTAATCCGAGACATATCGCGCTATAAGTAGACTAGAAATCAAGACTTATAGTTTTGATAACCTAAACTTGACAAACAAGCCTGAGATAGCAACACTTGCGAGTTCGACCGAGCAGTGCTCTAAAAGTTAAAATGAAAACAAAATATAAAATAAATCGTTCAACTGACTGTTTTGAAGACCGAAAATGCGAGTCCGAAGACGTAATTCCACGTTAGTCAGTAGTGAGAGCATAAGACGTAAAAATGATAACAAAAATACTAAAAAATCGTTCGACCGACCGTTTTGAAGACTGATAATGCGAGGCCGAAGACGTTAGAGTAGTATTTTTGTTTTTTTTAACGTCTTATGCTCTCACTACGGTCTAGTTGGTCGTAACTATTTTATTCCGAGTTTAAGCACAAAATACTAAGTCGAACTTAACAGATCTCGTTCAACCTGACCCGAGTAAAAGAATCAAATTATTTTTTTCAAAATCAATGATGAAGTGATGTTCTCTGATGAAAAAACAAAAAAAATGGTATAGTGATGTTCAACCACATCTTAAAAGGGAAATAACTGTAAAACATAAAGAGGCATGCAGACCAAACTTTAGGAACTACATCACTACTGCACTAAACAATGTACTGGCTCACATGCACTATGTAGACTAACTCCACCACATGAACAGTTAAACAAATTTTTAATACTTCGACCATCGAATTTCACATCATTGTAGGTTTAGGATTCATACTTCATGCTTCCCTTTTCATAGCCACGCCTTTGATAACATAAACGACCACCACCAAAGCTAAACACGGAGAAAATAAGAAGCTCTAACCCTACTATAATGCAATGGATAAATTAAAACAACAAAATCCTCTTTTTATGCTTCTTAATAAAAGGCCATAGAGCACTAAAACTCTACAGAATCATCATAATACTTATCCACAAACATTGAGAACTCAGCTGAATAACTATCATTTCAAGTATACCAACAAAAGAAAATATGGCTTCACATAATAAAAGAAAAATGAGTGCAAGCATAAATTGGAGCGGTCCCTGAATGTGGAAATCCAAAAGGTTATGTGATGATTAGATTGTGGATGATAAGATTTGTATTTGTAATTGATAGTTAAGTAGCAAAACTGAAAACAAGATGTTCACATTTCTAATCAACTATGTAGGGCAGAAGATACACAACAAAAAACTAAAACCAAAAATTAAAATAAGAAGAGGATAAAATGCACAACAAAAACTCGCAAGTGTTGCTATCTCAAGCTTGTTTGTCAAGTTTAGGTGATCAAAACTATAAGTCTTGATTTCTAGTCTACTTATAGCTATGTATCGGATTAGGATAAAATGTATAGTTGAGCTTTAGACTTCACGGCGTTCATGATGAGTGCCAAATATTGCATATTTATACACCTTTTTATTGGCATTTTACTCGTCTTTTGTGCTCATAAATCAGATATTATCCCAGCATTCGTATTTTCTTTGTTTTCAAGAATAAATATTTGTACTAATTAATTTTGTGTTTTTAGGTAATAAATAAAGCTCGGAAAATCTGAGGAGCCAAAGGAGCAGAGAATTGGAGATGAGCGTCTATGGAGCAGAAGCCAAAGCCCGCGCGCGCAACAGTTGCAACCCAACAAATAGCAACTCATCTACAAGACATGGGCTCGAACTATCCATCTCCGACCCACGATCCGGATCCAAGCCCATCATTCCTGAGCCTTTGAGATCTCCCTCAGCTACATCCTACGGTCGCTCAGCCTTGCACATCAACGTTTGATGCTCTCGCTCAACAGCAGAATCACCTACTCTACCTCAGCCGTTCAGATCTTACCTGCTAGATCCTACGCTCGCTGCATCATTCCCATCATCCTTTGCTATGCCCGCCTTACACCAAAACCACCAACACCCTATACCCTAATCGAGCAAACCTATTCTCTTCTTCACTTTCTCTTTCTTCTCTTCTCCTCTCCACCCGACAGAGCAGAGCTCTGCTCTTCTCCATCTCCTCCCTCTCCCTGACAAACCACCACCTCACCACCTCTCATGTCGCCATCACCACTGGCTCTATCAACCACATCCGCACCCTCTCTAGGTCTAGGTTTTCTCTCTCTTAGCTTCTCCAACCCTAGAAGCTAACTTAGAGAAAACAAGAGCTTAGTTTTGCCAACAACCGATGCATGGCGTTCTCGGAGATGACTTGACAGAGGAGAGCACGATTGAGTATGGGTGAGAGTGTTTTTGGTTTATTTTCTATTAAATTTCGATTTTGAAGAAGTTAGGGTTTGGGATATTTTCACAGTATAAATAAGAGGTGTCTCGTGAATGTTTTTGGGCATGCTGGATTAGCCAGAGCACCATTGTAGATTTAATTTCTGCTATTTGTTGTTTTTAATGTTCTAAATTAGTTTGCTAGGGTTTCAGTGAAACCCTAATGCACTGATATGATTTCAATCTTGCTTGAATGTTCTTGAGTGCTTAATGTATCAAATATGCTCAATTCTAACACCTCATTACTCTGCTCTCACAATGCATGCCTTGTATTCATTGTCGTTAGGCTAACATTGTAGTGAGAGTGTTTCAGCTCATACTTTAATTATTAGTGCTAACCCTTGACTAGTTGTGCTTAGTTAGACAACTAGTACTCGAATTAGCACCCTTAGTCGATAAATTGAGCTATCCCCAGTGAAACTCCTTAGGTGATAGAGCTAGTGATAAGATTGACACATTATCCCTAATCATCACAGAATAAGTAACTCAACCGAGTTGAACACATATTAGGAATTAGTGGTGGAAACTGATAACCCTAGTACCCATTTTACCTTACTGTTTGTATTTCATTTGCCTTCATTGCTTTGACCTTCAATCAGCCGTATCGGCAACAACATATAATCGTGTTACTATTCTCTGAATTCAGTTAAGTAAGCCACAAATCATCTTAAGCACCACAAGTCCTTGTGGGATCGACCCGTATTTGCCACGTCTCCGATAGACGCCGTGCACTTGCGGTTATCACAAGTAGGCTAAATATACACCCATTTCCAGGCCTACCAAGTTTTTGGCGCCGTTGCTGGGGACTTGGCGTGTGCCCGTTGATTTTTGTTCTTGCTTTCACCGAATGCTAGCTTACCCCTGTACATATTTGCCTTGCTTTGTTATTTTAACCTTTATTAGTGTAACTTAGTTAATTTGTATTGCTTCTTATCCCTGCATTGTAGTTAACTTAGCTGTATTCATAGCATCACTACCCTGTCTTGGAGTAACCAAGTTGTGTACCTTTTAACTTAGCTCAACTGTTTGCATTTCACCATCCTGCATTTTAGTTAATCTTCACTGTATATTTACTCATCTGCATATTTACTTATTTGCATTCTCTCTCTGGCTTGAGCTGTGGTCAACTCAGCTTCATCAATAGCTGAGATTTGCAGTGTGCTATACTCTCTTTGCTTCGCCTGCACACTTCTGAAAACTAAAACTCTCATTTTGAGCTCACAGGTACCTGCAAAAGCTGTTGTAAAGCTGAGGCAAGGAAGCGCAAACAGAGCAATCCAAACAGGTGCCTAACATCAGCTGAGCAAGCCCAAGAAGGTACCTATGCTGCTGTGCTGCTGAGCAGCTGAGCAACCCCAGGGAAAGACAAGGAGCTGAGCAATACAGCCACTGTGGCTAAAGCAAGTTGGTCATTCTCAAACCTTTTATACTCTATACCTGCATGATCTGTGTGCAAGCAGAGTACTGCCCTGACTGCATGCTTGTTAGTTAGCCAACCTGTGTTGGATACCAAGACTGGTTCACCTGATAGGCTAGATACTCTGCAATATCTAGGGTTTGCGCATATGAATCAGAATAACCGAGCACAACCCACGACCGCATGCGTGGATCTATGCATGACTAAAAAAATAGTGTTGAACATTTGTTGTTGTGAGCTATTATTGCCTGATTGTATGCCTAACTTATATGTGGCCAACTTGTGTGAATACTGAGCTTTGATTGCATGATAAAACCTATGTTAGGTGTTTCTCACACCCTGAAATCTTTGCACTGGTAGGTTCTGTGACTTGAGCTTCCATCTGCTCTGAGCCTTAGCTACAAGCCTAGCTGAAGTCAACTGATAGTTGTCATCAACCATACCTTCCAACCTGTGCGGTGTATTACTATTTCTGTGCTGAAACCCTTAGTCTACATTTGCCCTGTGTGCTCAGTCCAGCACCTGCAACTGGTGAGTCAAGTTGTGCCAGACCCCTGAATCTGCTACAATTTTTGTGTGACATCAACTGGGCTGGTTGATACCAACTATCCCAGTTGACTCAGACAACCCATAGCATAACCAACTCTAAGCATAACTGAGCATAACCCTGAATGCATGCTTGAGCCCTGCTAAACCCTGAACTGGTGCTAATTTGTTGATCATATTCACTTACCAAAGACCCTGCCAATATATGTACTTCTGTGTGCTTAATCTATGAAAACTGAGGTCAACTGACCTTGTTGGCGTTAACGGTGTGAGCATCAGTTTCCACAATTTGTTGTGATTCAGCTTCTGCAATGTGTGAGGCATTTGAGTAAGTGTTTGTTAAGTGGCAGAGTGTGACTAGCAGTTAGCAGTGAGCATATGCTGTTCGAGCACATAAACTATCTTTGTACCATTTTGTGTGAATTTGTGATGTTCTAAGCTGTGCTGTGAGTTGCACTGAGAGCTGAGTTGCAAATAGCTGTGTTCATTTGTGCACAGAACTAGTGGGCTGCACACAACTGAAGCCAACTACTGGGCTATGTCTCTGCACAGAAACTGGGCTGCATATAACCAGTTCCAACAAACGAGCCCATTTAAAACCAAACCAAAAACTGAAGCCCACACAACCTGCAATCCCATTGAAACCAAAAATTGAGCCCACAACAACCTGGGCTTTGCACAACAACTACTGGGCTTCCCACATAAACCAAAGCTTACAAAAACAAAATTGAGCGCATTTAAACCAAACAAAACCCACCAAATCTGAAGCCCACAGCCACTTGGCTTTTGCATAACCTCTGGGCTGTACATTTCAAACAAACCAATCCCACTTAAACCAAATGAAACCCAATAAACCAAATAGAGCCCACTACAACTGGGCTTTGAGTTCAAATTTGAGTGCTAAATCATGTCAGGATTTTGGTCTGCAACTGGGGATACAAACAAATCCATCAGAGAGCTTGCGTACGGGCAAGCTTCACAGTATGAAATCCCCACAGTCCATGATGATTTTAGGGATTATTATGAGCCTTCTCAGAGCCCTGACCTTGGATACTCATACCCTAACCATCATGAGCACATGTATCAGTCACCAAAATGGGGAGTTGAACAATTTTATACTCTCCCGACTCCTTGTTTACAATCACTAATGGAAACTCTCATGGAGCAAAATGCTAGGCTTGAACTGAATGCAATACATGACCATCCATATAGCAACATGCATGATCATCCCTTCTCTAGTGAACCATGTGCACAACCATTTAATGATTATTCATATGAAACATGCATACCCACTATTGAAGACTCTCCCTCCATTGAACAATGTCACATGTTCTTAAAGATGAACCTTATTCATTTAGAAAAGGAAGAATGGAAGGCAGTTCATGATAGGATGATTATTGTCCCTAATAAAGTAACTCTTGAAAATAGTGTTTCTATTCCTACTCATGCAACTAACACTGAATATGAACCTAATCTAGAGGAAAATGAGTACACTAGAAATGCTAATAGGGAAATGCATTTTTGTGATGATGATGATGATGAATATGACATGTTAGAAGAGCATGTGTATGCAGATAATATGATAGAATCTTTGAGTTCAGAGACGTTAGGCGTCTCTTCTGTGAACCCTATGAATGACACTTCTTCTAACATTCATATATGTGATATTGATTCTGAGCTTGGGTTTGTGAAATTCTTCAGTGAATGTGAGCATGCTACACAACTTGTTTGTGACTTAGGAAAAGATGAATCTTGTTGACACTAATGTTCTTTTGGATCATGATATTATTGTTGTGTCTGATTCCCCTCGCCCATGTCACAACATGTTGCCTCCTCGATGAGTATGACATGGTGATTGATGAATTGTTCTATCTTTGGTGAGCATGATTTACCCTCTTCTGACCTCAGGAAAGTATGTGATGGTGCAAATGATTTTATACATGAAAACAACTTAGATGTACCTAACCTCTCTCCTGAGTCACAAATTGAAACTCCTCCACCAAACCTAGGTGTAGTTTGTCACAAAATTGCAAAACCAACTTTTCTGAAAATGCCTAACTTAGGCCTAGAGCTTTGTGCTTCCCAAGTCCTCTTGGACTATTTCGCATCAAAGTATAACACTTTTAGAGAACCACAGTTGGAATATGTATGTTTGCCTGTTCTTAGCAAAACTCATTTTGAGTTAGACCTTTTGCATGATGTACCTTTAAAATTGCAAGATTTTGTGCTCCCAAACACACCCGTTCACAAGTTTAGGTTTGGGGGAAACTCATTCACATACTGAGTCTTACTTGCACTCTCATATTATATTTGTGTAAGGATGTTGATGTTTGTACATACCGTCTTTTGGGTTGATCCTCAACTCTTTGGGACTGCATGATATATGGTGAATTTTTGTATATAATCCAGTAGGACTTGTTAAATTTTTCTTTCTTGAATCGGTTGAGTCTTCTTGTGCATATATTATGCTAATCCGATATGACCTCCATTGAGAATGCTGGATTCTAGCCTTGACTAATGAAGCTCAACCTTGCTCCTCCGACATCAGGTAATCTCTTCCCTTTTCTCTTATCAAAGCATAGTTCTCGTGGTATGTGACTTGTTTAAATTTGTATTATATGTTGACACATTGAGGACAATGTTTGATTTAGGTTTGGGGGTGGATTTGCATTTAGAGTTTTTAGTCTTTTAGTTTATCTTGTATTTTCAAAAAAAAAAAAAAAAAAAAAAAAAAATTCAAAAACTCTTTTTGTAAAAATCTCCAACTTTTAGAGATTTTAGAGTCACTAGCATGCTTCTAGCTATGTTTACATAGAGAATCGACTGAAATAATGAGAGTTAGAAGTACCGGAAAACACAATCGGGTTTCTTAGTTGATTAGAGCGTTAAAGTTGGATTTAACCATGCTTGGGAGAGCGAATTAGGTCTTTGTTTAGATATTCGGTAGTAGAATTGTGATCACTCATAGTGGAGACTACCCATTTTACATCAAGTGAGGCACCAACCTTCAATTTTTGCAACTTTCTAGAAAAGCTGTTAGAGTGTGTGTCATCGTACGTCAATTCCGGGTAGGAATGGTGAGCTACCCAACTTCGCACCACTTTCAGCACTACTTTTGATCTCTTGAGTGCTAGTTTTTGTCAATCATGAGGGTGACGTCTAAAGACGAAAACTCCTTCTAAATACCGATTTGCAGTTAGCATCACTCTCTCCCTCTCAATCAACAGATTCATAGAAACACATCATCGTCAGCAAGCGGAGCAACATCAGAATATTTGAAGAAAAGTTGATATAGTCCAAGGTTACGTACAACAAAAGAAAATAAGATGAGAATTAATGAAGTTTGTGAAAAATTGAGTTTTACTGTTTTATTGTTATTTTCATGTCATGTATGTAAAAAAAAAAAAAAAAAAAAAAAAATAATTGAGTTAGTAGTTTTATTATTGTTATTTTCATGTACTAAGTTAAAAAAAAAAATTGTCAAGTTTTTGTAAAGTTCGAAAGTTCGTCATCTACAGTTGAAGACCGAAGATTGAAGACGTTTCTATGGTCTTATGAGAGAGTGATATTAATTGCCGACCGGGTGAGAAGGTAAGTGAGTACTCCCATCCTTGCTAATGGTTGATTTCCTTTCTTAGAGATCATCGAAAAGATTCTTTTGTCCACACCTCTGTGGAGTCTCCAGATTTTATTTCGGAAGGTTATCCTTCTTACCTACAACGTGTGCGGGATTTCTCTCTTTATTCCCACCTGCACACATGAGAGACTAAAAAGCGATCTTTTTGAGTGCAATTATCATAAAACCCTATTAGTGAGGCGAAGTCGAGGCTTATGATCACAATCGAATCCGAATTCTTTCATATGGTATGGTTACTTCTCGCAAAGACTTAAGGATGAGAATGCGTTCTTTGGTAGTTCTAACTTCTCATTACTAGCATGCGAAACTCTATGTCCTCATAGCTTCTTGGAGGCTTGAGACTCTTTTACACTACGAAGTTGGAGAAGGTTTTGTGGGTACACCTGGTAAACCCTCACGAGACTACAACTCGTCCACTAGGGACACCTAGGGGTTTAAAGGCTTAGTGCATACGCTAAATGCATTCGAGAGACTGCGACAGGGGTATAGTTAGGATTTCTTCATTTTGTTTCACTTGAGGACAAGTAAAATTCAGGTTTGGGGTATTTGATGAGTGCCAAATATTGCATATTTATACACCTTTTTATTGGCATTTTACTCGTCTTTTGTGCTCATAAATCGGATATTATCCCAGTTCTCGTATTTTCTTTGTTTTCAAGAATAAATATTTGTACTAATTAATTTTGTGTTTTTAGGTAATAAATAAAGCTCGGAAAATACGAGGAGCCAAAGGAGCAGAGAATTGGAGACGAGCGTCTATGGAGCAGAAAGCCAAAGCCCGCGCGCGCAACAGTTGCAACCCAACAAATAGCAACTCATCTACAAGACATGGGCTCGAACTATCCATCTCCGACCCACGATCCGGATCCAAGCCCATCATTCCTGAGCCGTTGAGATCTCCCTCAGCTACATCCTACGGTCGCTCAGCCTTGCACATCAACGTTTGATGCTCTCGCTCAACAGCAGAATCACCTGCTCTACCTCAGTCGTTCAGATCTTACCTGCTAGATCCTACGCTTGCTGCATCATTCCCATCATCCTTTGCTATGCCCGCCTCACACCAAAACCACCAACACCCTATACCCTAATCGAGCAAACCTATTCTCTTCTTCACTTTCTCTTTCTTCTCTTCTCCTCTCCACCCGACAGAGCAGAGCTCTGCTCTTCTCCATCTCCTCCCTCTCCCTGACAAACCACCACCTCACCACCTCTCATGTCGCCATCACCACTGGCTCTATCAACCACATCCGCACCCTCTCTAGGTCTAGGTTTTCTCTCTCTTAGCTTCTCCAACCCTAGAAGCTAACTTAGAGAAAACTAGAGCTAGGGTTAGCCAACAACCGATGCATGGCGTTCTCAGAGATGACTTGATGAGAGGAGAGCACGATTTGAGTATGGGTGAGAGTGTTTTTGGTTTATTTTCTATTAAATTTCGATTTTGAAGAAGTTAGGGTTTGGGATATCTTCACAGGTATAAATAAGAGGTGTCTGTGAATGTTTTTGGGCATGCCTGGATTAGCCAGAGCACCATTGTAGATTTAATTTCTGTTATTTGTTGTTTTTAATGTTTTAATTTAGTTTGCTAGGGTTTCAGTGAAACCCTAATGCACTGATATGATTTCAATCTTGCTTGAATGTTCTTGAGTGCTTAATGTATCAGATATGCTCAATTCTAACACCTCATTACTCTGCTCTCACAATGCATGCCTTGTATTCATTGTAGTTAGGCTAACATTGTAGTGAGAGTGTTTCAGCTCATACTTTAATTATTAGTGCTAACCCTTGACTAGTTGTGCTTAGTTAGACAACTAGTACTCTGAATTAGCACCCTTAGCTGATAAATTGAGCTATCCCCAGGTGAAACTCCTTAGGTGATAGAGCTAGTGATAAGATTGACACATTATCCCTAACTGTCACAGGAATAAGTAACTCAACTGAGTTGAACACATATTAGGAATTAGTGGTGGAAACTGATAACCCTAGTACCCATTTTACCTTACTGTTTGTATTTCATTTGCCTTCATTGCTTTGACCTTCAATCAGCCGTATCGGCAACAACATATAATCGTGTTACTATTCTCTGAATTCAGTTAAGTAAGCCATAGATCATCTTAAGCACCACAAGTCCTTGTGGGATCGACCCGTATTTGCCACGTCTCCGATAGACGCCGTGCACTTGCGGTTATCACAAGTAGGCTAAATATACACCCATTTCCAGGCCTACCAGTTCATCAATTGAAGACGAAGATCTACTGAGGGGAGGTTGGAGGAACTTCATCAACAAAAGGTATGTGGAGACTAAAACTTATCTATCACTCAGAAGTCTATTTTATTCTATCTCCTAATAAGACTAAGTCATATAGGTGTATAGACTTTTATATTATGCACATTTGATATTTCTTTGTTTAGTATAACTCGCTTATCTATTTCTCGAATATGTGTTGGAAACTTTTTGCTTTAGCTACGTTCATCATTATTCTTGACGAGTTTAGTTGGAAACAATTTATTTGTTGGAAACTAAATAATAAGTCATAAGATGATCATGTGAAAATTACCTTGAAACAATCATTTAATGTCGACTCGGAAAGTTTTGTATTAATCATTCGATCACTTGAAAATTACTTATAAGCTGTGAGACATCCATTGTCGTCTTCTAAGGATGTTTCAATGATTGAAATCGGAGTTAAGAACAATTAACCTTTGTCTGGATACATCACAGTATGCGTACCAGTATGCAAACTTTTTTGGTATGACTCATGTCCGGAAACCTTGTTTGCATACCAGTATGCGAACGGTTTTAACTGAGAAGAAACCTAAAACGTAGCAAATCTCTGCTTGATATTGAGTTTTCCATGAAGATTAAGAAAGACCACGTACAATAAATCTATCTTAGTCAGCATTTTCTTCTTCTTCTTCTTCCACTGAGTTGTACATTGATAGAATGCAGTAAATGATTTTGCACTTGAATGTGAAGACATAATGTAAAGCCTTTTATTACTTTTATTTTTTTTGTGAAATCCACAGCAGCGCCTCCTCGGTGGATATATAAATCCATCCATTGGAAATCGGTGGAAACGGAGAACCCGGTTTCAATATCGCTTGAACAAAGTATTTATTCTCAAGATTAAGAATCGTCACAACTTTGAAATATGCTAGAGGCAGGGTCGTCAATGGTAACCATGTTGTATCAATGTATCACCTACCACTACAACCATTTAGATATAAACTCATAATCTAGTAGTTGATAGTACTTGATGAGATAAAATACAGATCAATCGCTTTAAAATTGAAATATTTAAAACAATGCACTATATACTGAGTTTTCTTTCGACAAAAAATGGGAAAAAAAGGATGTTCTACAATATTTACTTGGGGTTCATCGGAATATATTTTAATCTCCAAACCTTCATGAATTACCAACTATTTCATTGTTTTACTTAGGATTTTTCATATGAAATTAATGCCTTAAAAAAATAAGAATAAGAATTTCTTGGTCTTTTTTGAGTAGAATTCTCAAGATTTTAAGGGAGTTTTTTTTTTTTCTCCTTTTATTACGGTTATATAACTACCCACACGATTATATAGGAGAGGGGGATGTATCAAAAATTTCGTGTTTTTTTTTTAAGTTTCTACGAACTGAATTTTAACTACTTTTCTTACTAACGGGGGGTATCACTAGTGTTTCTGTGGGTATACAAAGGAAGAGCCTATTTTTATGTAAAATTTACTAATTGTGGATTTTTGGTTTATTCTCATATATATTTTTTTGTATGAAATTTAGTGATTATTCGTTTATATTTCTATAGGGACTTTAAGGATTCAATTTTTTTTTATTCATTAATACATTAAGTGTGGTTATTCATTTTTCTCCTTGGCCCAAGTCGGTTATTCATTTGGCGAGGTTATTCATTTATTGAACATTCTTTAGTCGAGGTTGGACTGTAAAACCTTTGGAGTTATATAACCCACCGCCTATTATTAATATTATGATTTTAGGTGAGTTTTCTTTGTTGTGGTTGAAAGCTGAACAAAGCTCTTTTCCTAGAGCTTCTGACCCCACCAGAGAATATTTAGACCAATAGAAAATAAGAGCTTCTGGCCCCACCATAAAATAATACTACCTTAAGTAAAAAAATATTACTGGCCCAACGATTTCAGGTGAATTTCCTTTGCTGTGGTTGAAAGCTGAATAAAGCTCTCTTCCTCGAGCTTATGACCCCACCAGAGAATATTGTACAGTTCTTAGTACAAGAGATGAGCAAAAACCCTTCTGTATACACTGATACAACCTCTTTCTATTCAATTTTCTACATAGTCCTTTTCTTACAAGTTCAGGCTAATAAAGGAGAAGCTAAACCCTAAAGCAAGTAAGGATACGTGGAACAACCACGTTCATAACGACTAATAGAGTTATTTAATTAACTAATTAACTAACTGACTTCATTAATTAATATCTAACCCTAATTGATAATACACCCGGCACTGGGGTGCCCTTAACAGGATTGGTAGCCCAAAAATGAGGTAGATGACAATGCCCTCTTCTTCAGCTCATCCTTGTCCTCAAAGATGAAACTTTGGAAAGTTAGCAGCAATGCTGGAGATGTATTCCCAGGTGGCATCAGTGACTGTCGAGTTGGTCCATTGTACTAGTACTTGAGGGATCTTCTCGCCATTTTTGTCGATCACCCTGTCACCCAATAATGCTACTGGTTGTACTTGTATGTAGCCTTATTGATCTACTAAGGGCAGAGCTGGCATAAGAATGATGGCAGCACCTAACTTTTTCTTCAGCCGGGAAACATGAAAAACAGGGTGAATCTTGGAGCTAGGAGGTAGTTGTAACTTGTAGGTCATCTCTCTCACCTTCAATCACTGCAAAAGGGCCATAATACCTTGCTGACAATTTGAGGTTTCTCCTCAAAGCTACAAATGTCTGTCTGTAAGGATGAAGCTTGAGATAGACATAATCTCCCACTTGAAATGACTTGTCAGTTCTTTTCTTGTCAGCATACCACTTTATCCTCTATTGGGCTTTACACAAAGACTCCTTGAGCATAGCTAGCATATCTTTCCTTTGAGTCAAGTACTTCTCTACAACTTCTACTGATGTGGTGACCTCAATAGGAAAAACAAGATGTGTGTGTGGGTGTGGGGGGGGGGGGTATAACCATACAGTGCCTTGAAAGGAGACATTTTCAAGCTAGAGTGATAATTGGTGTTGTACCACCACTTAGCTAGGGGTAGCCACTGACTCCATCCCTTTGGTTTATGTCCTGTCATGCACCTCAGATAGTTTCCAAACAATTGTTGACCCTCTCAGTTTGGCCATCTGTTTGGGGATGGTAGGCTGTGCTCAAGTTAAGAGTAGTACCCATACTTTTGAATAAATCCTTCCAGAAGTTGCTCACAAACACCTTGTCTCTGTCAGAAGTAATGGAGGTAGGTAGCCCATGCAGTTTGTAGACATTATTGATAAAATCTTGTGTAGCTGCATTGTAAGGATGATTGAGATCTATAAAGTGGTTGTACTTAGTAAGCCTATCAACCACCACTAAAATCACATCCTTTCTATTAGATTTTGGTAATCCTTCTAAAAAGTCCATAGTGATGTGCTGCCAAGCATGCTCTGGTAAAGGTAGAGGTTGGAGAAATCCAGCCGGATGAGTGTGTTCACCTTTGTTCCTTTGGCATACATCACAAACAACCACAAATAACAATATCTCTTTCTTCATATTCCTCCAATAGAAGTAGTTCTTGGATCTAGCGTAGCTACTAATATAAGAATGCCCACTTGTTGTTGATGAGTGTAATGATTCCATAATGGTACTTTTTGTATTATTTCCACTCCCTACATATAACCTGTTTTTGTACCTCAAAATTTCACCTTCATAACTGTAATGTTGTACTGCAGTTGGAGCCAATAACAGTTTAAGAATGATTTCCTCAGCCAGTTCATCTCCTTTGTAGTTATTAATTAATTCCTGAGCCCATACTGGTTGTGTCACAGAGATAATGCTACAAGAAGATGCAGCAGGTACTCTAAAAAGTGCATCTGCAACTTTATTTTCCATTCCCCTTTTATATTTGATTTCATAATCAAATCCAAGTAACTTCATAAGCCATCTCTGTTGAAGAACAATAGTGATTCTTTGTTCCATGAAGCACTTGATGCTCTGTTGGACTGTGTGAATAATGAATTTGTGTCCAGCTAGATACCCTGTCCATCTAGTGACAGCTGAGACTATGGCCAGTAGCTCCTTCTCATAGGTGGACAGTCCCAGAGATTTATGACCCAGTGATTTAATAAAGAATGTTATAGGTCTTCCTTCCTGTTATAGGTATAACCATACAGTGCCTTGAAAGGAGACATTTTCAAGCTAGAGTGATAATTGGTGTTGTACCACCACTTAGCTAGGGGTAGCCACTGACTCCATCCCTTTGGTTTATGTCCTGTCATGCACCTCAGATAGTTTCCAAACAACTGTTGACCCTCTCAGTTTGGCCATCTGTTTGGGGATGGTAGGCTGTGCTCAAGTTAAGAGTAGTACCCATACTTTTGAATAAATCCTTCCAGAAGTTGCTCACAAACATCTTGTCTCTGTCAGAAGTAATGGAGGTAGGTAGCCCATGCAGTTTGTAGACATTATTGATAAAATCTTGTGTAGCTGCATTGTAAGGATGATTGAGATCTATAAAGTGGTTGTACTTAGTAAGCCTATCAACCACCACTAAAATCACATCCTTTCTATTAGATTTTGGTAATCCTTCTAAAAAGTCCATAGTAATGTCTTTGCCAAGCATGCTCGGTAAAGGTAGAGGTTGGAGAAATCCAGCTGGATGAGTGTGTTCACCTTTGTTCCTTTGGCATACATCACAAACAACCACAAATAACAATATCTCTTTCTTCATATTCCTCCAATAGAAGTAGTTCTTGGCTCTAGCGTAGCTACTCTGAATACCAGAATGCCCACTTGTTGTTGATGAGTGTAATGATTCCATAATGGTACTTTTTGTATTATTTCCACTCCCTACATATAACCTGTTTTTGTACCTCAAAATTTCACCTTCATAACTGTAATGTTGTATTGCAGTTGGAGCCAATAACAGTTTAAGAATGATTTCCTCAGCCAGTTCATCTCCTTTGTAGTTATTAATTAATTCCTGAGCCCATACTGGTTGTGTCACAAAGATAATGCTACAAGAAGATGCAGCAGGTACTCTAAAAAGTGCATCTGCAACTTTATTTTCCATTCCCCTTTTATATTTGATTTCATAATCAAATCCAAGTAACTTCATAAGCCATCTCTGTTGAAGAACAATAGTGATTCTTTGTTCCATGAAGCACTTGATGCTGTTATTTGATTTGTGTGAATAATGAATTTGTGTCCAGCTAGATACCTGTCCATCTAGTGACAATTTTGAGACTATGGCCAGTAGCTCCTTCTCATAGGTGGACAGTCCCAGAGATTTATGACCCAGTGATTTAATAAAGAATGTTATAGGTCTTCCTTCCTGCATCAGAACTGCTCCAATTCCTGTTGCACAAGCATCAGTCTCCATAATGAAGACTTTACTGGAATCTGGCAGAGCTAGCACTGGAGTGTTGCACATGGCTTCTTTGAGAGCATCAAAAGCCTCTGTTGCAGCTTGTGACCATTTGACTGGAATGGGGTATTTATGTTTGATAGTGAGCTCGCTTCCTATAATCCACACAAAATCTCCATGACCCATCCTTCTTCTTCACTAGTAATATTGGGGAGGCAAAAGGGATGTGAGTTGGTTGTATAATGCCATTCTCTAGCATTTCTTGTACTATCTTTTCTACCACATATTTTTGAACATAGGGACACTTATAGGGTCTTTGATTGGTGGGTTGTGAGTTGGGTTTGAGAGGTATCTGGTGGTCCAAAACTTTGGTTGGAGGTAGTAGAGTTGGCTCTTTGAACACATCAGTATAGGAGGTTAACATGTTTTGAATGTTGGTGGGTATGGCTGTAAGTAGGGCTGTCAACGTCACTTAACGTAACGGATATTGGCTTTGCCGCTACCATTGCCATTAAAATTAGCGATTAACCGATATCCGTTAAGTGCCGACAGAAATATGAAATTCAAAACCATTACCGTTACGTTGGACTTACCGGATAACGGATAATTTTCCGGTACCATCCGGTATGTCACAGAACAAACACAAAACAAGTTTAAAACACAAAACAATTACACTGAACAACTTCTAAATCCAAGAAAACAAGTTCTAAATCCATGCCACAAAAAAAAATACAGATGTTCATGTTCTAAACCAAATTACATGTTCATAATCTTCAGATGTTCTAGCAAAAGAAAAAACCATGTTTTTGCAAAGAAAAGACAAAAGATTAAAGGAACTCCATCTCCATTTGTTGCAGCAATTGCAAATGCATTCCTCCATCTCCAGATTCTCCACTGCCAACTGCATCTGCAAATGCATTCCTCCTTACTCCTTAGTCCTCAACTTCTGCATTTTGAAAGGAAAATCAAAAGTGTTAGACAGTGAAGCAACTTAAGTTGGAAATGTCAGTGCAATGATCCAATAAATATAAAAGCAAATAAAAGATTAAGATGTAAGGAAAGAGCATTGAGTTCATAAGCACAGAAAAGAGCATTGAGTTCAAGCTCAAATTTGTTATAGTGACTTTTATAGTTTTCCACACCATATACTTTCTTCATAACAAACTCCACCCATTTAGCCTTGTACCTAGGATCTAAAACAACCCCAATGCCCATCAAAGTGTTACTTTCTTTCCAATAGCCATTAAATTTCATCCTCATATTCTTGGCCATGTCTCTGATATACTCATGCTCACTTGATTCCCATTTAGTCTTTTTTCTTTTGTTCAGCTATAATTGGATCTTCATCTACTTTTATTTCTGCTACTGCTTCTTCTATTGGAGGTGCAACAGCAGCAGGTGTTGAATGAATTCCTGAACCTTGAACTTGGTTTGATGCAGAAGGTAATTGAGATGCAACTGAAAGTGAGGGATTGCTTCTGCTTGATGAACCAACATGATTGGATGCTCCTCTTTTGCTTTGGGACATGATTAATTTCACGAATCTCAATCTGTTCTAAAAACCCTAATTTCAGAAACCCTAAATTGAAAATTTAGTTTTTAGGATTGAAATTAAACTCTAAAGAAATAGAAGAAGATAACCCTAGTTTTTATAGAGAAGATGATGATTTTGCTCAAATTGGAAGACGAGGGTTGAGTTTTCTTCTCTTTTTTTCTCTCGTTTGTGTCGACTGAAGCTGAAGAAGTGATTCTCTCGAAGGATATTAACCTAGGTATAGGAATTTACACGTGCTAGTCACACGTTAGCGGCTAACGGAAATAGCCCAACCAGTACCGTTACGGTAGGATAAAAATAACCGCTACATTATCGGTTACGGATAACTGATTACCGATATAACAGAACTAAACCTAACGAAAACCGGATAATCGGATTCGGCTAACAGATAACGGATATCCATTGACAGGCCTAGCTGTAAGTAGTGGTTGTGTAGCTTTAATAGAGAATAAATGTCCAACCAACCCATGGGTGTTCTTTCTAAAGAATTTTTTCACTGCACTAGAGCTCATATGCATCAATGTAGTCTTATCTGAGTTCCATGTTAAGGTGATCTTCCTCCCCTTGTACTTAAAAGTGATATTGAGTTTGGAAAAGTTAAACATCATATCTCCCAATTTCCTGATCCAATCATCCCCTAGCACCATATCACACCTTCCAAGAGGAAGTAACCTCAAGTCTTCCACAAAGGTACGTCCCTGCATTTCCCATTTCAATTTGTTGCACACCCTTATGATTGTAGTCCTATCACCATTATATACTGTTACCAAGAGATGAGTTGTGTGTATGGTGCAAGAAATCTTTTGAGCTAAATCAGTGTCAATGAAACTATTAGTGCTCCCAGTATCAATGAGGACTGTGATGCTTTGCTTCTTTAGGAATCCAGAGACCCTGATTGTTTCACCATTTACTCCACCAGTTAGAGCATGGAGAGATATCTCCATAACTGATTCCACATGGTTTGGGTCCTCTTCCTCCAATAATTACTCTTCATCAACTTCTTCCTCTTCCACATCTTCAGATATTAACATAAATAGCTGCTGATTTTTGCACCTACGACCCATCTTATATGGTTCATCACAATTGTAGCTGTAGTTGCAGGAAATCCCACACTACACCACTCACGATCAAATCATTTTAAGATAAACAATTACAATTTTTATTGATCAAACTCCAAGTATTACAAGATAAAAAAGGAGATAAACTCAAGAATTACAATCACACTAAACTTTCTCTCTCTTAATGACTTGCTCAATACTTCGAAAAAGATCCTCCTTCCCTCAAGTTTACTCGACCCTTTATATAAGACATTACATAGTGGATGACAACTATGCTGTCCTTTATTTTCGGATTTGGCTTGCGACATTCTCGCAAGTGTACACATGTTAAATCTCGTGACACTTCTCAACCTCGTTATATTTTCACATCTTTCTCGTGTTTTGGCTGTCGTCATCCGTTACGTCGTTTTTATTTTCATCCCGCGATGTCTTCGCAGTGTGTCGTTTATGGATTTCGCGAGAATCTTGAAGTTGCGATATTCTGATCCTACAGTAGCAAAGTCCCTTTGCACGTCTTTGGTTCATCTGTTCTGGAGTGAGCCTTTTTATTGGCAGTGGCTTAGGGTTTCTAAGATTGGATGTTGAGGGATTTGTGTTAGAGCATAGATCGGTTGAACCCATCAAACGTTGGTATGTCAAGTTTGGTTGTCATATTTTAGTGAATCAAAACTCATTTAAAGAGTCGCTTGATTAAGTACTAGAGTCAACTTTGTATAAGATAGATTGAAAGTATTAAGATATGAGACATTACAAGTATTGCGAAGACTTGAAGAAGTAAGAAGCTACAACGACAACATCATCCTTCCACTTGAGGTTAGTGATGTTTGACTTGAACTGTTTCATTCCCTAACGTATCTTTCAAGTCGTGCATATTGAAAACAAAACTGCGAATCATGAACACTCTAGATAGACATAGTATTAAGGAATACAATACGAGGTTTATTGCTTAACCATTAAACTTTGTAGATAAGACATCGACATAATCGTTTAAATGCTATTGTGATTATGTATGGGTATGAGGTGAGGATTTCATCCTAGGAAACAATGTTTTACATGTGTTTTAAGGAAGTAAATTCATGAACTTGTTTTGTGAATTGAAAAGAAATCGCCAGGCGTTATTGGTATTGTTATTCATTGCATATCTTGTGAAAAACCAATATGTGTAATTAGTATAACCGCTCATGACTTGTTTGTTTTCTTGGTAAAACTATTCACAAAGGCCTGACTTATGTATTGGTATGACTTTTATTAGTGAAACCGATCTTAAGTAATCACCTGAGATGGTATGATCGAGTTTGTGATTTTGGGTAAGACCGACTCTGGGTAAAGGGGAACCGATCCTAGTAAGAGGTGCAACACATCACAAAGGGGAATCGATCATTGTATGAGGTGTAACATGTTTTAGCAGAAAGGGGAACCGATCCTATGAACATATGCAACACGTTTTTAGGCAAAGGGAAACCGATCCTATGAACATGTGCAACACATTCAAGTTAGATACCATATATATGTTGGGAACCGATACTAGTACCTAGTCAACCGAATTTTGGAAAGCTAGTGTGACTATGCACATTACTCACATGGAGGTAGAACCAAAACTTGTTTTGGTAGAACCGTTAAACCCATGATTGGTGATTGAGTGTTCTTGATCAATCACATAGTTCGTGAAAGTCATATGAACCAATTCTAAACTTGTTTGGAAGTGTGGCAAATCGGCTTCAAGATTGTAAGTATGAAAGTGTACTTACAGAGTAAGGATGTCGACATACTTTGAACATGTGCAGTAACGCTTATCTTTAATTGTTCAAAGTTATTCCTTAATAGCTAAAGGAAGAAAATCCCAGGATCGAAACATAAATAAGTTAAGAATATTTTATTTAAGGTTTTTATTTTTATTTTAGGAAAACGAGAATTAGTAATGTGCATTTACTAGTTGAAGATTTTCCAAAGAGATTTTCGGTCATTATTTTGGACAAAGCATTTCCAGGAATTATGGAAACCGGATTTGGAATATATTGCATATCTTGAGAATATTTTCAGTTTTGGAAATTCCTTGGTGTCCAAACTTCCTTTCTATAAATACTTGAGATTGCATTTCTAGCAAACTAATCCTTCGTGACAACAAACTTCCTATGTTGTGTTGTTACTGGTGAAGCCGCCTATTCGAAGAGGAGAGTAACCTAATTGGGCAAAATTTCTTACGACCGCTCAGTTTAAAGTCTTCTTTGGGATTGAGAAGCTCTATTAGTACCGTTGGTGGGAAACTAGATAATTGCGGTTTATCTTGTGTTTTCGATTGATTTGATTGACTAACGGTGGTTGAACTTTGATTTAACCTAGTTTTCTTATGCTTGAGAATCTTCTCTCTGATATAAGATTAACTCAAACTAGATCGAAGTTTCGACAGGGATATTTAGACTATTTGTAGATATAAAGACGTCTTGTAATAATCCATTGTTAACAGACTCCGTTCTGTGCGTCATTGATCACAAGAGATTCAAGTTGTTGTGTGCAGGCGTTTATTGAAGATCTAAGAAGATTCAAAGACAAAGAAGATATTGATGATTTCTGATTTGGGGTTCATAATCTTTGGTGTGCACAATACTTGTTTCGATATAGATGATCCAACTATAATCAGTGTATCCTTGTGGTAGATTGGATTGATTAGTTGTGTAGATCGGCATCAATACAATTCTTGGTGATTAAAAGTATTGATTGCAAAATCTTAACAATTACCTTTGGTAGTTGAGAATAAGATAGATCTAAGAACCCGACGAAGGAGTTTATTGAGATAAACAGAAGATCCTTTGTCGAACTCACATCACTTGATTGAAGAGAGTTGCTACCAAATAGATTTGTTGTTCCTTTACTGTTTGGAATACGAACCAAAGGAATTGTTCCAAGTACGTGACTTATTCATAAGTTGGAGGCGTGGGAATACAGACGGAACTAAATGAACTATAGGTTTAGTTGTTTGGTCTCAGCTATACGAAGTTGGTTTAATTTTGTGTAGCGGCTTAATCCCGAGAGTATTCAATTCTGGACAAGGTCCCGGGGTTTTTCTGCATTTGCGGTTTCCTCGTTAACAAAATCTTGCTGTGTCATTTACTTTTATTTTCCGCATTATAATTGTTTTATTATGATTAAAGTAAATTACACAAACGTTAATTCCTATTTGGTGATGTGAAGTTTTGAGGTGTACCAGATTTAGATGGAAAAGAGGTTGTGGGAATGACTCTTAGTGGTGGTTTAGTAGTTTTTTGGGTATTACCCATGGTGAGCTCTTGCATTCTGGCTAAATAGAAAGCTTGTGAAAGTGTAGTGGGTTTAAACATCTGAACAACACTTTTAATCTCAGATTTTAGCCCACTAATGAAGCTTAAAATGAAGTAATCCTCAGTCATATACTGATTTTTATTGAACATTAAGGCTTAAGAGTTTCAAACTCAGTTTAGTATTCTTCCACTGTGGTGATTTGAAATTTTTTGTTGAAACACCTACATAATTGTCATTTGCAAGATCCTCAAATCTCAGACAAAGTGCTTCTATTAACTCTCTCCAACTAATATACCCTTTACCAGTTTGATAATCTAAAAACCATGAATCAGCTTTTCCATCAAGATATAAGGAAGCAACACTTACTTTCTGGATGTCGTCTATGTTGTAGATTTGAAAGTACCGTTCACATTTTCTGATCCATCCTCTGGGGTTTTCACCATCAAATCTGGGAAATCCAACTTTGGGTTCTTTTCAAATCCAGATATGAACCTCTCTGAGTGCTGATACTGAAGATATATCCCTTCTGGTGTCTTTCCTGGCCTGTGTGAGTGTAGATCTGATGATTCAGAGGCCCCCTCCTGTTGTTACTCACCAGACTCCATGATAGGTTTTTCAGAGCTTTCTCTTACCAGAAACTTCAATAAACGAGTCAAGGCTTCATTACTTTGTAATAATAAAGTATGAGTTTTCTCGGCCACTGCTTTACTCTCTTTAGAAGATCGTACGAGTTGTTGAAGAAGATTATTATTTTCCTGCGTCCTTTTATCAAAAGTCTCACTCAGCTCACTGATTTTATGTTTTAAATCTTTAGTTGTTGCGCCTACGTCTTTTATTGTTTCTCCTGTCATTGTAATCTGCTCTTGATACCAATTGTACTATTCTTAGTACAAGAGAAACAAAAATCCTCCTGTATACACTGATACAGCCTCTTTCTATTCAATTTTCTTCATAGTCCTTTTCTTACAAGTTCAAGCTAATAAAGGAGAAGCTAAACCCTAAAGCAAGTAAGGATACGTGGAACAACCACGTCCATAACGGCTAATAGAGTTATTTAATTAACTAACTGACTTCATTAATTAATCTCTAACCCTAATTGATAATACACCCGACACTGGGTGCCCTTAACAGGATTGGTAGCCCAACAATGAGGTATATGACAAATATTTTTAGACCAATAAAATCTTTTGAGAAAATTTAGACCAATAGAAAATAAGTAAAAAAAAATAATACCTTAAGTAAAAAAATCTTACTAGCACAACCCGAAAATAATTCCGTAAGTAAAAAAAGTAATACCCTAAATAAAAAAATCTTACCTCACGGTTAAGGTAGTTTATTTTTCTTTCTACCTGTTTATTAAAATAGGGAATTCTTCACGTGCAAAAATAAAATATATCTTGAATAAATAAAAAAATTCACGGGTAAAAGATAAAAAAAATATTGAGTAAAAAAAAAATACTTCATGGGTAATTTTTTTTTTTTTATCTTTCTATCCACTTATTAATTTATTCCCTTGGAAAAATAAAACATATCTTGAGTTAAAACATAATCATTAGTTCAGCTGCGTAAAGCAAAAGCAGAGCAAGACGACAAAAGAAAAAAAATATCTTGAGTAAAAGAAAAATACTTCATGGGTAAAAAAAATATACTTCACGAGTAAAAAAGAATTTATTTTTATTTTACAGGTAGAAAAATATTTTAAAAAAATCTAACCATGACCCATAAGCCTATTTTATGGGAAAAATATCGTTTGGTCCTTTTTTAGGTGGGCCCATGTCAGTTTGGTCCTTTGGGAAAACGCCTTTACTGTTTGGTCCATAATTATTTAAAAATATTAAATGAACAAAAGTACCCTTCCGTGTTAATCCCAACTTATTTTTTTGTAGCAGTTCATTCGTCAAAATGAAGTCCTGTTAATTTCTACTTATTTTTTCAGAAATTACCTATATAAACCAGAGTTCATTCCAAAAATGAACTCCATATATAAGCCTAAAAAACCAGAATTCATTCCAGAAATGAACTCCATATAAAAACCTAAAAAAAACCAGAGTTCATTCCAGAAATGAACTCCATATAAAAACTTTAAAAAACCAGAGTTCATTCCAGAAATGAACTCCTGATAAAAACCTATATAAACCAAAGTTCATTCCAGAAATGAATTCCATATAAAAACCTAAAAAAATCAGAGTTCATTCCTGAATGAACTCCATATAAAAACCTAAAAAAAACAGAGTTCATTTGTAAAAATGAACAACATCATCATCTTCATCTTCTTCGACGTTTTCAACAGCAGCAACAACATCGTCTTCATCATCTTCATCTTCATCTTCTTCGTCATCTTCAACAACAGCAGCAGTAATGAACTTCATCAAAATCATCTTCGTCATAAACAAACAACATCAAAAACAAACAACAACATCTTCGTCATCTTCTTAAACTTCAACATCTTCATCTTCATCAAAAAAGAGAAAGAAAAACAAGAAGAGAAAGTAGATCTGAAACATCAACAAACATCATCTCCATCATCTTCTTTCAACGGCAACACCAACACCATCGTCTTCATCGAAAACATCATCTCCATCGTCTTCTTTCAACAACAACAACAAATCAAATCACCATCGTCTTCATTGAGGAAAAAAAACAGTAGTAGGAAAGGAAAAAAAAAAAGAAATTGAGAGAAAAAAAAACTAGATCTGAAAACAAGAAGAGAGAGAATGTAGATTTGAGAAATAAGATATTTTCTAGGATTTTTTTCTATATATGTGATCCTAAAAGGATATTTCAGTCACCCCACAATGACAATTACATCATCCATGACGTCAGCCTAGGACCAAACCATAATTTCTTTTCCCAAAAGGACCAAACAGACAGTTGACTCAGTCAACCAGACCAAACTAGTTCAAATATATTAATTCTAGGACCTATTGGTATTTCCTACTATTTTTATTCACCAATACGTTCTTCTCTCTACAAAACAAACATTTAGGACCGTGCAACGCACGGGAGCAACAACTATATTATATATATCCCAAATCTTATTTTTGTACCAAAAAAATTACACCCTCGTAGTAGTACATATTTTCTACACATATCTGGGGCCTTGCAGAGCACGGGCGTCACACCTAGGTACCTTGATTTTAAGGGCAATTTGGATTGGTACTACTTCTCCTCCTCCCCAAAAAAATTCAAGCAAGGATTACGTTGGTCACGCAATATTAATTTCCAGCTGGAAAGAAACAGTGATGAGTCTAGATACTCTGTACTAGTCAAATCCAAAAAATTAATAATTAATTGATCATAATTATTAAACAAATTAATAATTGATTGTTCATAAAAATAATTAAACAAGAAAAAAGAAAACGCCTTTGAAAACACTGCACAACTCTTTTCTTTTTCCCTGATGGAGAAGCCATAAACAGGATTGAAGGAGAAACAGACCAACAGCGTTCAAGGTGAGCTCTCTTTCTCGTCAAGTTTAAAGTTGTTTCAATTTGTTAAATTTTCATAACTCTATTAAAATTCATTTATATTTGTTTATAGACTGAAAATTTCAATTAGTTATAACAAAATTCTGTTTATGTATTCATTCAATTAATCATGTTTTTAAGCAACATCAAAAAAATTAGGTATTGTATTGAACATCGGATTCAAGATTTTGATCATCACTGGACCCATTTGGGATGTATTGTATTAAACTTCAATGTTTCAAGTTACATCCAATTAACACTGGATTATTCACCTTTAGAATTCAAGAGAACTAATTTACAAATGTTTTTGTGTTTGCTGAAACCCACAAAACAAAAACATTCTGTATTGTCAAAGAATCATAAGGGTGGTTTTGTGGAAGCGGGTGATGTTATAAACACAGAAAAAATTATGTATCTTCCTTAAGTCTGACCTAATTTGAATGTGTGGAGTAACTTAATGAGTTCATAGTCTCAAGTACGGAATATCTATATGGTCGGGGTTGGCCACACCAGTAAATGCTTCTTTTTATCTCTATTCAATTATGTAATCCTTCCTGAAGAAGTTATGAAATTTTTCTTGAATATTTTTCTGTTTCTTTATAGATGTTTGAATACCAGTGATCCATTGCACAAAGTAATCTATCAAAATTCTTCGAAAAATTTATAATTCACCAACTTCTTTACTGAAAAGTTTTTAAGTTTGATGTTTTAACTATGCAAATGATGTAGTGCTTACTATCACACGCTCATGATTGGTAACAACAGGACTGCCAACTAGCCAACCACTTTTATTATTGGTATTTCGGAGACTTTACATTAGCTCTTATGGGGTGCTATCACTCAAAGAATGCTAAAAAAGTACTTGGATATGAAAGCCCTGCTGTTCTTGCTTCTGAAACACCTTGTAAGTGTAAATATAACTCATTACTTCTGCGCACAAGGTATCCTATGATTTCAAGAGATTCCAGGAATTATAATATGGCTAGGGTGATAACGGTTATTCTATTGTCCCATGGCAGTTACAGTTAATGAAGTAGAGGCATTATTTGAACTATTTAAGAAACTAAGTAGTTCAATAATTGATGACGGGTTTATTCACAAGGTATTTCCTTTGAAAATTTGATGGGACTTCAGCCTTCAACCTACTTCAAATTTGCTATTTAATCTGTGTAATAATGCATTGAGAATATGAGATTGTATATATTTAATTTTTTTCATATTTCATTTCATTGAACAGGAAGAATTTCAGCTTGCGCTCTTTAGAAACAGCAAAAAGAAGAACCTCTTTGCAGACAGGGTTTGTATTTTGTACATTTTGCCCATTCTCTTTATGTCATATGTCAGTTGACTCAGTTGCTTATCTTTTTATTTATTTTATAAAGTTAGGAACTTTATGAAAAAGACTAACTTAAGTAGTTGGAACCATTTGATAAGATTTCATCATTTCAAATTTAAATGTGGCATCAGAGAATCGAATGAAACCTCAAAGGCGTTTTGTTTTGGTGACCATTATCTAAAACCCCCCTTGGCATTTTTTGGCTTGGTTCATATTATTTTTGATGCTGCGTACTGTTAAAAAGTTCAAACATTAGTGACAACATAAACAAGTGCAACGTAAGTGGCTTTGGCTAGCTGCTGTTGATGAAAATGCTGCATAAATATTTTATTATGTTAAAATTTCTTCCAGCCAGTATCATGTATTTACTCGTCCTTATTTTATTCAAAGGAATAGCTCCTTTGATTTTGTGAGCTTTTTCTTGAACCTTGTTATCTACTGGCATTGTTTTGCAGGTATTTGATTTGTTTGATGTTGAGCATAATGGAGTTATTAAGTTTGGAAAATTTGTTAGATCTTTGAGCATTTTTCACCCTAACACACCCGATGTCGATAAAATTGCTTGTAAGCTTCCGTTTGAGTAAAACAATTACCTTATAATGATTAGTGTGGAAGTGTTAATTTGGAAATATGTTACTGCAGTTGCATTTAAATTGTATGATCTTAGAGGGACCGGATTTATCGAGAAGGAAGAGGTGAGCTAAGCAAAAATACACAAATGGACGTTAAATCTAGTTATTCATAAGATCAGTGAGAAAAGTATATCGAATCTAATTCATAGGATTATTATTCTTGTTCCTTTTTGTCAGTTGAAGGAGATGGTTTTGGCTCTTTTGGGTGAATCAGATCTTGTACTTTCAGATGATGTAGTTGAAACAATTGTCAATAAGGTGCGGGGATATATGAATTCTTGGATAACGTATTTTACTCATGTTTGTTTTAGGTTACCATATTTTCTATTTATTCTGCAGACATTTCTTGAGGCGGATTCAAAAGGTGATGGAAAGATTGATCTGGAAGAGTGGAAAGAATTCGTAGCAAAAAATCCATCTCTTATAAAGAATATGACACTCCCATACTTGACGTGAGTGCTAAAGTCTTAATATCAATTTATATCCCCTATATACGCCTCAATATCTAGGCTAGTTTTTTTTTTTCTTCTTTATATTTTGTCAAAATTAGAATTATGTCAATCAAGTCATATACTGTTTTTACCCGACTAGGATGATCTTACATTCGAAGCTTTATGTTAGTCAGACATGAGACATTCCATATGATTCGAGGTTGGTTGTGACCTTTCATATCTTTGGTTCAAGTTGGGCCTAATTATAGCTTTGTAGTTTTATTACTGAAGACCAAATCTTAAAGTTCTTAATATGCTGAATCACCCAGAAAATATGTATATCTTAAAACCCAAGTTCCTTTGTTAGACATGGTCTGAGGCAAACCATTCTCGGATTTCCATACTTGATATTTCTATTTGTTGTTCGATATGAAAGTTTTAATTAATCAATGATTTGTGAACATTTTTCAGGGAATTAACTCTGGCATTTCCGAGCTTTGTACTGCATTCTGAAGTTGAAGAGTCATGACAGTGGAAAAACATAGGGCTGTAAATTTTCTTATATCCTAGGCAGATTCAGAAATGGGAAAAGACATCTGTTTTGACTAAGCACTGTAGCCTGTAGGTGGCTCTAAGAAAGATAATCAGAGCTGCATCTCGACTACTCGCACTTCAACATCATCTTTTCTTTTGTTGTTTCTTACAAGGTAAAAGTGAGACTGATTGTATATTAGGTTTCACAATCTTTTATAGCTGGTGAAGTCATCCAAGAATATAACCAATTTTATTTACAGTGACTACATATAATTGCAGTTTTATTAGTCCTACTTTCAATCAGAGACTGTAATACTGTAAGCCTGTATAGGTTTGTAAATGATCACACATGATTTTTCAACTGTTTTTCTTTTATCGTTTATTGTTTGTCCATGGTTTCTGATTCTCATCCATTTGACTTCGGCCATTTGGCACATACCAAGTATGCCATGTTCCCCTTTTGATCTTACAACTTTCCTCCTCCCCATTAATTTTGGTTTCCATTAGTTTTCATGGTTTGAAAGAAAAGACGAAGAGTGTTTTGCTGACTCGACATCTGAATCTAACTCGGCCCCTGGCTCGGTTCAAGTCAGATGTCAGACCGCTTATTTTTGATTTTGAGTCGGATAGATCTAACTTAGACCTAGTCCTTAATTCGAACCCAAAATGCCCCTGACTCGTGGGACCAAGCCGCTGACTCACATTTTGTTGAGTTAGATGCGACTCAAAGAACAAACATATTGAATCAAATCCATACGAGTCAGATTCAGACGACTCAGGAAAAAACAAACATGGTGTAACACCACATTTTTCTTTTTCTTTCCTGGATATGAGTCATCTAACTCTGACTGAAATTACTTGGCCTGACTCATCTGGATCTGAATCAATATGTTTGTGTTTTGAGTTAGATCGGACTCAACTGACTTAGCAAAATGCGAGTCAGCAGCTTGGTCCCCCATAAATTACGGGTATTTTACCTCAAAATACTTGGTTGCATGGGTCGCTTGACCCGACCCAACCAAACGGACCGGAACACATCTCCGCGGTATGCCTAGTTGGTTAATGCTCCCAAGAGAAAGTGTTTGCACCGCCATCTTATGATCAAACGGTCAGTATCGTCTCATCTCGCTTTCCAACAAATAGAAAAAAAGGAGAGAGCTTTCCGAATCCTCTCCCTCCTGCAGTCCAGTCTTCTTCTTCTTTTCTTCAGTGTCTCTCTGTAAAACCACACACTACAGAGAGAAAACCCCTTTCTTCATCATCTCCTTGTTGTTTTTCTTCATCTCCACTAGAGATTGTGAGTTAAGGTATGCCTGGAGTGGCAGTAGAGATGGAACAACCAGTTGAACCACAATCACTAAAGAAACTAAGTTTCAAATCCCTAAAAAGAGCGCTTGATCTTTTCTCTCCTGTTCATGGTCACTATGCTCCTCCTGATGCCCAAAGGTAATATCTTTTCACAAACCCTTTCTTCTTACTTCTTCTTTTGCTGAATTTTATAAACCCTTAATTTGTTATTCTGAAAAATCAAAACCCTAGAACTGATTTTTTTTGTTTTTTTCTTGATTTCAGTAAGAAGATACGGATTAGTTACAAGGTCAGTACTTTTGTTGTTGTTTTGACCTAATTTTGTTTGCAGATTATGTTATTTTGAAGGAAATCCCCCTTGCCCTAATTCATTATTAGACTCTAGTGGATGAAACGTTCATCATATGCTTCGTTGAGAATGTAATTGGTTACCTGATGATTTCACAGTTGATTGATTTGTTTATCGCAAGTAATTGGACTTATGAATTGTCTTGATTGAATTTTCAAGATGCATGCCGAGTATGGAGTGGTGTTAAAGAACTTGAATCAGTCTGGTCAGAAAGTTATTTCAGCTATGGAAGACAAAAAAACTTCTGATGCATTGGCTCTTCCAGGTATATTGCGGTTCTTGTTTATGTCCGTCTTTGTATTGCTAAAATTGGTATCTGGTAGATTAGTACTGTGTTGTTAGGATGGGAGATTTCCAGGAGCTAGGCGTTTTAAATTGAGTGATCGGCATTATAGTTCTTTGCTTTTTGTAGTCCGTGTTTTTCTTAATTACATGTCATTCTTTAAATATAGGTCCTGAAGGTTCTGCTGATGTGCAAAGTGGGGCTCACAACGCTTTAGTTGTGCCTCCTCCTCTACAACCCAGAGGACCGTAAGTTCACTCTTTTATATCTAGTTTGCTTAACTCTTTGAAGATTTAATGTATGCTTCTGCTTAACATAACCAATACTTAGGTTTGCCTATAAGAGAACATAAAAGATGTTTAGGATACTAATCTTAAGGGAAAAATACTAGAGCTGTTTAGGATACTATTCGAAAGCTGGAGTCTTACTTTACTTAACATAACCATACTTGATCAAGACAAAAACATTAGTTATATAGAATTTTCTTAGGATTTCCGATGTGGGGAGAATCTCTACTTTATCAAAATCCGCTAGTTGATACGTATAGAGGGGATTATGCTAGCAGAAAAATTCAGAGGAATTCAAAGAAGAGAGATTCAACAGCTAAGGTAGTGTCACTTGACATTACCTTCAAGGTTCCTACTGAGCAATCTTTAGTTCTTTCAGTTTATTTTGCATCTGGTTGTTCCTTTACTTTATGGGTCTAGTTCGACATACAGATGTGCTTATGAGTGCACTAAATTATCTGTAAAGGTATATCTTCTTTTGTGGAAATGCTTATAGGTTTTGTGTTATGCAGAAACCAAACAGGTGTTCCATCTAGAAGCACATCAGGAGCACTCATGTCTGCTCCAGGCTCATCAGAAAGGTTCTTATTTTATGACTTCACATGCTTCATTAGACGTCCCTTGGCACTCGTCTTGCTTGCAGAGCTTTTTGCTTATCTATTTAACCGCTGGGTTTTATTATTTTGTTTTGTCTAGGAATCAATCCACTTCTGCCCTCATGGAAAGGATCCCTAGCAAATGGCCCCGCCCAGAATGGCATGCTCCATGGAGGAATTATAGAGTAAGCCTGGCATAAGTTTTATGTTTACTTGTCTTAAGAACCAATGCATTAATTTTATATTGACCAACACACACAAAGTCATATAAATGGCCTTGCTAATTGCAAATTACCATAATTGTCAATTTTCTCTGAAGCTTCCGTTGAACTTCAGTCTGCATTATATCTATAATGGGACTGTAAGTAACTAATATCATTTGGTTTACTTTTTGTAGGTCATAAGTGGCCATTTGGGGTGGGTGAGATCTATTGCATTCGACCCTAGCAATTCGTGGTTTTGTACTGGCTCTGCAGATCGTACAATAAAGGTTTTTGGAACACATCTATCTTCCTAAATGCTAGATTTACGTGGCTGGTGCTTCACAATAGTTTATTGTATGCTTCTGGAACAGATATCCAATCTTTCTTTAGTAACTTTAAGGGTTTAGCAACCTTTCAATATATATTTCTTAACTAACTCATTGTAGTAGAAACATACTCCTGTGATGTGTCTTCTGATCCTTGTTTTTTGATTTTTTTTTCAAAAAATTAGATATGGGATGTAGGGACAGGAAGGCTAAAGCTCACGTTAACAGGACATATCGAGCAAGTCAGGGGTTAGTTCTTTTCTCATAATTACACGGGCATGTTGTATGTTGGGTTCACGCTCCGTTCTTATTGAGGACAATGCTTAACATATCTATTTTTTGTTATAGGCCTTGCTGTGAGCACACAACACACATACATGTTTTCTGCTGGTGATGACAAACAAGTTAAATGTTGGGACCTCGAACAGAACAAGGTCTGCTAATGCATTATTTTTGGTATCTGGAAACTACCTATATTGCTTCATGTTGCTTGACTAACTTAATGGTTTTGGAATTATCTTTGGGCAGGTCATTCGGTCATACCATGGGCATCTGAGTGGTGTTTACTGCTTAGCTCTTCATCCCACCATTGATGTTTTACTTACTGGAGGACGTGACTCTGTTTGTCGGGTATGAAATATAAATTAATCCTTTCAATATGATTTCTTAGAACTGTTTATAAATTAAGTGCTTCAGTCCCTTAATTTTACTCCTGTAGAACTGTTTAGTTGAAAAATGGAGGTCTTAATTTTAGGTCACAAGCTGGTTGTTATATGCAAGAAAAGTCTTATTGTCGCACAGAAAGTATTTATTTTCTTTCTCTTCGGCCTCGCAGGTGTGGGATATTCGTACAAAGATGCAGGCCTTTGCTCTCTCTGGACATGACAATACAGTTTGTTCAGTTTTTACTCGACCCACGGTAAGAACTGAGCTTGTACTTGACCATAATTTATTATCTTTTTGTTACAATTTGGCCAGAAAAATAGGTTGTCAGGATGAAAATTAGAAGTTGGAGGGAGACTAATCTCTTACTTGAATACGAACTAGCTCGTTGAAGCTTAATTAAGGAATTTGAATTTTAGGAACTTGTGAAATTTAAGGTTGGTCAGTGTGACGAACATATTTGCAGAAAGAACCCCTGACTTCTAATTTTGCTAAGCATTGAAGGTTGATATTGGTTTGTGTTCTGTTGTTGGGGGAATCGAGGGCTAGATGGATTGATTTTAATATGACACACATGGTTGAGGTCGTCCTTATAACTTTGTTAATTATTTTTTTCAGGATCCTCAAGTTGTCACTGGCTCTCACGACACGACCATCAAGTTCTGGGACCTTCGATATGGTAGTTATTCGCTTGCTTATGCATTGAGTTCCATTTTGAATAAGAATTGTAATCCTTATAATTCCAGTTGCTCCTTGTAGGGAAAACGATGGTTACACTCACTCACCACAAGAAATCTGTTAGAGCAATGGCACTTCATCCCACACAGTATGTATATTCATGACAGTCTTATTGTTATGACTCTTGCAGCAGATAATTGTCTTGATAGCATATTTTCACTAAAAACTTGTATCTCGGGTTCATTGTTTTTGTTGTTTTTTAGAAGCTAGTTGGAAGACACTGACATTATTTCTTTTCTTTCAGGAATAGTTTTGCATCTGCGTCTGCTGACAATATAAAGAAGTTTGGCCTTCCTAAAGGAGAGTTTTACCATAACATGCTGTGAGTAGTTGAATCCTTTAATAACTAATTACCCAATTCATCCTCATCTTATTTCTAATTTTGTCACGTAACTGTTTAATGTGTTTTGCCCAAGTTGAAAGGGGATTACCAATCTCTCTGGCCATTGTGATATGATCACTATCCCATCTTTTGAATACTTTTGTACTTCTCCCCTAGTTGATAGATTGACAGATTTATATGAGTTGAGTTTTAAGTCACCAAAGTTGTCTCCTGCCTTGCTAACACCTCGGAAATTTCTTTTTGCAGTTCCCAACAGAAAACTATCATAAATGCAATGGCTGTTAATGAGGATGGCGTAATGGCAACAGGAGGTATTTGTTACCTTGCTTACCTGATGGATATGGTTTTAATAATCAACTACATTTGGAAGGGTGTAGGAGTTGTACTGGACTTCGTAACTGAACAACTCCTAATGATGAACCTGTCATAATTTTCTGATTTCAGCCTCATGAGTGAATCACTGATTTTAACTTAGTAGAATGGCATCACCCCACCTGTCAGCCTCACCGGGCATTTAGATATGGTTGTACTTGTATAAATAAATAAATAAATCTAGCAAACTGTTTCCTTAGCGCCTAACCTGTTTGATCTCTTGTAGGTGACAATGGAAGCATGTGGTTCTGGGACTGGAAGAGTGGACATAACTTTCAGCAATCCCAAACGATTGTGCAGCCTGGTATTCATCTTTTGTCATAAACATGTTCTTCTCTTGGTCATTAAAAAAGTTACTTTTATCAGAAAATTATTCTTGAATTATTTCTTTGTTTACTCTCAGGTTCATTGGATAGTGAAGCTGGAATATACGCCCTCTCTTACGACATAACTGGTTCAAGACTAGTTTCATGTGAAGCTGATAAGACAATTAAGATGTGGAAACAAGACGAAAATGCCACTCCGGAAACCCATCCCCTCAACTACAAACCACCTAAAGATCTTCGACGTTTCTAAACAAGGTTTTGTTCGCAGTACCCTGATCCGTCTCAGTCCCAAATTGGAGAATCTGTTAAAATGGTATGCATGAAAATGTATGTTGATTCCTTCGCCTATATTTTTGAATGAAGGAAACTGTAATAGAAGCCAAAGAGTATGGTCCCCTCTGAATGAACTGGTGCTAGTTTTGGGACCTATGAACAACAGCCAAAGCATTCACTAACGTCGAATCTGCTTTGATATTTCCCTGTAATCTGTCAATAGTGATGCTATTATGCAGTTTTGGTGTAACACTGGCACTTCGTTAAGTAAAATTGTTAAGACACTTAATGTACTCCAATATTATTCGACTTTTCAGCTGTTTTGGAGTAAACTGTGCGACTACTAATAAAGAGGTTGGTATTGTCATGGAAGGGTTATGGAGTTATAGGTTTGGTATAATAAAAAAAACTCTTTTATTATCTTGTAATTGTAATCTGGTATGAAGAATCAAAATCAATAATGGTTAGATTGCCTTTTTGATTACAATATCTTCCCAACCACATAGCAGCCACTCTCTTTTTTGTTAGTCTCTGGAGACTAAGAGAAAAAGAACGTGACCAATTCATGGATGCACGTAGATGGGGATGGTTCCATAACACGAGAAACTGTCGCACATTATTTTGTTTCTTTTTGTTGGTGATCATCATAGATTTTTGGGAAAAAAACGGTTTCGTCCAAAACCGTTTCAAATACTACAATTTAGTCCAGACCTAGTTGACTAGGTGCAGTTAATCCAAGAATTGTGTAAAGACTTTGCTATCCTTTGCACTTTTAATAAAGCACACGTGCATCGAATAGATACACTTTTGTAATCGACACCATAAACGTGGTTGTGACACGTAGCTTGAAAAAAAAAGCAATTAAAACGGCATTAAAGACAAATCATTTATTCCTTCTTTTTCTTTTGAAGTAGAAAAAAGTAAAAAATCAAAACTACTCATACCTCAACATTTTGAACCCTAGAAAGCTTTCAAATCAAAAACATTCAATCAAAAACCCTAACATCTTACTAATCAAAACAACTAGATGAACAATCGTAACATCTTGTTGAAAGCAAAAAAATAGTTTCAAAGACAAAAACAATAAATTGACAACGGAAGATTCAAAAATCGGTTACGGTAGAAGAAATTCAAAAATCAACATCACCAAGAACGAGATCAAAGTCGCATTAAAAGATTCAACATCAATTTCATCCCCAACTCCATCGGTTACGGTACCAAGGACGAGATCGAAGAGAGCGTTACAAGATTCAACATCAATTTTAGTACCAGAAACTTCAAAAACATCACCACCTAAGAAGAAATCAAATACTTCAAAGACTTCAAAGCCTTCATTATCTCTTAAAAGAAAAAAAGTAACAATTCAAGTCCAGTTATGTCTGTTTTTGAACAATTTTTGTGAGAATTGTTGCTGATGTGTACATACTAGTACACCACCATGTTGTTGCGATGATTCATGTCCGATTATACATTTTTGAACAATTTTTGTTGGAATTGTTCTTCTTTGTGTACATACTAGTACACCACCATGTTGTTGCAGTTGATTCATGTCAGTTAAATACGATTTTGAGTAATCTTTGTGGGAATTGTTTCAAGCTTTCTGTACATACTAGTACACCACCATCTTTGTGCTGATTCATGTCGGGTTAATCTCGATTTTGAGTTATTTTTGTTGGAATTGTTGTTCTTTGTGTACATACTAGTACACCACCATGCTGTTGCGGTGATTCAAGTCTAGTTCTGTCTGATTTTGAGTTATTTTTGTTGGAATTGTTCTTTGCAGTGTACATACTAGTACACCACCATCATTGCGGTGATTCAAGTCCGATTATATCATTTTTGAACAATTTTTGTGAGAATTATTCTTCTTTGTGTACATACTAGTACACCACCATCTTCAAGCGATGATTCATGTCGATTAAATACGATTTTGAGTAATCTTTGTGGGAATTGTTCTTTCTTGTGTACATACCGGTACACACCACCATCTCATTGCGGTGATTCAAGTCTAGTTAATCGATTTTGAGTAATCTTTGTGGGAATTGTTGCTGGTGTGTACATACTAGTACACCACCATGCTGTTGCAGTTGATTCAAGTCTAGTTCTGTCTGATTTTGAGTAATTTTTATGGGAATTGTTCTTTGGTGTGTACATACTAGTACACCACCATCTTCATGGTGATTCATTTCATGTTATGTCTGATTTTGAGTAATTTTTGTGGGAATTGTTGTTGGTGTGAGAATTGTTGTGTACAGATTTGTAAACCAACATGTACTTTTATGTGACTTTGTGAGTGGTTTTATGGTTAATGGCATGTTATATGTGATTCATGACATGTTAAACGTGTTATGGAGTTGTTTCATTTCAGTTGTGTGTACAGATTTGTACAAAAGCATTCTATTGCAGAGATTCATGGCATGTTGTGCTTGTTTAAAGTTTTTTCTGTAGGAGTGTACAGGTTTTTACACCATCATAGTGTTATTGTGATATATGGCATGTTGTATGGGAATTATTGTTGGTCTTGTTATATTTATGTAGCAGTGTACTGGTTTGTACACCAGCATTTTTTTATGAGTATTATGTGTTGTGCTTCTCTTTTCTTATTCCCATTTGTCTATTTTCGTAGATACAAACAAACCTTATAGATCAGGTTTTCATGCAATCAATGATTTTGTGAACAAGCATCTTGAGGAGGATGGAGAAGTAAGGAAAAAGGATCTTGATAAAGTCTGGTTCACTGACTTTCAGTTAGAGAAGCAAAAGGAGAGCCCTTTTGTCCTATATTAGACGTCTTTGTTCACAAGAATCCCGAAAAGAAAGAGAAGAAAAAGTCGAGAAAATAAATAAAAAGAACAAGAAAGATGTGTGGTTCAAGAATCCGAATAGATCGACAGACACCGAAAACATTTGTCGAAAGAATCGAGATCAAAACTAGTGGCCAAGATCCGAAAGAGTAGGAAGTTATGAAAAAAGTGTGGGATATAGCATAGGATGAACATCACATGGCACAGCGTTTGAGTAAAGGATTGCAACCCTCAAAGAGGAAGATGGGTCTTTTTAAGCTACATATGCAAGATCACTTTCCTAATTGCTTCTAAACTTTGTTTATCTTTAGACAACTTTTCAAATTTCGATTTTCAATAGTATGACTTATCTCTATTATGTTTATTTATGACTTATCTCTACTATAAAATACCTTGAATTAATCTTTTTATTAATTTCAATATTGATGTTTTGAAAGTAGACTTGTGTATATTACGGGTTAGGAAATGTTAAGGTGTACATAATGGTACAAGAAGGTGTACATAATGGTACACATGTCGGCAAATTTTTATACTAATCCAGCCTGCGAAACATAAAAATTGAACATAGCAAAAGTAATTATCTGAGATCCGAAAACATAGAATACTAATCCATGTAAACATAATAGTACACATGTAAACAAAATAAACTAGTAGCATCCATTGTATAGCAAGGTGTACATAATGGTACACATGTAAACAAAATAGACTAGTAGCATCCGTTGTTCAGCAAAAAGTGTACATAATGGTACACAGTAAAAGACAGGTAAGAAAACTGAAGTGCACATGAAGGTGTACATAATGGTACACATGTCCAGGCACTAATTATCCAAGCCAAATAAAATTGAAAAAGACATTACCAAAAGTTAAAACCAAACATATAGAATCTTTGAACTAATCAAACATAGAAAAAATCATCAAAGCATGGGGCGGTAGCTTTCTTGTTGGGGTGACCAAGGGTGAAGCACTTTGTACACATCATAGGCCTTTTTTGCTTCTCCCAAGCATTCTTCATACGCTGTGTTTTTCGTCTACCAGGTGGAGGAACACGAATAGGAACAATAATTATATCACTAGGATCATAAGACTGCGCTTGTCTTAATTAATCGGGGATTGGCAAGATGATATCTGGTATGTCATGTTGTACCATTCGGTGGTGAAGTATGGCTCAACAAATGAATAAATGTCCTCCCTCGTAGTTTTAATGGCATCACAAGCATGTGCACAAGGAAAACCATTTACTACACACGTGACACGTACGGGTTTTACGCAATAGATCTACGTAGAATGAGACCGGGGAGACTTGACTTCATATAATCTTTCCATGGATTCAACAACAGTCCAAGTAAGACCAATGTCGATGTTTTCCTTTAGCATAGCCTCGTATACGGGAGTGAGCCTAGTGTGGAAATTCTCAAGACCTTCTACCCTTCTCTCAGAATTCTTCTTCATATCCTTCAAAGTAAGATAATAAAACACAAAACATAAAATCAAAACATGATATAGAAGAAATACAGATAAAACAAGTGTACAACAATGTACACATTAAAGAAATCCATGTGTACAATAATGTACACACGGTTGCAGAATCACAGATATAACATGTGTAAAAGTATGTACACATCAAGGAAATCCATGTGTACGACGGTAAAAAATAAAAGAATGAAACACTAAACATAAAACTCACCGCATCGCATCGAGAAGAGCAAAAGTAGACAGCTTTTTGAACTCAAGAATCCAGTTATTGAATGACTCGGAAATAAATGAAGAATGACCGCAGGACTCTTCAACCTCAAACCAACACCACAACTACAACAACAACAAAAAAGCTGGAATAAGTAATGTGCACCACAATGTACAACTAATAAGATCTCAAAACCAACAACACATATGCAAAAAAGAAAGCACATACAAAGCACGAATATGAAATTTACACCACAATGTGCCACCTAAAAAGCCTACAACAAGTAATGTGCACCACAATGTACACCTAAAACAAGTCTACATATTAAAGCCTAGAAATAAATAACGTGGATCACAAAACACAAGAATAAGTAATGTAGACTAATATGAACACACCGCTAACTTTGTGAACATTAGAATCTTTCAAAGAAAAACCGAGAAATGTCACCATTCACAGGGCCAAAGTGAATCCTCCAACCACAACCATCTTCATCGCACTTCGCAGTAAAACGAGTCTTGTCATTTTTAAGAATAACAACCTTGTGACCAGTAGCCATCTTGTACTTATCAACAGCAATCCTTACAGTTTTAACACCACCCATAAATTCTCTACCAATCTTGTCAAAAATATAATTCCATTCATCGATAATGAGAGGCTTGGCCTTGTCCGCATCATGATCGACCATCCTTACAAGCTTAGGACTTCCACTTACACAAGAACGAGAAGTAATGGCACCAGAACTAGTGCTACAACCTGAATTAGAACGAGAAGTAAGCTTCGGAATCACATCGACATTCAAATAGAAATATTCATTGTTCATATGAATAACGAGAGCAATTAAACCTGCAATTGTATATCACCTTGTATAAAAACTACTTGACCACTATCCATATAGGAAAAACATTATACCCAAGGAGACAAAGACCTCCATCAAGCTGGGCAAGATGCTTCAATTCATCAATGGTGCTCAAAGTATTAACACGAAAAGCAAAGAGAATGCTCACCATGATTCAAAAAACATTAATAAACTTCTCAGACATATTTGAAACCCTTACATATAACAAAAGAAATAATAATAGCTTCAAATTTGCAGAACCTAAAACTTAAACAGTGTACAGGAAAGTACACATATAGTCGAAGCCAAAAATCAAAAAGTAAACCTAAAACCAAAACTACTCCATGGATTAATCGAAGATATAAGCTTCATAATCTTACTAGAACAGATAATGGAATAAACCAAAAGCCTATGATCTAATATCAGTTCGATTTCATATCATGCATCATAACATCAAAACCAAAAAACAGTAATCAAAATCATTTAACGAAAATCAAAAGCTAAAATATAACAAAAATAAAATCAACAACATAGAAATAATAAGATGTAACAAATCGAATTCATATCATCAACTCATCAAATAAAAAAAAAACTAAATATCAGAAACGAAATTCAACGATAAAGCAAAAAGAAAACTAACCTGAAGTTGAATTCAACTGCAGAAACGATCAAATCCAAATAAACCTCTATGAATCTGTTAAATCACCTCCGAAATTCAAATCTGGATCGATCTATAACTGAATCTGTAGTGAATTCAAATCTGTCGTGAATTTCAAAACACTTCACCGGTAACCTGAAGTTGAATTATGTTGAAGAAACAATTAACTACAACAAATTCTCTCTGAAACTGTTAAATCGCCTCCAAAATTCTTCTCTGACCGGCTCCTTGTTTTGAATTCATGTTTGAGATCTAAAATTTTCGATTTCAAATCCTCATTATATATATGAAATCGGTTCAAAGGGTAGTTACGGGATATTGGAAGAACAAGAAAATCGGGATCGCTCACACTTTTGGACTAACTCGTCCATATTTGGACTAAATTGTTTGAGACGGGATTTTTTTGGACTAGAGAGTACTAGGCCTGAGATGAGTGGACTAAAGCTTCCCAAGCCCAGTAACTTTGGGACTAAACGTCAATTTCTACTAGATTTTTGTCACTTGGATGGGTTGAACTGGTCTCAGTCGAGCTAACTCACTTAAATTCTTTGGCAGTTCGTCTGGGCCTTGTTTGGTAAATTTTCTTATTATCAAATTTATGATTATAACATACTTCATAACATACGTTCTTCTAAATAATTTATTATCTTGGAAAAATGCTCTCACAGAAGAAAGGAAAGAAGGATGATCTAAGATTTTCTTTTTAGTCCGTTATTATTTTAATAATCACTTTTGATAGTTAAGAAAGAATCCATAATTGGGGGATATGAATTACTTCCCAACCAATAGTTTCTGCTAAGGGGTGTTTTTGGGGGGCAAAAATACGAAATTACCCTTTTACAATAATAAAAGCTAAATCAAACATAAATATACCCTACTCCCTTTTAAATTCGAAACATTTCTCACTTCCATTCAAATTCCATTTTCCTTCTCCTCGGCTCCTCACTTTGATTTTTTTTTTTTTTTTTTTACATTTGGTAGGGATGAAGACCACGCCGAGTGTGATGAAGACCATGCCGGCATTGAGTGCGGCATAGTTATTTATGATGAAGACCATGCAGATACTGGGTTCCTCAGTACCGACATAATTATTTAGGATAAAGACCACGCCGATACTGAGTTCCAGCATGGTTATTTAGGATGAAGACCACGTCGGTACTGAGTTCCGGCATGCTCGATATAAATCTATCCATGCCGGTAGTCAAGTGAAAAAAAAAATCAATTTTTTGGATACTTTTCATCATGTGCCTAAACTTATAAATTTAAGCAACATCCTATGCCGGAAGCAGTGCCGGCATGCTCGAAAATTAGATAGCTGTGCCGGAAGTGGACTGATTAGAACAAAAAAAAAAAGGTTTTGAAGATCAAAACCAGAAAAATTTTGTTCTTCATCCTAACCGGATAGTGGCAAACAATTTATGAAAATTTTCAGCAAATTCTGACATGGTTTTTTGGTTTAATGCCATGCCGGACCGAGCTTTTTCAACTGCAACAATGGTGGATTCAAAAGAAAAAAAAAATCAAATTTTCAACCTCTTAGCAACAATTCTCTCTTCACAATCATCCTCCATTTTCACAAAAAAAAAAAAAAAAAAAAAAAAAAAAAAAGCCCTCTCAAATATTTTTTTCCCTCCCTCTACTCTCACCTCACTCACACAAATTCTAATAAAAATACATACTAATTTATCCCCCAAATACTTAAGATTTTTACTAATTATTATTAACCACTAAACCTGATTAGTGAGAGCTAGATTAGGAATTAAAAAAATAATTACATAAGGGGTGATCCAGCTTTGCTATTTGGATCCCTATTTTGTCATGTAGCTATATCCCCAAATTAGTTTCCATATCCCCCAATTGCGCGTTCTTAAGAAAAGGTAGAAGAGAAAATCCAATTCAATTTTGTTAAAAATATAATTGATTATGATAATTTTAACAAAATAAAACAAATTCTATTAAAATATATAGTAAGTTTTTATTATGATTTTTTTTTTTGCTAAATCACATGGTGTTTGCTAATTGAAGAACCAAAGAGTTACAAAAAAAAATCAAAAAAGAAATTAAAAAAGAAAAAATACAAACGGCTAGACCTGACAACTAAAAAAGACTGGAATTTTTGGATTTTAACTACTCCCTCAGTTTTTGGAAAAGTGTTACTTTCACTTTTTTAGAAACGGAGGTAGTATAAAATATGAACTACTTGTGCATTCTACGCGCTTTCAAGAAAAATGGTCTTTCAATGTGAATGACTCTTTCTTGGCGACCCAATTCAAGCTCATCTCTTGGCGGTGAATCTTAAAGAAATTTGTTTCTCTAAAATAATGGCAATATCTTTTGAACTGCATTAAGCCATGTGTTTTAATAAACCAAGAACCAAACCATTTCTTTACTGAAGTCATCAATAACTAATTGAGAATCAGGTCCGATGATTATTCTGTTAGCCTTCAACATTCCTGCCAACTCCAATGCACATAACATAGTATAGACTTCATCTATATGGTTAGTATCAATGCCAATACCACCTGACATTGTACTAACCACTTGACATAAATGATCTTTTACTGCAATTCCAAAACTAGTATTAACAATCTCAAAAATCAAATTTAGTTGCACAAAGCTATATCTTGATTTCTGACCTACATATTAGTCAGGTGTCAAACTATGATATAAATGTATAGTTGAGTTTCAGACATCACTGGTTCACCTATTCAATATAGAGAACAACTGAAGACATTTGGAGAACTTCATCAACAAAAGGTATGTGAAGACTGAACTAACCTATTTCTCAAATACTCACCTTTCTATCCTAATAAGACAAAGTCGTATGACTACGTGGACTTTGAACATTACATAGAAGAAGTTTTGAGTCAAGTTTATCTTGTGGAATATATCGAAATATGATTCAAAGAAAATTCATATACTTGCTGAATGTAGTTTAAGAACAATTTATTATTTATGATCTAAGTAATTGAAAAGACGAGGGTACCCAAATACACCACAATATTTTATTTATCAACCTATAAGTCCTCTTCCGAATGTGATTGTCTATGGACAGAGTCGAGACGATACGACAATTCGGTTCACACTTCGTGTGATCGTCTATGGATACGAGATCGAGACAATAAAACAACAAGATCACTTGTGTGATTGACTATGGATACAAGATCGAGACGATACGACAACAAAGTGTGTACTTGATAATAAGTTCGGAAATAACCGAAACTCTATAGGATCAATATCAGGTATTACGGAGTCAACGTACTTGTGTATTTTACTTAATTATAATAACAATTATAATGAGGAAAAAAAAATTAAAGACACAACAAGATTTTGTTAATGAGGAAACCGCAAATGCGTAAAAACCCTGGACCTAGTCCAGTTTTGAGTACTCTCGGGAATTAAGACGCTATACAAAGTCAAATACCAACTTCCGTATAGTTGAGACCAAGCAGACTACCTCTATCTACTTAGTTCCTCTTAGTATCCCTGCACATTCGACTTCTAGAGTCACGCATGTGAATACCAAGTCCTTTGAATCGTATTCCAAATAACAAAGGAAGAATGTGTTTAGTAACCACTCTAATCAATCTTGGTACATGATATGAGTTGTTGACAAAGGCTATTATGTTTAATCTAATAAACTCCTTTGTGCAGTTAGATAAATCTATACAATAACTACCGAAGTAATCATGTTTTAGATTCACACTCATTCGATATAGATATCAAAGAGAAACTATAAAGTGATGTTGATCTCACACAACTAATCAATCGATCTACCAAAGATAACCGATTCTAGTTGGATCCCAGCCGATCAAGGTTTGTGCACTAAATCCACAAGATACGAAAACTAATAAGAACTATTTTTCGTCTTCAAATCTTCTATTGCCTTCAAATACCTGCACAACACCACTTGAATATAAAGGTGTCAACAAAGCTACGGGCCGGCCTCGACTCTATTTTTGGTCGGCCTATCCGGCCTCCGACCTAGCCAAGATTAGCTTTGTTCATAAAGGGCCCGCCGATCCTCGGCTCCGGAAAGCCTATATGTGAGCCCGGCTGGGCCCGAGCCGGAGCCTCGCTTTAAACCGACAGTCCCAGGCCTGTGACCGGGCTATCTTGTTTTGTTCAGAGGGTATAAATCTTCAAAAAATTTATTCGGAGGGGGACTCGAACAAGAGCACATCACTTGACTTAGCATAACATAACTCTAGTGTAACCATTTGTACGCCACTGACTTCGTGTTCAAAATGAGAATACTATATTATCTTAGTTTAGGTAAAGCTAATCATTAGTGAGATAATTTCTATTTTAGGTAATGATATTAAAATCCAACACATAATTAACGTCTAACACTAAAAATTAGGCAACTTATAATTAGCTATAACTAAGAATAATTAATCAATCATGCATGTTTACTATAAGGAAACGTTTTTGGAAAATCTAGTTTCAAAATTCAAACATGCCCTATTTAATTGGAAAAGATCTTATACTTTTTTTTGAAGCATGAAAAGATCTTATACATTTCTATTTTTATATTTATATCTACTATAAATGAAATCCCTTACAAATGACTAAGTTAGATTTTAAATATTGTAATTATTAACCTAAAAAATAAGTTGCAATACGAAAACAATAGACACAAAACTAGTTGTAGATCAATGGTCGTAGTCCCCTTTCGAAGTTATGTTAATATTCATGCGCACGAGTTCGATCCACCACACAGAGATTTTTTTGAAGCGAATAAACTCATACATATATATCATATGTCTAACTATACATGCCCTAGCAGGCCTAGCCAGGCAGGCTCACACAGGCCCAGGCTGAAGCAGGCCTGGCCGAAGCAGGCTAGGAGGCCTAAAACTTGAGCCTGGCCTGGGCCTGCCATAGAGCCTGGGCCCGGCGTGGGATACTTTGATGCGGGCCAGGCCAGGCTTTAGCCTGTTTATACAGGCCAGTACAGACCAGGCTTGGGCCGGCCTGGCCTTTTTGACACCTCTACTTGAATCCTCTTGTGATCAATCACACACAGAACGGAGTATGTTAACAATGGATTATCACAAGATGTCTTTAGATCTAACAACAGTTTTAAAGATCTCATCGATACTTTGATCTAGTCTCAGTGAATCTTATATCAGAAGACAAGAATCTCAAGAATAAATAAAGTAGGTGCAATCAAAGTTTCAACTACCGTTAGTCAATCAAATCAATAATCGAAAACTAATAACACTGCAATTACCTAATTTTCCACCGATGGTACTCGTAGAGCTTCTTGATCCCACATAAGTCTTTAAACGAGCGGTCATAAGAGATTTCACCTAATTAGGAGACTCTCCTCTCCGAATAGACGGCTCCACCAGAAACAACAAGAAATGAAATTTTCCAGCCTCTTAGGATAGTTTGCTAGAAATGCAAACTTACATATTTATAAACCAAGGTTGTTTGGACACCAAGGAATTTCCAAAACCGAAAATATTCTTAAGATATGGAATGAATCCCCAAATTCGATTTTCCTAATTCCAATAAATGTAGTCCAATATTTTCCGAAATCTCTCATAGAAAATCTCCAATTAGTAAATGCACATTACTAATTTTTATTCTTTAGAGCTATGCATTAATTGCTGGTAATTAAAGCATATAAAACCAAAAACCTTAATTAAAAGATCCTTATTATATTTTTGTACAGGATCACCTTGAGTACCAAAAAATATCTTTGAGCAATAAAAGATAAGAGTTAATGCTCATGTTCAAAGTATGTTGACATCTTTACACATCAAATCCTTATTCAATATACACAGATTTTGCATCTTGGAATCGGTTATACCATACTTCCAAACAAGTTTAGAATTGGTTCTACCAAAATTCCAAGTCATTATGTGATCGGTCATACCAAGTCACAATGGTTAGTTGTGATCCGTCCTACCAAGTCACATACATGGGTTCGCATCGGTTATACCAATCACATGGATCGGTTCTACCTAATCATGATACCTACTTGTGATCGGTCACACCAGTCACTAGGATCGGTCATAGAAATTACAAGGATCGGTTCCATCTACACATGGTATCTAATTGTGATCGGTCACACCAGTCATTAGGATCGGTCATACCATTTACAAGGATCGGTCATACAACTTCTTATGATCGGTTACACCAGTTACAAGGATCGATCATACCATCTCATGATGATTACTTTAGGATCGGTTACACCAATTACCATGACCAGTCATACCAAATCATAAGTCTAAGTATTGTGATCGGTTATACCAAGATACATAACCTGAGTTAAGATCGGTTCTACCAACTCATGTATATTGGTCATCCAAAGAATATGCAATGAATTGCCGGACCAATATACCTGTTGATTTCCCTTTCAATTCATGAAACAAGTTCACGAACTTACTTCCTTTAAACAAATGTAAAACATTGTTTCCAATGATGAAATTTTCATCATACACCCATACACATAATCATAAAACTATATACAAGATTATATCGATGTCATATCTACGAAGTTCAAAACATAAGCGTTATACTTCGTAATATAATTCCTTAATACTATGACCATACTATTATGATGTTGTCATTGAAAGATACAAGTTCTATTCATATCTACAAGTTCAATATAGAACGACTTGAAAGATATGTTAGGAATGAAACAAGTTCAAGTCAATATTACTAACCTCAAGTGGAAGGTTGATGTCGTCGTTCTAGTCATTACTTCTTCTCATTCTTGGTCTTGAGTAATACTTGTATGTCTCAACATTCCTAGACTTTATAGTCTAACCTAAACGGTTGACTCTAGTATTTAATCAAGCGACTCTAGATGAGTTTAGATACAAAATATGACAACCAAACTTGACATACCAACGCTTGGTGGGTTCAACCGAGCTATGCTATAACACAAACAATATTCACCATTAGATGAAAGCTTTGAATCTTATTCACATACACAAGATATACACTCGATTAGGTAAACCGTAATCGAACCGTGTATAAAAACTATGTCCAACATGGTTAGCCGAAACTAGCCAATTTGAACTTAAAAGCTTAACACTCATTTTCATGTTCACAGAGACATTAACCTTGAGTCACAATTATGTGATCAAATGAGTCTAGTATTAATTAGAGAATTGATCAAATGCAAATCATCTCATACAAATAATTTAATTACAATTGAGTCAAAATCGACATAGTTTGTAAATGTATAAGGTACAAATACTTGCACCGTTTGTGAGTAAATTCGAGTCACAAAGACGCGGACCGGTTTGCAAACTTATAAGCAATTACCGAGTTCCGAGTCTAACCTAAACGAAGTTGACTCTAGTATTTACTCAAGCGACTCTATATGAGTTTTAATACTAAAATATGACAACCAAACTTGACATACCGACGTTTGGTGGGTTCAACCGAGCTATGCTCTAACAATCTCCCCCTTTTTTAATTTTAGTGACAAAACTCTATTTACATATGGAGCTAAACAAATTACAAAATAACTCATTCTTCATATGCTTGATTCCAAGTTTCAACAACACAATAACATGCATATATTCAATCAATAAATGTCGTTGTTGACATTTTAATAACAAAAGCTTTTACTCCCCCTAAAGGCAAGCTAGGTAAATATTCAATCCGAACATCTTTGTTATTCCCCTTTTGTAGTCTAAATACTACTCAGAAATATGATATGTTTCTCCCCCTTAGTAAATGCTTTACTCTTTCGTTAGATATAACATTTAAGCACAATTGTCCTTTCTTAGTGATTAAAAATCACTTGTTTACTCCATATATTTCTCCCCCCTTTTTGTTACAAAATGACAAAGGTTCGAGCAAATAAAGGACAAAACGAAAGGAGCTTACAAATATATAAGACTTGTACAACCTATAAGAGTAAGCACGAAGGTTTCACATACCATTTTAGATAACCGATATTAAAACCGAAACTACCAAAGTTATTTAGTTTCAATATGTTATCAAGGAAACAATTGCCCGAATCAATTTTCCTTATAGTCCAAAAAATCAACTAAGATACTTAATTCCATTGTTGAACCGATTGTGTATGTACAATTGCTTGTTTCGATAAGACCAAAATAAAGATCAGAATTAACTTTACTTTTCTCATCAAGATCTAATTATTCAGATAATAACTTAGACCTTTACCTTTAGACAAGACAAACACTAGGTTAGTTAAATACTTTTTCTTGTCAAGGCATTCAATTAGACTTGAATAACTGAATCCTCCAATTGATAAGTCTAACTAAGATCAGAATTAACTTAGTTTATCTTATCCGGAATCAAATAGACTAAACAAATGATCCCGTATCTTTTGTTAAGCAAAAAAAAAAATAGATACAAACCAAAAGAAATTGATTTACAATTATTTTTCTTAACCGGAAGCAATTGAAACAAATATAAACATTACGGCACCGCGATTGTACCGAATTTCGTTAAGCAAAAACACTTGATAACCAACAATAAAGAAGATACCAAACCATAAGTCAAATAAATTGACGTCGTTTTTCTTAACCAGAAACAATTGAATCAAATAAACCAATCCATACACAATAATGGAACATATCAATTGTACCGAATTTTTTTTAAGTAAAAGCAAAACAATATAAACAGGAAAAAACGATTAACTAACAATAAAATTGTTACCTCAGTTTCCGCAGCCACTACTCCCCAAAAAGATATATCATTGAGCGCAAGTTCAAATAATAAGTACTCTCCCCCAGTGTGTTGTCATCCTCTCGCAAGAACAAAAGAACCACAACAAAAGCAACCTTTACCAAAGAAAGGTTGAAATGGTTTTAACTAATGCGTGCCAATAGCAAAAGTTGAAAACCCGAAACACATAAGTTATGCTAAACACAACTTATGTAAACATAAATTGATATCAACATATTGTGACTTTTCACATATGAGTTTCAATCGGAACACCTTATGATCCTTTGATAAAGCCTACTAACATGGGCTAGAACTTGATCCCGCTAAATCAAAAAGCCACATAAATCATAAGGGCTACGCCATATGAGATCGAATATTAAGGTTAACAAAAACCGAAATCAGACATCTCATAAATCCGAAATCACATAGCAAAAATATAAACATTCATTCACAGGCTATGCAATCGAAAACTATCACATGAAACAAAAATTATAAAAAATATTAATTTTATTCATAATAAATATTGATAGTTTTATTCAAAATACACCTTACACAAAGATATCGAAATAAATCAACATAATGATGTCTATTTTGTCTAAATAAGAAGATAGGTTACTTCTTATTTGTTAACTGCTCATCACATTCATTTTCTAGTTCTGGCTCTTGGTCCTCTTCGCTTTTTAAAAACTCTACATTAATCTTTAAGATCCTTTGAAGAGTTTCTAAATCATTTCGAGTAGCGAAGGCTAGCTGTTTCTGAATACAACTTAATTGTCTACTACCAAGACGCAAGATACGAAACATAAGATCTCCGTTGCTATAGATATGAGCAGTTGAATCAACAATTCTTCTTCTCTTTTGAATTATACTCATTTGTTTGATAATTCTCCGAGAGACGGTCTTAATGAATTTTTCATCTCCAAAATTGTTGCCCATTGTGTTTTCACAAATGTTGGTGATGAGACAGGGAAATCCAAGATTTTTTTTGAGACGATGTGGTGGTGATGGATTCAGAAATCCTGATCAATTGATTTAAAATCATTCCACATATATGGATTTGCATGTCACCTTCTATGAGAAAGTATACAAACTCAGCAAATTCCTTGTCCCATTGAGAAGTATCCCTTGTGCAAGCAAAGAAAGTTGCAATTGCAAGCTTACCGGAAACCCTCAAGTAAAAGGGTACCTCTTTGATTAGTAATCTTCCATTCTTCCAGTCAATAGTTTTTCCAATGAACGTTTTGAAATGTTATCGTGTTCAATTTCAAAGCCAGTAATCAAGTGATTGCCTTTCACATTATACTCAATGATTTTTGAAATCATCTCTATTGACATGATGAAACGTATATCCAACAAGAGTGCTAAAAGTAAGAAAAATGTTAATATTGGGAAATTAAACAGGTTGTCATTATCTTTGTATCAGCCTTGGGATTGAGTAAGTTTTTTTGGCCGACCGAGCAAAGCGAGGGAGGGGGGACCTTCTATATGGCCACTTTTTTGTAAAATCTAAGTGATCAATTAACACAAAAAGATTGAAAATGGTCCAGACTGAAAAACCAAAAATGCCCCTCTTATAGCTGACATTTTTGTCAAAGTGACCTAAAGGTTGCGGGATCGAATCCCGGCCACCTCCTTCTTCTTTTTTCCTTCTTCTTGTTCCTTCTCCTTCGTTCTTCTTCCTCCTCCTTCGTTGTTTTTTCTTCTTCGTCCCCAAACTCCAACAGAGAAATGCAAAAAATTCAAAAACTGAATTAATGTTTTAATGTTGATGAAACACAAAAATTCAAGATTTGAGAAGAAAAAAGTTACCGAGTCAGCCGCCTGATCCTCAGACTCTCTCTCCCCAGCCGAATTAATATTATGTACTTATATTCGGCACCTGAATTAAGTTTCTCTACTTATCATTTTTATTATGATTAAAATAATCTGTTAGTATGAATTTTACAAACACCCGAATAATGGATCATGGGCTTGATGGATGATTATGAGCTCATAATCCATTATAATAATGGTTACCAAACAACTCCTTAAAAGCGCTAAACTCTTTTCTAGATTTTTCTTACGGTCCTAAAATCTTCTGCGAATTTGCCACTTAAAAGAAAATGAAGAGAATTCTGTCAAAGCTTTATAAAGTTTCAAGAATGATGATTATACATACTTGATCCTTGTCACGTAATTAGGTGTTTACGCAAATTTTTGGATTGTGAAGCATATTGTAGGTTACATCCTGGATTTTGGATTGAGGATATTCTTTTTGCGAACTAGGTAAATTTAGGTCTTTAAGATTGTAGATACCAAATATACCATCGACATGTGGCACTAGATTAAAGCTTCAACAACATATAACTCTACACCAACATACACTATAACAATCCTATGTTAGCTTAATTATTAAGCTAGGGATATTTTAGTAAAATACTTGTAACCACTCACCCTATATAAAGAAACATTATTAGGTTAGAAGGGTGGGGCCTCCTTCCTTCTCGACCTTCTTCACAAAACTCCATCTCTGATGGAGCTTCATCACCTTTGTAATGAAACCAATACTTAATAAAACTCACACTATCATTACCCCGTGGATGTAGGCAATGCCGAACCACGTAAATCACCGGTGTTGATGTCTTCTTACTCTTATTGCACTTTATATTATCAGCGTATGATTCTGGTTTTCATTCAATCTGTTTACTGTTTTATTGTTTCAATCAATTGGTTGTGGAAGCAACTATTTGCGTTCACAATTTGGCGCGCAGTAGGGGAGAGTAAAGAATTTATTCTACCTACTCAAGATTTATTTTCTTTTAAAAGTTATACTACTAATTTCGAAATTTGTTTTCGCTTTTCTTTATCTCTTTCATCTCATATTTCTGTCGATTTGGTGCTTTTACACAGAGTATTTGTTTGGGTACCACCCAAAATCTAACGAATACCATGTGAAAAGCAAGATCTGGTAATGCTGGTCAACTGTTTGCCAAAACGATTCAATGAATTAAAATTGCTATGTAGAGACAAGCTTTCACTTTTTAACTAATTTTAGTCTTACATAGACTTCTGCAAGCACTTATAGCTCAGATCTTGTTTAAAAATGTCCAGTGAATCCATTTTCTTATACTTGTTTTCTACTGATTCTGAGATTTGTCTCAGCTAGCTCTTTTGAGTTACAAACCAATGTCATTTGTTTTCCTGAGATCCATGTACTTGAATTAAATAGCTCTTTTGGGAACATATAGCTCTTTTCCTGAGATCCATATACTGATTGGATGGCTCTTTTGGGAACAGATAAGCTTCGTTTCTTTTTCGTTTCATTTGATATGGATTTCATATTTGGACGACCAACATTTCTCTTTGATTTTTGAATTGTAATCCATGTTCTAGTCCTCTACTTTACAACCAGTATGTTTCCCAAGCATATTTTGATGTGCAGGGACTACACACCGAAGATGATATCCAATTATCAAAGAATTTATTTCTCCTGTATCCTATTCAAATCAAGTTTATTCCAAAAGTAGAAGTGTACGCAGTTGGAAACCAACGTACAGAGAGTCACGATGCCACGCACGATATGCAGATGCAAACTTCATTCATGACTAAATCTCCGAAGCCTCAAATCCGCTACTCAAGTCCCCCGAAGCTTCGGGGCCTGGCCGCTCAACTCCTACACCGAAGCCTCAATCCGAAGACTCAATTCCGCTCAAGCTCAATTCAATCCAGACTCCTCAGCAGTGCTACCAATGACATTAGGATTATAAAAGATTTCATCCAAAAGTGACGGAGCATCATACTAAGGAAGGAGCAGAACATTTTTGTTCTTAATGCCACATGGGGCAAAAAGTGAGCTTAGGCGGCCGATACGAGATCCCTCACTAGAAAAGCTTCGCCCGAGCAAACTAATCATCATAGCCGAGATCAATACAATCAACAACGGATAAAGCACGAACAGTTCATCGCCCACAGATTCATTTCGTAAGAAAAGTCGAGATAATTTACAAACTCCAACGATGCAAAGTCCGATGACGATGAACCAAAGCTAGATGACGAAGCCAAGTCCGAGCATGAATGGCGAAGATACAAGGAACCCGATGATCTAAACCCCGATGCAGACATAAAAAAAAGTCAGCCGATTATGCAAGGTTACTTGAAGATGAACCAAAGCCTAACGCCGACGATGAGGAGTCGACAATAGTGCAAAGCTAACGCAACACCAGCACAATGAACCGTAGTCCAAAGACAATGACGAAAGTGATTACGGTTCATCCATAGCTCAAGTCCAAGAGCAATGATAGCTCAAATCCTCCTGATGACAATCCCGAGCCTCCATGACAATCCCGAGCCTCCATTCGAGGACGATGGTTCAAGCTCCGACGCGATGGTGGTGCAAAGTACGAGGACGATGGTTCCAAAAAATTCGATTGGGTTAAAGCAATGGATCGCCATTAAAGATGATCAGTGTCTTTGGAGAGGATAATCAAGCCACACACATGTAAAGCCGCCGATCGACGATGCAGCTCCAATCTTCACTCCGATGATGAAAGGTTGCCGAGAGCCACCGCTTAGTAACGACACAGTCTTCCTATGACGAGCCAAAGGACGATCCAAATTCCACAACGCTGATCTTTGATGAAAACAATCCAAAATGCGTCGATGATGAGACCGAGTCTTGCTGAAATGACCCAATTCCGAAGACGCAAAGCCAAAATCTTGCTACGATGATCCAAGGTCGAAGACGATCCAAAGTACGATGGTTCAAATTCTGGTGATTGACGATACGGAGCTTAATGCTTATGATCCAGCTGACCAAGTACTCTAAGCAACACTCCAATAATGAAGAGCAAAGATTTGCTTCGACCCAACCCAAAGTCCCAGTACATCCGCTATGTAATAAAGACCAGAACCAGGATCAAGTCTCGGCGACGACGATGCAAAGTCCCGGGATGATGGTGTGAGCCTTGCAACAATGGTGCAATGCGGAACACGAGGATGGTACCAAGCAAATGGATGAAGCTCAAAGCAACAATGCTGATAGTACCTGGAAGTGTAGCTCGTGAGAGATGCTACGATGTCCAAAGCCTTGCCACGAGGATTCAAAATCCGGTGAAGAGTTGCTGCCATGAAGAGGAGAGCGCAGCTCGAGTGTATAACAGTACTAGCAACACACCGAAGGAGCAACAAAATTGGTTCCACTCCCTAACACCAACGATATGATGCTCGATACCAATGATCAACAACCCGCTGACGATGCTAGAATCAAAGTCCCGAAGATACAGTCCAACGATGTAGCCTTATCCCGACGATGAAGTCTCAGTCCGCAGACCCAAACATGGTTCTGTTCAATCTCTTGGCAGGTTCATGGCTCAGCCACCAGGAAGTCAAGACACTATCACCGCTGCTACAAACTTGGAGTTGCATACACCAACACGATGCAAGCTTTCAACGATGCTATGAAAACTCCTCGTAACCACAACGAGAAGGTGGTCAAAACGAAGATCTACCATGGCCGCAGCAGACGATCTTGTTACGTGCAATATGTGTTCAAGGGCAAGTATAGGGGCGAAGCAATGGAACCATGGCCGCCAACAACGCGGAGCCATGTCACGAAGCAACGCAGCATAATAAGTTCATAGTGCCGCTGCTAAATTTAAGATGCTCAACCCAATCCGAAGACTCGATTCTGAAGAGTCAACACCGGGCCTCAAACCGAAGACTCAATCCCGAAGTACAAGTGCAACAACGATGCGGGGTACAACCAAATGTTTTGCCTTTGTCTTCGCAGGTACACTATCTAAAATTCAACCAAAGACCGATGCAACAATGGTCCATATTCCGACAACGCTGAGGCATGATGACCAACGCTGATACCAACTCTGAAGTACAAACCAATGTGCTAACTGATGTGAAAGGATCCCAAAGCACAAGCCCAATAATGATCCAAGTCCTTGTAACAATGACCAAAGAGAAAACCCACTGATCAGGTCCTCACGCCAATAACGATGAAGTACAGAGTTCACTTAAGTGGACGATGAAGTACAAAGTTCACCCAGAGGACGAGTCAAATTATGATGCCGAAATGACAGCCATATGCAAGCGATGAGCAAAGTACGATGCCCAAGCTTTGCTAAAGAAGACTCGTGAGGATGATGTCTGACCAATGGACATACCCACAATCAAAAAATTGCAAACAATGAGTAAGAAACCCACTACCGCAGAGAGGAGTAATAGGCCGGTAGTATTACTCAAATTGATAGGTACAAAGCCAATGATGGGAGATATAATCATATTCATATTCATGATTAACACTTGGTGTGGCTGAAGATGGGATACTACCTATAATTATATTAATGATTATAAGCGAGTTAACTCATATCGTTAATGTAAGGCTCGATGTTAATAATCCGATCCCGATGACTCTTCTTAACCTGGAAGATATAATCATATTGATTAACACTTGGGTGATATATTATTTATTAATGATTATAAGCCTCATCATCTAAGTAACGATGTTAATAAAGTTAACCACTTTGTCGACCACGAAGGGCATCGAAAGGAAACAACATCGTTATTGAATACGCTATCCGAAGATGATAATCCTAAAGTCATGCAACGATATGGTGCAAGGAAGATCGAGGGGCATGGCTGCCGACACTGCGAGGCCATGTCACGAAGGGGCATGGCCAGCAACAACGCGAAGCCATGTCACGAAGGGGCATGGCCAGCAACAACGCGAAGCCATGTCACGAAGGGGCATGACCGATGATGGTACAAAGCATGACAGCGCAGTCTTGTTCCAATGATAGCTCCAACCCAATGTAGCTGCAAAGCACCATAGCTCCAAATTTCAAAGTAGCCGCAAAGCACCATATCCTAGCTCAATGTTGATGATAAACAAGAATCTGTCCAAGGGATCGTGCTACCTCTATATGAAGATACACTCTTCAAGAACATAGAGCGGTCCCCTGAATACAATAAGCCGTTGTAGCCGTCTAAATGAAAGAAGTTGATACTTTACAGACATACGGGTAATACGATAGGAGATTAAATATCTCACGTGGATGCCAAGTAAACAAGCCTTCTACCATAAACTCGAAACATTTTTCAAGCATCGCAAAGATGTCCGGTGGCAATACACACAGAAGCATGTGCTAGTTGTTCCAGATCCCCAGGAAATCATGATTTTTGGTAACTACAATACAGTAAAAGTGGCGGCAACAAGGAAAAGCTAATGAGTTCTCCGTAGGGGTAATCAACCTCAAAGGCACAGTACAAGGGGCAGCTCATAGTAGACAGCATAAGCCGCCTTCGTTAGTGCAATAACTTTCACTTTCACGAGCCTCGGTCAACCTGCTCCTCGTAAGCAAAAAGGGGCATATTACACCACCCGCAATCGACGAACAAGTTGGCAAATCCATTTCTTGCAAACCCATTTCTTATGATCCTTACGTCTCTTTAGTACTTACAAAAATTGCATACATTTCCAAAGCTCAGCGGAACGGGAATGGCAAAACATTTAGTTGACCACCAATGTACCGGGAGATTCTTAGACCCCCACCGCTTGGTAATCTCCTGGACAGGGTTTAGCCAGCGGGATGACAGGCCCACACGTAATGCAAGGAGACTTAAAGCTGCAATGTACTGGGAAAGCTCACAACCAAGTTCTAGGAAGCACATATCAATCAGAAAGGGCGCCACTGGTCACGGCTAGGACAAACTGTTAGCACATCCGAAGGAGAACTGAACTCGTCTCACGCCACGACTCCAATCACCGTAGTTAAAGAAAGAACCAAAGAATCTTAGCCAAACAACAACAAAGAAATCCGCACTTTCTACTTGTACAACTATAACGGATCGATGCAAATCAACTTACCCAACCTACATGTATACGCATACCGAAAATGTTAACAGATGAGCTCCAATTTTCTTTGGTTTTGCAGGTATGTAAGCCGAGAATGGTACATCCAGTATACCTTCAACAGCGGATTCCAATAGCATTGGACATGTACCTCGCACCATCATCATTACGCGCATGTGTACTAAGAACGATGCAACTTCAGACCCCCACCGATCAGAAATCCTCGGGCCAAGGAATTAGCTGGACGGGGGGGGACAGGTCGCAAGACGATTCCGAGGATATCAACCTACTAATCGCACGCAAGACGATTCCGAGGATACCAACCTACGGGATCGCACGCAAGACGATTCGAGGATATCAACCTACGGAATCGACGCAAGACAATTCCAAGGATATCAACCTATGGAATTGCACACAAGACAATTCCGAGGATATCAACCTACGGATCGCACGCAAGACGATTCAGAGGATATCAACCTACGGAATCGCACGCAAGACAATTCAAGGATATCAACCTATAGAATTGCACACAAGACGTTCCGAGGATATCAACCTACGGGATCGCACGCAAGACGATTCCGAGGATACCAACCTACGGGATCGCACGCAAGACGATTCCGGGGATATCAACCTACGGAATCGCACGCAAGACAATTCCAAGGATATCAACCTATGGAATTGCACACAAGACGTTCCGAGGATATCAACCTACGGATCGCACGCAAGACGATTCCGAGGATATCAACCTACGGAATCGCACGCAAGACAATTCCAAGGATATCAACCTATGGAATTGCACACAAGACGTTTAGAGGATATCAACCTATGGAATCGCACACAAGACGATTCCAAGGATACCAACCTACGGAATCGCACGCAAGACGATTCCGAGGATATCAACCTACGGAATCGCACGCAAGACGATTCCGAGGATACCAACCTACGGGATCGCACGCAAGACGATTCCGAGGATATCAACCTACGGAATCGCACGCAAGACAATTCCAAGGATATCAACCTATGGAATTGCACACAAGACGTTTCCGAGGATATCAACCTACGGGATCGCACGCAAGACGATTCCGAGGATATCAACCTACGGAATCGCACGCAAGACAATTCCAAGGATATCAACCTATGGAATTGCACACAAGACGTTTCCGAGGATATCAACCTATGGAATCGCACACAAGACGATTCCGAGGATACCAACCTACGGAATCGCACGCAAGACGATTCCGAGGATATCAACCTACGGAATCGCACGCAAGACGATTCCGAGGATACCAACCTACGGGATCGCACGCAAGACGATTCCGAGGATATCAACCTACGGAATCGCACGCAAGACAATTCCAAGGATATCAACCTATGGAATTGCACACAAGACGTTTCCGAGGATACCAACCTACGGAATCGCACGCAAGACAATTCCAAGGATATCAACCTGCATACAAGACGATTCCGAGGATACCAACCTACGGAATCGCATGCAAGACGATTCCGAGGATACCAACCTACGGAATCGCATGCAAGACAATTCCAAGGTTATCAACCTATGGAATTGCACACAAGACGATTCCGAGGATATCAACCTATGGAATTGCACACAAGACGATTCTGAGGATATAAACCTACGGAATTGCACGAACAATACGCTTTCTCAAAGGATCAACATCTCATTATATTAATTTGATTTACAAAGCCAATAGAGTCGAGTTCAGCAAAATACAAACTCAGACTTAAATGCTAAAGTTTGATCTAATATGCTGCAGTTGATTACAAGCCTAGCAAGACGAGTAGCACCAATGGAAAGCCATCTCCATAAGAAGGCAGGGAAAAAAGCAACCACCAGGGCAACACATGATCCAGGGACAAAACCCTCTGCACCATTGCCAAGTTCCAGCGACACGATAGCAGCATATTATCAGTCAAGACGAAGCGCAGATCATCAACAACATCAACTATCAAAGCGAAGTATAGTCAAGACATGGAGATATTTTCTTAAGGATCGTTCATCAACAACCCTCAAGAAAAGGGGAAAATTGTAGATACCAAATATACCATCGACATGTGGCACTAGATTAAAGCTTCAACAACATATAACTCTACACCAACATACACTATAACAATCCTATGTTAGCTTAATTATTAAGCTAGGGATATTTTAGTAAAATACTTGTAACCACTCACCCTATATAAAGAAACATTATTAGGTTAGAAAAGGGGGCAGCCTCCTTCCTGCTCGACCTCTCTCACAAAACTCCATCTCTGATGGAGCTTCATCACCTTTGTAATGAAACCAATACTAATAAAACTCACACTATCATTACCCCTTGGATGTAGGCAATGCCGAACCACGTAAATCACCGGTGTTGATGTCTTCTTACTCTTATTGCACTTTATATTATCAGCGTATGATTCTGGTTTTCATTCAATCTGTTTACTGTTTTATTGTTTCAATCAATTGGTTGTGGAAGCAACTATTTGCGTTCACAAAGATAATTTAGACCGTGTGTCAGATTTCCGTTCACGGTATTGAGGGTCACAATGTAGACTGGTATTAAGGGTCACAATGTATACATTTGTATCACGGGTCACGCCATTATATATTTTGGGTAATAATGTCATGTTTTGGATCTAAGTTCATATATTTGTGAAAATTTATCGTGGGGTAGATTTTGGAATTGATAATGTAGACTTGCGGTCATAACAACAGTTTCCGAAGACTTGAAATAACTTGTATCACATAACATATATGGGTCATTCTAAATGAACTCTGAATTTAGACTACACAAAAACTGCTCATTCATAAAAATTGGCCCCGCCTCCTAAGATTTGGAGGGGGTTGGTTATTGGGACCCAATCTTTGTGAGTTAGCAACTTTTGTGTAATCCATATACACGATTCATCAAGAATTTTCGAACCTATATAACGTCCCTATAGCCTCACAAGATTTTATATTAGAATAGTTCTTTTTTAGCTATTTGTAGATTCCATGTCATTTTTTGGGTCACATCTTTAATCACATTGAAAATTTAAAGTTAGCAGTGGAGCCTTCGGTTTACATTTCAGACGTTTAGTTCGCGATGCAGATTGTTGTAATTGTTTTTGAGTTCCTGATTATTAGACAAATTTCGACTCAGAATGCAAAGTTTAGCCCGTGTAGTATATTTTGACTCCGCCGAAAATTTGGCCATAATCAAAACATAATACAACGAAACCCAACGTAAAGATGTCATAGCCGAAAGGGTTACACCAAAAATCTTTTGGGGCATGATATAAGCCAAATATGTGGTTGATTATGAAAATACAAAGGGAAAAACATGGCGAGAAACATACGATAGGTTCCAAACTTATCCAAAAAGGGATAATTTATTATGTAGGCATACAAGAGAGGATTTTTTTATCGTATCCATTTAGGTTTGTAGATCCGAGAATTTGTAAGTATATTTCAAAATTTTCTTACATAAGCTAGATTGTTCGATCTTCCACTTAAACATGAACAAAGTAAATTTGTGTAGGAGGAAGTCGCAAAATGACACTGCTTGGAGGAAAAATGAGAAGTATTCATATAAAAGTTATGAATGGATGAAGTCCAAAATTTCATAATTCAACCTGGACTATATGTTATTAAATGTTCCTGACGGAGATTTCTCGATATGAAGATTGAGAGTTGTACAAGTTTTTGTGTATATTTTGTGGGTAGATCTATATATAAACCCTCACGAAACTATAACTAGTACATTAGGGTCGCTTAGGGGTTCAAAGGCTTGTTGTACGTGTTAAGTGCATCCATGATACCTACAAAAGTGAATTAATTAGATTAATTTGAAATGAATGAAGTTTCCTAAAAGTATGAATGATTTTTTTCTATGAAAAGGCATCAATCGACTTATATAAGATTATTAATCAATTGATTCCCGCGATTGGATTTTATGTTTACATATATTAACCGATTTCTGACACTCTTCGTGAACGAAGATAACCAACCTAGAATCAGTCTACGAGCGCACGAACCTTCACCTATTCCAAGTTGGTGTTTAAAAAAAATGAAATTTCACTTGTTTAATGTTTTGAAGTTTGATTAAAATTAGTTGATTTTGTATCTAAGACGATTAATTAACACCTGAACAAAAATAAACAAAAAAAGATAGTTAAAGAGTTTTTCTATTTTATTTCATAATGATCCGTTTTTCTCTCTAGTGGTAGGTGTCAGCTAGTTATTAATTTATCTCATTGTATTAGTATATGGTTAATCACTTCATTTCAGTGGCTAATTATCTTCACCTAGATATTATAAGCTTACTAGGTATCACCCAACCTTTTTTGAGTTTTGTTTATTGTTTGGTCAGCCGGTCAGTGTCCTCACACAAAATTTTAGTCAGCCTGTAATGATCGTGGTCTTGTTTAGTTAGTCGGGTCATAGTAGCCGGGGACTATGGCCCCGGCCGTGGATTAAAAAATCGAGAGTCAAATATAGTCCCTGTCTTAAAATTATCCGTGATTAGGTTGGAATCTAAGGTTGAGCATATAAGGCAGACCTCATCCTCTGCCGTGTTTTACAACATCTAGATTTAAATACAGTTCCCGCATCAACATAGGCAGGGGCCTACAGCCCCGGCTGAGGCCCCTTGAACAGGTCCTGGTGTTTCGTTGGTCGGGTCAAATTAGATGGGGCCTTAGGCCACGGCCGTGATCCCTTAAATTCTTTTGGGAAGTTTATATTTGACATAAAAACTAAATGTTTTTAATTAAGAAATTAAATTATTGTAGATGTGGAAAATCCTACTTCTACATCCAAGAAACATAAACGCACACACAAGAAAGTAAACAAGCAAGAGATGTATAAGAATACAAGATATACGTGGTTCGATATGATTACCTACGTCCACAGGGTGAAGGGATGACGATCTTATTTCTCGAATTAGGGTTACAAGGGTGTTTCTAGCTCACAAGTTCTCTCTTCCTCACTTACAAGTTCTTAGTGTTCTCTCTTTCTATTCCTCAATGCTTGCCTTATCTCTTTACAAAGCTCTCTATTTATAGCCACAAATGCTAATACATCCGAGTTACAGTATATGTCATGGTGTATCTTCTTTGATGTTCTCTTCGGCTCTGGTTGATGCCCTGCCCGATGTGTTAGGCCGAGCTTGGTGATGTTTCCTCATGTCACCTCTTCATACGATGTTAATGTCTTTGGATAATACTGTCGATGTCTCTCGTGATACTCTTAGCCGAGTCTTACTTTGATTGAGTCATCCTTATCTTCTCAACCACTTAGTCAGTGCATTTATATCTGATGTACCTGATGGATGTCACGTCCCTACTTTACGGGTTCCTTTCACATCTCTTTTCTCGCCCAGGGCTGGAGGGTAGGATTTAGTGCTTCACGCTTCTTCTCCAATTAATGTCTCGCCTCCTAGGATTGCTCCACCTGTATCTGTGGATTATTTACACCTACATTTATGCCCCTTCTTTCACTCGTGTGATCGACACGAGGGAAAGAAACCACTTCGGCTTCCACGTCCTTTGTCATGCCGTATTTTGCGCCATGATGTTCCCCACTCCCGCTTGTCTTTATGACCGGTTACCTCTTCCGTCGGTTATAGTTTCCTGGGGTATAAATCATTCCCTTAAACCCTGGTTTCTCATTCTACCTTCTTTTTTCAAAATAACGTTCTCTCTCCTTCTTGTCGTTGTTCTGATGTCTTCTTACCCTCTGATCTTTTCGAGAAATCTTAATCTTTTTCGCCTTTTGTTGATCTTCCGTTCTTTGCGATCCACCGTGTTTTCGCCGTCCTTCTTCACTTCATTACGTTTGAGTTCTACTCTTTCTGCTTCTTTAATGGCTTCAACTCCTTCTTAGACTCCTTCTATGACAGAGAAAAGGTGCGTAAGTTATACCTTTTCTGAAGACGATAGTGCTCCTCTTGATTCTTTATTTATTATTGATAGTCCTTCCCATCATGATTCTCGCGCCATGAATTCTCTTTTCTCTGATGGTTCTCCTTCGTCTTTGATAAGAAGGCTATGAAAGATTTGACGGATGAACAGTTCATTCAAAAACTGAAGGATGACTTCAATCTTCATGATTACAAGATTACTCTCTTATCGGTCCAGAAGGGAGTTTTGAAGAGAAGTGATGTCACCAACTTCTCCCACTCGCCCGAGGCGACTGTCATTACCAGAGGTCAGCTAGAACTCGGGTTGCGCTTTCCTCTGTATGACCCGAGTCGTCCATTTATGTATGAAGCCCTCTCAAGATCCGTCCTCATCGAGCCTTGGCTCAGTGGAATGGTAATACTTTCCGCATCATAAATGAGTTCGAAAAGCGAAGTATGGGCGGCTGTACTTCTACTGCTTGGTCGACATACGATCCTTCTCAAGCGGACGATTACACTCCTGCCAGTTTTGCTGCCAACTACCGGAGTGGGACTTCTACTAATGGAGACCTCGCTGGTTTTGTTGTTAGCCCTCAACGCAACAAGGTCATCCCCGAGGGATTTAAGAAGCTTCTTTTGGACGAGGATCCCGAGGGGAAGACTACTAAGACGGCTAACAAGCATGCCCGTCATACCGATGACGTAGCTTGGGATCGAGTTCCGTTAGGCATCTATGGTCCTCTTTATAGTGGAAAGTTTTCTCCTCCGGCCGAGCCTTATACTTTCTGGGTCGTCAATGTTGATCGGGTAAGTTCCTCCGTATTGGTCGATGTCGGCTCATGTTTTCGGCAATGTTTTAATTTTGCCTGACTTTTGTAGTTCAAGTCCCAGACCGCCCAACCGGAGGCTCTCGTCCTTCGAAAGAGAGGTTCTAGCACATGGGCCGAGGAGGAGACAATGAAGGTAACAAATATACTGCTTTGTTTACAGTACATGTACTTGCCCCTATTTGTTGCCTTGAATGTATCTGACAAAGGCTCGTGTGCAGAAGTCAAGAATTGAGAAGAGTGGTGCTGGAGGTATAGTTATTAGTGATGGTGAGGACCCCGAGGATCGGCTTCCTTTAGCTCATTTCCTGGGGAAGTCGCCTAAAAAAACCGCTGATGTTTCTTCTGCCATTGTAGGTGGTAAACCCATGGGGAAGGGTAAGGAGACCAAGGGCGACTTATCTGCCACGGGAAAAACTGTGCCCTAGCATCCAGCTGGTAAAGGGATTGTTCTTGATGATGGTGTTGTGTATCTTGAATCTGATGGTGATGATGATGAGGATCTTTTTGATGGAGAGGACGAGGTCGATGGTGGTGAAGAGGAGCTGAAGCAAATGGAGAAGTCTGGTGGTGGTGGAAATGATGTGGTTACTCGTGGCGAAGAGAATGTTACTTCTGGGAACGAGTTGTTGGAGCCCATTTCTCCTGTGGTTCCTAACTTGAGCAGTACCACCTCTTTTACTGTCTCGGGCCCTATGTGCAACTCTTTAGGGGCTCTCCTTTCTCCTGACTTTGGCTCCTTGTCCGATGAAGAGATGATCAGTTCCGTAGCTTTGTATTCTGCTGGTCTAAAGGGCACATTTGATCGAATTGTAAGTTGTCTTGTCTATCCATAGGTTTGTAGAGTAAACTGATCACTAACGTTTACAATGTTCCTAGGCGGTCAACAAGGAGTTGCTGGATGCTGCTATTCGTCGGAAAGAGCTAGCGGATAAGGAGGATCTTCGGCTTCAATTGCGGCGTGAGCAAGGACGGTCCCGAGATCTTGAGAAACGATTGGCCGATGCCCAAGGTACTTGCTTGAAACCCACATCTTCGTGATTAATTTTGTAGTGCCAATATCTTAAGCTTAGTATTATCTTATTAGCCGAGGTGTCTATTTTTGATGCCGACGCCGCTTCAGAGTACCGTTTGTTAAAGAGAAAACTAGACATTGAATTGGGTCATGTTGAGAATATACACCAAAGAATTGTGAATAAGGATGACAAGATAGATCGTCAAGAGTACGAGCTTGAACAACTTCGAGATGAGTTACAGCGGTTTCAAAGATTTGAGTACGTGCCCGACGAGATGGATAATCTCCGAGCAAACTTATCTCGGTTCCAAGGGATTGCTGCCAATAAGACGTTGTTGGCCGATAATTTGGAGAGTCAATGTAAGAAGTTCAGATGCCAACTTAGGGATCTGCACGTCGATTGTAAGCGACTCTTGAAGGAAAGAGATACCGCCGAGCTGTCTAATCAGGAGTTGAAAGAAAGGCTCAGACAACTCGAGAAGGTATCCTAAGAGTTAGAGTGGCTTCAAACTGAGATGTCGTGTTTGCGACTGACACATGATCGACAAAAGGCTGAATGGCAAGATCATAAGAAGCACTGACCCACCAATGAGTTCAATGAGCAGCATTACAACGAGCTAACAGCGAAAATATCAGCCCTCGAACATAGTTTACTTAAGTCCGAGGATACTATGAAAGAAGTGTTTCCATTGCTTAAAGGTGTTATTGTGTGTAATATGTTTTGGTTATAGTCGTTATTTTGTTATACTGCCCTTGTCATAATTCTAACCGGTGTCTTTGCCCCTGCAGCCGAGCAAGAGAAAGTGAAGTTGTTGGAGGAGGAGAATGCTCAACTGAAGGCGAGGGAGACACATCTGCTTGGGAAAGTAGCCACTGCTGAGGCGGCATCGACTCAGTTGACTCAGAGTCTCGCTGCTGAGAATGAGAGGTTCAATTCCGAGCTGGTTGTTAAAGTGAAGGAAGGTGTTAAAGCGGTGATGGACAAGAAGCGAGCCGATGCTGCTGCTAAAAAGGCGGGTTCGGGATCAGTGCCTCCAAAGGCATAGATGGACCTTTTGTAGTGCTGCGCCACTATTCTGCTCCTTATGTTGGGCTGTAATTCGTTTGAACACCTTTATTTTCTTTCCCAACTCTTTATTTTATGGGGTGTTGCGTCACCAACCGGTTATTTTCTCGTTCCTTGACATTCTTTCTTATGCCGTTTTGTTCATACTTTGGTTGTCTATTAATGTTGAACTTGTTGTTCCCTGCAACAAAGTGTGTTAACATGTTAGCATAAATTCCATTTCTGTCGAACAAACTCAACAGAGAGGGTCATCGGGCCCAATGCCATGTCCCAATTAAGGTATCTCATCACCATCATTTCGATCTAGTGGTAGAGTATTGGTCTTTCCTAAACTTTATTGGCTCGATATCCCCAAGGAGCTATCAATTAGCTACCTTGGGCAAGTGATTTCGGCCACTTGCGATGGGAGCAATTTTGTATGCTCGATTGTCGAGTACTCATGCCCCGACAATCGGCCGCTGGTTTCCAACCACCAGAGCCCTTAGACTACCTCCGCACTTGCACACTGCCACCGCCCCGAGTTCGAATAGCCCGTCGAGTGTAAGGCATCTCATAACTTGCACACTGTCGTCGCCCCGAGTACGAATGACCATTAGACACAATTGTCATAGTTCCTAACCCACGTGGATTTTTAAAGATACGAATGACAAGACATCGTACCTGTTTTCGCACCCCTCATGGGTGATACATCTTTAGATGTCTAGTGTTCCACGGCCGCGGTTCGGGTGTTCCATCCGATTTCAATATCTTATATGCCCCTTCTCCCACCTTTTCCACAATCGTGTATGGTACGCCCCATCGCGCCGCTAATTTTCCTCCCTTCTTGTCACGTTCATAACTGGGTAGTTCTTTCAGCACTAACTGCCCAGGCTGAAATTCTCTCTGTCGAACTCGCTTGTTATATTCACGCTGTAGTCGTCTTTGATAGTTTTCCATTTTTTGCAGGTCCATCTCCCTAGTTTCTTCTAAGTCGTCAAGCTTGGCCAGGATCAGGTCTGCCGAGATGTTTCGTCTCCAAGCCTCTGTTCTTGTCGTAGGTATCATTGCTTATGTTGGGAGAATATCTTCGGTGTCGTACGTTAGCATAAAAGGTGATATACCAGTGGCGTCTCTGCGTGTAGTCATGTAATCCCAAGAACGTTGTAGAGCTCCTCACACCATTCGCCGTATTCCCCGTCCAACTTTTTTTTTAAGTTGTCGGCTATGGTTTTGTTTGTAATCTCGGCCTTCCCATTACTCTATGGGTAAATGGTTGTCGCCTTGCTCTTTCGAATGTTGTAAGTGTTGAATAATAGGTCGATATTTTTGCCCTGCAATTGTTTCCCATTGTCCGAGACGATTGCAACTGGTACACCGAAACGGCAGATAATATGCTCCCAAATGAAACGGAATACGTCCTTGTCTCGAATATGTCTCAGGGGTGCCGCTTCTACCCATTTGGTGAAGTAGTCCATGGCCAATATCAAGTATTTTCTTTGTCCCGACCCGACATGTAGTGGCCCCACGATATCGATTCCCCATTTGGCAAATGGCCAGGGACTAATAACTGAGTTTAAGGTGACTGCTGGTGCATGTATCTTCTTACCAAACTTTTGGCACTCATCACAGATTAGAGCCATGTGTTTAGCATCTTCATTCATGTAAGGCCAAAAATATCCCATGGTCTTTGCTCGAGCTGCCAGGCTCTGCCACGAGCTATGATTACCCGCTGCCCCGTAGTGCAATTCATTCAATATCGTGTGCCCATCTTCTTTGCTTAAGCATCTCAATAACGGTCCTAAATAGGATTTTCTATATAAGACACCATCTTGCAACTCGTACGCCGCTGCTTTGCTTTTAATCTTGTTGATCTCGGGCCGCCCTTTGGGCAGTTCTCCTGTTTCCAAATATTGGTGAATGGGTTTACGCCAATCCCCAGCTTCATATTTATCGGCCATGGCAACTGCTACATATGCCTTGAGGTCTATTGGTTCGGGTATATATGGTGTTAAAATTCGCATAACTCGAATGCCTTCCACGTTCGGGTCTGTTTGCATCGAAGCAATGTAGGCCAGTGCGTCGGAGTGGCGATTATCTTTTCTGCAGATATGTCGGAACTTAATGTTTGGTATTTGGCCGATATAAAATTGAGCGAGTTCCCAATACTTCTGCAAAACCGGGTCATATATGGCGTACTGTCCATTGACATGTCGAATGACTAGATGGGAGTCGCTAGTGAGCCTTACATCGGGGATTCCCATTTCGACTATCATTCGCAAAGCATGTATTACCGCCTCATACTCAGTAACATTGTTTGTTGCCTTAAATTCGAGCCTAAACGAGTGAACCATCTTCTTCCCCTTCGGCGTAGTGAAGACGAGTCCTAAACCGGACCCATCTTTGTTGGACAACCCATCTACGAATACTTCCCACCGTGTTGGGTCACATGTATCGAGGAGATCGGACGGATCTTCTCGGTCTTCCTCTATGCCCGGGATATCCTCGACCTCATCCTCCTCGTCCAAAGAAAAATCGACCAAGAAGTCTGCCACTGCCTGCGCCTTTACAGCTGTCCTCATTTCGTAGAAGATGTCGAACTGCTTAATTTGAGCACTCCATTTAGAGATCCATCCCGACCTTGATGCGTTATCGAGTATTGATTTTATGGACGACTTCGTTAGCACACGGATCATGTGAGTCTGAAAGTACGTCCGTAGTTTTTGTGTCGCCCATACCAAAGCGAGAATTAGTTTCTCGATCCTGGTGTAGTTCTTCTCGGCTGGATTCATGGTCTTTCTTATGAAGTATATAGGCTTCTCTCTGTCCCCACATTTTTAACCAGGACCGCACTTATTGCATAACCCGTTGCCCCGGGATATAAGGTAAGCACTTCATCAGGCTCGGGTCGCTGTAGCACCGGCAGGCTCGCTAGGTGTTGCTTTATTTTTTGAAACGCTTATTCACACTCCTCGCTCCACCTGAACTTCTCCCCTTTTCTGAGTGTCCCGAAGAAGTCTTTACATTTGTCGGAAGATCTAGAAATGAATCGCCCGAGTGCGGCTAAGTTGCCGTTTAGCCTTTGTACATCTTTCACCGTCACGGGAGATGGCATTTCTACCACAGCCCTAATCTTCTTAGGATCCGCTTCTATGCCTTCGTCCGTGATTATGTAACCCAAAAATTTACTCGTAGTGACCCAAAAAGTACATTTAGTAGGGTTGACTCGCATCTTATACTTCCTCATAGTTTGAAAAATTTTGCGTAGGTCGCCAATGTGGCTGGATGCTATCTTGCTCTTTACCAACATGTCGTCCACATAGACTTCGATAGTATGGTGAATCTTGTCTTCAAACATGTCATCCACTAACCTTTGTTAAGTAGCACCCGCATTTCTCAATCCAAATGGCTTCTTGGTGTAACAAGAAAGTCCTCTAGGTGTGAAGAATGACGTATGTTCTTGATCCTCAGGGCCAATGGGATTTGGTTGTATCCCGAGTATCCGTCCATTAGCGTAACCACCTTATAACCGACTATTGACTCCACTAGTTGATCGATGCTGGGGAGAGGAAAGCTGTCCTTCGGGCTGGCCTTGTTCAAATCACTGAAGTCGATGCAGATCCTAACTCCCATGTTTCTCTTTAATACGATCACCATGTTAGATATCCACTGTGGGTACTGAGCTTTTCGAATGATTCCCGCCTTTTGTAACTTTCTCAACTCGGCCTCCGCCGCTGCTTGCAACTCGGGTGCGATTCTCTGCATTTTTTGTCGGATTGGCTTGAACTTGGGGTTTATCCTTAGATAATGTGAGCATATGTCTGGGTCAATTCCCTCCATATCATGCATCTGCCAGGCGAACACGTCCATGTGTTCTTTCAATAATGTTATCAGTTGTGTAGTCTGTTCGTCCGTTAGTAAGTTCCGATTTTTACTAATCTCGGCTCTTCTGCAGTACCCAAGTTAACTTCTCGGGTTGGCTCTAAAGCCGAGAAGTTAGGCTTCGATTCTTCAACCGATGTCGCCTCCTTTGATTGCTATAAGACCTCTTTTTCTCCCTCTTCATAAGTTGCAATAGCCTGCGAAAGCACCTTTTCTAGTTCTTCTTCGGCCTTGGCTTCCTTGGCTTTGTTCTTTTCTCGGCGTTGCCTTTATCTTCTTTCCTCATTTTGTTGGTTATCCAACTGCATACATTGTCTTACTGCTTGGGGATCTCCCAATACTTCCACAACTCCTTGATAAGATGGGAATCTGAGCCTTTGGTGGTAAGTCGATGCCACCCCTTTGATACCCGCGAGCCATGGCCTGCCGAGGATCGCCTCAAATGGTGACACGACGTCCACAACACAAAAGTTAGTAAGCGTGTCCAGGTATCCTTCTCCGTCCAAAACTCTGAGTGTGACTTCTCCCTTTGGTAGTGTAACGGTGTCGTTGAAGCCGTAAATTCGATAAGTGGAAGGAATTAAGATGTCATCTGATAATTCCATTCTCTTGAAAGTATCATAGAACAAGACTTCGACCGAGCTTCCACTATCCATCAGGATCCTCTTAACTCCCCATTCTTAAATAAGTAAGGTGATAACTAGTGGGTCTCCATGTGCTTGGCCATTCGAAGGAACATCTTTAGCTGAGAAGGTGATTGACTGCATCATCCACGGTTCCATTGGTAATGTATTTGCTACACTAAAGATTTCCTTCCCTGCTCGATCCCTCTTAAAAATCCTGGAAGTGATACCCGTCCCGAGATCAAATCTTTGTGTGGACGAGTGTGAGATGGTATTGCAGGTGAATTGGGTTCCCCTGTCGATCCTTACTTGGTACACAGGAACATCGGGATGGACTGGTTCCGGCGCTGTCTTGAAGAAATGTCGCAAGTAACCGTCTCGGATCAAGTGTTGAACGATATATTTTACTTCTCGAAAAATGTTAGTTGAGTGCCCTCGATACTGGTGGTAATGACAAAACTTAGGGTGGTTTCTTGTTTCGTCGAATTGGATGCCCCTAGTCTTCGGGTACCTGATGTCGTTTCTTTTTTCTACTTCCTTGAATATTTCCTCTAATGGTGCATTCAGGGGTGTGTAGGTTCTCGGTTCGTGTCGTGGCTTTTTTCCCTTCTCGACCCATTCTTTCTTGCCCGAGACTTGCTGTGGGGCTACCGACCTTTTCTCGGGTCGCCTCAGATCTTGCATAGGGACAGGCTCCGCTGTCACGCTAGCTTCTTGGATTCATCTATCCTGTGCTCCTTGTTGTATCTCCTCCAATGCTATGTAATGTTTCTGCATTTTCCTCATCTCTCTTAGCGTCTTTGGCTTTTCTGTGTACATTGCTACCCAGATGGGATCTGACTTTCCCAATGAATTCTCAAATCCAAATATTTGTTGCTCGACTGGAACCTTCCCAGTATCAGTACATAATTTTCTCCATCGGTCTGTCAAATATCTCAGGGGTTCTCGAAACCGTCGGACTAGTGTGAATAATCTGTTTACCCTTGGGCGTGCAATGCTGTTATGCATATATGTCTTAAGAAATGTTTCCACTAGGGCCCCATAGTTGCCAATGGATTCATCGGGCAAGGTGTAGAACCAGTTTTTCGCCTCGCCCTCCGGACTTGCCGGAAAGAATTTGCACATGACTACGTTGTAGCTCTTCCATTGCAGCAAAGACATGCTATACATCTTGATGTGTTCTCCTGCGTCTCCTGTGCCGTCAAACCTTGATGGGAAGGTGGGAAGCGTACACTTGGGGGGGGAACGGCGTCTGTTCAAGCGCTTTAGTGAATGGAGTTTTTTGCGCCTCGCTAATTACTTCCGCCAACTTGTCGTCTTCCTCATCGCCTGCCAACTTCTTGACCATCTGCTCCAATTGCTTAATATTAGCTTCGGTTGTCGTGTCGGGTCCCCTTTCCTGTCTTTCTTCCTCGGCTGAGGAGTTCTTGGGTGGTCCGTACCCGCCCCTTGTTCGGTTAGGATCGGGTACACGTTCTCGTCCAGGAGGCGGGGTCCGAGTATGTCTCGACTGGGTACGGTTACTAGAGTCTCCTTGGCTCGAAGATCCACGCAACCCAGATCTCCGATTCCTGAGCCGGTAGTTCTCGTGCTCTAAATCTAGATTTCTTCTCTGTAACTCCCTCATGAAATCTTCCTGCCTTTTCTGATTGGCCAAGATCGCGAGTAAAGTCGGGTCGGTACTCTCGTGACTGGAGTGACCATTCACATGGTTCTCTACTGTCAGTAGCGGCGCAGTTGGTGGAGCTACTGGAGGAGCAGTGGTTGGGGTGGTTGCAACTGGTGGAATATCCCTGTTGGGGTTGCCCATCTCCAAGCGTACGTGCCTAAGCCTCTCTTCTTCTTGTTCCAAGGCGAATCGATACTCTGCACGCTGCCTTGCTAGCCTCCGGTTCTCTCGTGTAATTTGTGCTTCCTCAACGTCCTCAGTGTCTGATGCGGTCCTTCCATCTACCATATCTCCTGGCCTCAGCTGGCTAGGGTTGGTTTGTAATCCTCTCGGCGAGAGATCGTCATCTCGGCCCAAGTCAACTTCCTCATCAACAGTTTTCATGCCACCACCTGGCGCCCTAGATTCTTCCTGCTGATGTTGTCGGATACTTTGTTGTCGAGGATTTGTTACTCCTTCCTGCATACTAGTGCCAGCTACTGTACGGTTCCTCAGAGTTCTGCCAGTAACCGATGTGCTTGCCATCGGCTCGGATTCGACTGATATTCTTCGGCTCGCCCGTCACTACCTACGTCAACAAAACAGACAGCACCTCACTTTGGATTGTTTTCGAAAAGGTTAAGAACGAAGTACAGCAGATCTGAACTTCAGAGGGGATAAAAAGTTCAGACAAGTACGATTCCCTTTTTCTACAGTGTGCTGAACTCAGCAAATCACGGGTTTTGACTAACAAGACGAATTTGTGAAAAAGGGGTAATGTCACGTCGCTTTCGGTACTTTCCCTATGCATTAATCACTATTTGTCCTACATTCCAAGTGCCAGAAATCATTAATCTTCCGTACAACTTACCGGAAAATTTCTTTCTTGACGTTGTTTTGTACTGATTACTTCCGTCAATTGTTTTGCCGGTTGTATCAATTACACCAGTTGCCAAAAGTAAAGTTTCTCGACTTTGTTGGACTTCCGATGGTGCTTGTTCTAGGATTAGGATGGGACTACTGTCTAAGTGCTCATCCTACCCCTTTTCAGTCTTTGCTTTAGAAAAACCCTAACTCAATGGTTTTGAGCTGGTTTTTCCATTGCTGCTGTTGAGTTTAGTTATCCCCGACAAGGTGTTATCTTTGAGATGAAGTTTCACTCTAGCTTCTACCAAGCATCAAGAATGATCTTTTGGGAGCTTCAAAACTTTCTAACAACTCATCTTAACAACTCATCGAGAAAACCCTACAAACCGTAGCTAAAATTTGAGATTTGTAACTGGAAATTAACGTTAAGAAAGTATTTTCGAAAAGAAATCGCGTAGTTGAAACTTAAATGATGGGGTAGTTGAAAAGAAAGTATTTTCAATAACTTCGTTCAATCGGATGGTAAAGGTTTTGCTTTTAACAAAAGCAAACTATCTAGACTAAAACACTAAACGCGAGATCTAAAGATTTTCATAGAGAAAATCTAAGAAAGTAAAAACTTCATAAAAGATTTTAAATTAGATTTTGAAACTAAATTTTCAAATAAGAACCATAAGAGTCTTTCACTTAGCATCAACTAATCATCAAAAGATGGCATAGGAGCTTTGGAATCTCTTAAATGGTTAGATTGCAAGGTATCAAATGATGTTACACGATCCCCTTAGTCTACGCCAGAATGTAGATGTGGAAAATCCTACTTCTACATCCAAGAAACATAAACGCACACACAAGAAAGTAAACAAGCAAGAGATGTACCAGAACACAAGATATACGTGGTTCGGTATGATTACCTACATCCACGGGGTGAAGGGTTGACGATCTTATTACTCGAATTGGGGTTACAAGGGTGTTTCCAGCTCACAAGTTCTCTCTTCCTCACTTACAAGTTCTTAGTTTTCTCTCTTTCTCTTCCTCAATGCTTGCCTTATCTCTCTACAAAGCTCTCTATTTATAACCGCAAATGCTAATACATCTGAGTTACAGTGTATGTCATGGTGTATCTTCTTTGATATTCTCTTCGGCTCTGGTTGATGCCCTACCCAATGTGTTAAGCCGAGCTTGGTGATGTTTCCTCGTGTCGCCTCTTCACCCGATGTTAATGTCTTTGGAGAATGCTGCCGATGTCGCTCGTGATATTCTTAGCCGAGTCTTACTTTGATCGAGTCGTCCTTATCTTCTCAACCACTTAGTCAGTGCAGTTATTGTTGATGTACCTGATGGCTGTCACGTCCCTACTTTACACGGGTTTCTTTTACATCTCTTTTCTCGCGCCAGGGCTGGAGGGTAGGATTCAGTGCTTCACGCTTCTTCTCCAATTAATGTCTCGCCTCCTAGGATTGCTCCACATGTATCTGTGGATTATTTACACCTACAATTATAGTAGAAAATCTTAATTATATTAGGATACTTAGTCACATCAAACATAAGATTAGGCGTGATGCTCAGATCTCAAAAACAAATCGGTCATTAGGACCGACCAAAGTGATATAATTAATTAGGAATGAATTCATCAAACTGTTTTCCCTCGTTACTAAATATTACAGAGTATTTTGGTTGGTTGGGTTCCCTTCGTTCCTTTAAAACTTTTTACTAACTTTTGTTTTTGATTGTTCATAATTAGGAAACTGAGTCACATAAGGATATGAAAATTCTTTGCGCCAAACCTTAGAATCACAGAACTTAACGTTGATTATTTCCAAACTTAGTTGTCGGGCGAGCCAAGGTTAGATCCATGTGTAGCTTGAGTTATAAAAAAACTAAGACAGCACGTACCATTTCCTAATGTAACTGGGATTTGATTTTAAAAAATTGACTATTGGGGAGCATAAAACAGCTCAACATAGGAAGCTATGAATATTAAGAACCTAAGTAGAGATAATACCAAGGATGCCATGGACTTGATCCGAAAGTCTAGAGAAACTGTAATTATTTTGAGAATCTCAAGCATTCCCATCTCCAATATATAGAGATATTGATTTTCCAACTGAGTATTTCCATCTTTACGTCACTGGTAACCGAAGAAAAATCAGGTTTAGCTTCCTAATCATCGTGCTACAACAACTAAAAGGACATCGAAGAACTTAGAGTTAAGAGTTAAAGAATGCTTGTTATAAACCTGCATATTGTTGTATATATTGAAGGGCATACCGTATAAGCCCAAACAGATTCATTAAGTGAATCCCACAATGATTCTATACGAACCGTGGGAAAAAACCACACAAAACCGCCCGCTCACATGGGGGCGGGTCCCGCATCCCTTGGGAGTTAACAGGGGCCACTTTTGGGCCCACCATGGGAGGATATGTGAGACGCACGGTTTTTGTGTGGTTTATATCACGGTTCGTTAAGCTTTTTGTTTATTAATATCCAAAAAGTTAGTCTTCAACTCACGACATGCTTTCACTGAGACAATTGATCAAACGTCTAAAAAGCATATATGTTTTTTGATTCCAACATAAGTTTTGGTAGTATTTCTATCATTAATTCATCTCTTTCTCTCCAAAAATTTCAACACCCATTTATTCTATTCATTCAAAACCATTCATTCAAGTTCTTAAATTCTCAAATAAGTGATTCCAAAACAATTATCTTCTTTTAACAACAAACCATGGCTACAACTCAATATTAGCTTACCAGATGAAGTGGTGCAGGATACGACTAAAGAAGCAGTGCAGGTTAAGCAATTCAGTCTGAAGAATCCGTACATTTCACATGTGTGATCAGTTCGTGTCATTGGCGGTCAGTAAACATATGAGCTGTATTCTTTACAGCTTGTCCAGTACGGACAACTTCTATCTTTGTATTAATACTGAGAGTGTTGCACTCTCCAATGTAATGTGTGTTTTCTACACTTCCATTAATGAAGTTTCAGAATGAATTAAATTCATGTAATCATATTGTTACTATGGTATCATACAGGAAAGGTTTATTGAACCTCTAATTTGATCATGTGTATGTCTCTACATTCAATTATCTTTTATTAATTGAATCAAACAGTTCTCTTCAGTGTGATCTCTGAATTTTCATCTTCAAGATCTGATTCTTCAACAACTTCTCGCACAAACAATTTCTTCTTTGCTATTTTCTTGATCAGAGGTAACAAAATCTATCTGATTAACTGTGTCTTTTTGATTTTTGCTTTAGAAACTCTATCTTTTAGATCTGCTTTCTTCAAGATTTTTCAACTTCAATGGAAAATCCAACCTCAAATTCCTTCTCTAGAGTACCTCTCAATCAACTCACTCATTTCATAACTCTTAAACTCAAAGAAGATAACTTCATTACCTAGAAGAATCTCATGAATCCGGTGATTCAAAAGTATAAATTGATGCGATTCTTGGATGGATCTCATGAATGTCCAGTTCAATACACCATCAGGAGAAATCAAGAAAATAGAATAGAGAATCCTAGCTACACAGATTGGATGGATGAAGACTCATCTATCATTATGTGGATCAATTCGACGATTTCAGATACTGTAATTGCTTACTTCTCTAGATCTACTTCCTCTCATCAACTATGGACCAGCATTGAGGACAGATTTGCTAGAGCATCATCCACACACTCAATTCAATCGCACAAAATTGCTTTCAATTACTCAAGGTAACAAATTTGTACTTGCTTTTATTAATGAGATTAGAGGACTTTCGATCAACTAGCTGCAGCAGGAGAGGTAATATCGGACAAGGAATTAGTAGTTATTACTCTAAAAGCCTTAAATTACATACCTTTTGCAATCGCTATGCGTCATCGTAATCCTCCAAAGAAGTTGTATTGAATTGCATAATAATCTGCTTAGTGAAGAAGCGGTTATAAGTGAAAGAGTCAAGACTGTGAAGAATGATACAGAAACAAAAGCATTTATGGCTAACAGAGGTGGATATAGAGGATCTTACAATCACAAAGGTGGTTATAGAGGAAGAAATGCTTATGGTAGATATCCAAATCCAAACATTTTTACAAGAAATGCATCAGGCAAAGGATATACTCTTGATGATGAACCAGAATGTCAAATCTGTATTACAAAAGGTCACTTAGCAGATGTCTGTAGTCAAAGACTAAACTTCTCCTACAAAGGAAGAAAACCACCAGCTAATCTCTCAGTCTAAGAATTGCTAGAAGCATTCAATTAGGGTTTCCATATCAATCATAGAGATATTTTTGATACTCATGAATGGATTGCAGACAGTGGTGCTAATTCTCATGTTGCCTCTACATCAGAATCTTTAGAAGAACTCACTCATTATGATGGTGCTGAAATCATCAAGACAGCCAATGGAGAAGGTATGCCTATTACTCACATTGGCTCTACCAATAAACATGTTCTTGAGCATTCTTTCTCTCTTAATAACATACTTCTAGTCCCACAATCATCTCATAACCTTCTTTCAATCCATAAATTTACATATGATAATAATTGTTCCATAACTCTTGACTCTCATGGTTTTTCTGTGAAGGATTTGAGCTCTGGGAAGATTCTCTTCCAAGGTCCACATAAAATGGAGAAGACCGCCTCTCCAAGCTAGTCTTTTCTCTACCGGCACCGAGGGGGTGGTTGTACTTGGGGGTTTCTGGATATGAGTATCCATTGGTACAGGTCCTCGACCATGAGAATAGGGTGATTCCTCCACGGGTTGTAGGTTTGAGAATAATGTTCTCTTGCCTATGGTATAATGATTGGCTTGCTGGCTTTGGGATTCATGTAGGTCTGGGCAGCTGTCCACTAGTGGTTAATAGGGCCCTATCAATTTGGTCACGAGAGTGGGGGCATTAGCATAACCATTTTTCTTTTCATTGTTTGTAGGGGTAGTCCGCTTTTGCTCCATGGATGGACTCCCATGAATCCATCTAGAAATCTCCATTTTTCAAAACCATGGTGGGGAAAGTAGTCACTTCCAATATGATCGCGAAAAATCGAAAACCCTTTGTGAATGGACTGTGGTTGTAGGGCAGAACAGACTTGGCTTTGTCCTTCGCAGAGAAAAGAAGGTTCTACATACTAAACATGGTAGCATATTAATGATGCTTGCTTTTTCACAAGCATCACTCTCAAGAATGGTTTTTGCTAACGATGTTGCCTTGTTTGGTCCCTAAAAGACACAATCATATCAATCTAGCATGTTAACACACCAACAAGTTCAACACACAAAAATAAACTCAAAAATAACCCACAAACAAAACTCAAACCCAAGAGATTGGTTATTGGTGTTGTAAGGCCTGGAAGAGAATAGGTTGGTTCCACCAAAAGGTGGGTTTGATTGTTTGCACACCACTTGATGTGGGCTCAAATAAGGGTTCAAAAGGTTTAGAAATGTACAGAAGGAGTGAGCCTCCAAATGGGGATGTGGCTCAATGGTGTTGGGTTTTTGATTTTTGAGTTTTTGTGACAGCCAATAAAGGCAAATGTTGGACTTGATCGAGACAATGGTTCTAGCTCATTTTCTCTTAATTTTACTCCCACATATTTCTAGGGTCACAACAAAGTTTGATGACTATACCTAACAACATAAATCAAAGAAGAAAATTTGGTGAAAAGGTGGCAGATACAGCAAAGACAAGTGGTTGGTGTATTTTGAAAATCAATCAATGCTTTAGTCAAATCTTCTACTAACACCGGGTTCAAACACAAAAAGATCATCTCAGGCTTCATGTTAGCAAAATAAAGAGGTACATATGAACCAATGAATGATATAGTTAACAAGGCCTAACCAAAGGTAACAGATCACTTAGATAAAGATATGCAAGGACAGATCACAAGATATGCAAGATATGCAAGATCTTAACCAGTTGCAACAGATCAAGCCAACCAGTCAAAACTGAGATCAACGAGCTATTAAAGAGATGCTAAGGGCTTGGCAACAGCTCCTGAGCAAAGCAATAAAGGCTTAAATTTAATAAGATGCTAAGTGTTATAATCAAGGCACACAATATTGATAATAATGCTCCTTGGATTATGTCTCGGCTTGCTCAGCAGCAATTACATTTAACAATCAATCAAAGACTTCAAAGCAAATAAAGTAAGAAAGTATAAACCAATAAACTATGACAAATGCACTAATTATGATGCAAAGTTGTGCCGAGTTGAAGTTAACGAAATCATAACAAAGTTGCAAAAAACAAAATTCTAAATACATATATACAGCAAATGGCATAAAAATACAATTATGTGTTGGAAAAATAGGAGAAAGAACCTAAAGAGCATTTCCATGTTCTGTGATGTTGCATTCTTTTGGACAAAATACCCACTTGGAAAACCGATGATAAGACACATTGCTCCTTGGGGTAAATTTTCAAGATAGTGTGACAACTATATCTCTTACCTAGAAGGTTTCACCGTGAGACAGCCTTAATCACACCATCGTGTTAACCAGGAGCACTAGTTGTCTATTCAAGAACAACTAGTCAAGAGAGTTAGCCAAAATGCATAAAACTATGCAATGTAAGCCTAACTACAATGAGCACAAGGCACTCACCCAATGATATGTTAAGAATTAAGCTTATTACAAAGAGCAAATCAATTCAAGTGAAAAGAACATTCAATTAGGTTTCATATCAATCCTAGCTATGGTAAATTTAGCTCAATAAACATGTTCCAAATCGTATTTCCTTCAGCTCTTCTCCATCAATCGATAGCTTCTAGGTTGAAGAGAATAATTGCCTCAGGGGAGTGGGTGGAGAACATGAGAATCTTTAGAAGAACAAAAGCGAGGATGGAGCTCTCAAAAGATGAAATCATCAAGACATGGCTTCGATCCGGGGTCGCGGGTCTCAGGCCTGAATGGTTTGTCGGAGAAGGTATGCCTATTACTCACATTGGCTCTAAAAACCAATAAACATGTTCCTTGACACAAAAGATGACTAAAAGCAATAAAAAGGTGTATAAATTCTTTCTCTCTATGCTAACAGCAGAGATATTTTTGATACTCATGAATGGATACTTCTCAGTCCCACTTTGAAGAATCATCTCATAACCTTCTACTCACATTGGCTCTCCATAAAAATGTTTTACATATAGATAATAATTGTTCCATAACTCTTGACTCTCATGGTTTTTCTGTGAAGGATCGGGAAGATTCTCTTCCAAGGTCCACATAAAAGTGGACTCTATCCAATCAAATTCAACTCTTCCACTCATGCATTATCATCCACAATAACAGACAATGATCTTCTTCACAAAATATTTGGTCATCCCTCATTTCAAACTTTTCAGAAAATTTGTAATCATCTACAGCTCAAAAATGTAGCAAATAAACTTTTTACTTGTATGGATTGTAAAGTCTGTAGAAGTCAAAAATTCCATTTCAACTTTCTTGTACCAAAGGCACATCAACCTCTAGAGTTGTTGCACATGTATCTTTGGGTCCTTGTAGTGAACCTTCCATTTCAGGTTCTTTCTATTATGCTAATATAGTAGATGATTACACCAAATATTGTTGGGTCCTGCCTTTAACATCAAAAGCTGATTTTAAACATGCTTTTCATGCCTTTGTTCTTAGAATTGAAAAATTACTGTCTCATTCTGTCGTCACAATCAGAACAGACAATGGAGGAGAATTCCTCAATGAATTTCTTACTCAATTCTGCACTCAAAAGGGAATAACTCATGAAATGACTTGTGTGCATACACCGAGAGAAAATGGTGTTCTTTGAGACAAAACACAAGCATTTATTAGGTGTTACTAGAACACTTCTTTTTCAGTCAGGATTGCCAACATCATACTGGGTTGAGGCACTTCTTACTGCCAATCATCTCATTAGTAGGTTGCCTACTAGAGCCATTCACTTTGTCACTCCTTTTGAATGATTTTTCATAGAACACCAGATTATGATTTTCTCAAAGTTTTTGGATGCTCCTGTTTTCCTTGGTTGAAGCCATATACTTATACTAAATTAGAACCCAGAAGCAAACATTGCATCTTTATTGGCTATAATCTAACTCAAAAAGGCTATAGATGTCTCGATCCTTCCACAGGTCATGTTTACATCTCTAGACATGTCACATTCAATGAAAAGTCTTTTCCATTTAAAGATAATGTGTCTCCTACTGTCACTACTTCCTCAGATAATTCTTCACTATCATTCTCTTCATCTCCATTCTTCACTATCATTTTAGATAAAGAACCATCTCCTCCAACTGCTCCATCATTGCCACTCATACAGAATGCTCATAACAAGACTACAAGGGGTAAAAATGGTATAATAACACCAAAGTCATATTTTGCTACAAAACACAAGTTGCCTCTTACATTGCTTGCCAACACTATGTCAGTGCCTACTTGTATTATTGCTGCTAACAAACTCAAAGTATGGAGAGTTGCTTCTGCAGATGAATTCACGGCCTTACAACAGGCAGGAACATGGTCTCTTGTTGCACCTTCTCCAGAACAACATTTAGTAGGTTGCAAGTGGGTTTTCAGGGTGAAATACAAAGCTGATGGTACCATTGATAAACACAAGGAAAGACTTGTGGCTAAAGGATATCATCAACAGCATGGTGTTGATTTTGAAGAGACATTTAGTCCAGTAGCAAGACCTACAACTATCAGAATTATCTTATCAATGGCAATGCAGTTTGATTGGAAGATACATCAATTAGATGTAAGTAATGCTTTTCTTCATGGTGATTTGAAGGAAACTGTGTATATGACACAACCTCCAGGATCTATAGACCCATAGAAGCCAAATCATGTTTGTTTATTACACAAAGCCATCTATGGCTTGAAACAAGCACCAAGGGCTTGGTATGAGAAACTAAGTACAACTCTCATTGCTTTGAAGTTTGTGAATTTTACTGCTGATCCTTCACTCTTTGTGTATCATCAAGGTCAACAACTTACAGTGGCACTCATCTATGTTGATGACATATTATTAACAGGCTCCTCTCCAGCATTTCTAAAATCAGTTATCTCTCAACTTTAGCTTCAGTTTCCCATAAAAGATACGGGTGATCTTCATTACTTTTTAGGGCTTGAAGTGAAAAGAGACTCTGATGCTTTGATGCTTTCTCAAACCAAGTATGTTGTGGATTTGCTTACCAGTTTTCATATGGACGGTGCTAAAGCTTGTTCTACTCCTATTGCTGCTTCAAAAAAGCTTTCAAAAGATGTTGGTGATCTGTTGGATGATCCTTCTGAGTATAGATCATTAGTTGGATCCCTTCATTATCTTACATGGATAAGACCCGAGCTTTCTTATGCTGTGAATTTGGTTTGTCAGCATATGCAGCATCCCAGAGTGCCTCATCTTCTAACTGCTAAAAGAATCCTTAGATATATCAAGGGCACTCTCAGTTTTGGTTTGAAGTTTGTTAAAGGTTCTACATTTCTTTTGGGATTTTCAGGTGCTGATTGGGCTGGCTGCATTGATGATACAAGGTCAACTGGTGGTTACTGTGTTTATTTGGGTTCCAATGTAGTTTCATGGTGTTCTAAAAAGCAAAGCACTGTTGCCAGATCCAGCACAGAAGCAGAATACATGACACTTGCTCATAGTGCCACTGAAATTGTTTGGATATGTTATCTTCTCCAGGATATTCATTTTCCTATTTCAGGTATTCCTAGACTTGGTTGTGACAATATTAGCTCCCTTTCTCTTTCCTCCAATCCTGTTCTACATTCCAAAATGAAACATGTGCATCTAGACTATCATTTTGTCAGAGAACTGGTGTAGTCCAAGGCTCTCGATGTGTTCTATGTTAATACTTTGGACAAAATCGCTAATATCTTCACAAAACCACTTCATGGTCCACGCTTTGCTGAGCTTAGATTCAAACTCAATGTGATTGATGCTCCCATGAGCTTGAGGGGGGATATTAGCTTACCAGATGAAGTGGTGCAAGATACGACTAAAGAAGCAGTGCGGGTTAAGCAATTCAGTCTGAAGAATCCGTACGTTTCACATGTGTGATCAGTTCGTGTCATTGGCGGTCAGTAAACATATGAGCTGTATTCTTTACAGCCTGTCCAGTACGGACAACTTCTATCTCTGTATTAATACTGAGAGTGTTGCACTCTCCAATGTAATGTGTGTTTTCTACACTTTCATTAATGAAGTTTCAGAATGAATTAAATTCATGTAATCATACTGTTACTACTCAAGCCCTCTGTCTGTTTGATTCCATCTCCAACAGTGAATTCTATTTCGAAAACACACAACACTTCTCTTCTTTCACGGCAGACAACTCCAAATCCTCTCAATCTTTCCAAATCCACCAAATCTTCTCTTTCCTAAATTCATATCAAATTCTCAATGTCTTCAGGGCAGAAGAATTTTTGTTCAACCTATCTTCTATATTCTTTCTGTTCAACAAATTCAATCCAATGCTTCTTCTCCTTGATGCTATAATCTGTTCTGGGGAAATGAGCAGTTTATATAACCTTGATCAAGATTAAAGCGTGGATTAGATATCCTTTGTTCTTTAACTTTAATTCATCCGGATTGGTGCATTTCATAGCACACTCATAATGGTGAGAATTAAATATTAAATATAGCCATACAGACTCTAGTTGACATTATAATATGACGGCCCATGCTAATGAGAGCACTCCTAATCCTATGACGGCCGTTATAATATGTGCAGTCGTTGTTACGGTTCCTGCGGGTTTAGTCACAACGGTCAGTATATATTTTACAATCAAAAAAGAAAAACACATTGATAAATTATCAATGATAATATTAAAAGTGATGATTAGTATATTCAAAAGAGTAATTAATATTTACATGTTCTTTTAAGTCGACCATCATCATCAAAAGATTTGGATCCATCTTGCAGTGGTGGAGTTACGTCAAGTGAATGATATTGCAACTCTTGATTCTTAGTTGCAGCAGTAGCATTAGTAATCATATTTATATCGCCCATCTTCAAACCAATTTAAAACCAATGGTAGCGAGAAAGCAGTTAAGGATATAAATTTTAATGCTTAGTAGCCAGGAACGTCCAGACACATCACGAATCTCACTAAGAACCGCGGTTTTGCGCTTCTCACTGAGATACGTGATGGGAGCGCGCTCCAAACACGAGAGAAACGCGCTCCTTTGAATGAGGAACGTTTCAATACTATCCCAGGGAGAAATCGAGACAAAGAAGGGAGAAAAGAATGCAGATAAAAAAAAAAAGATGAAAGGGGAAAGGACAAGGAAGAAGAAGAAAGCAGAGAAAAATGAAACGAGAAAAGAAAGGAGAGGAGATGAAAGGAAGAAGACGACAGAGTGCGGCTACACAGAAAGGAGAAGAAAGAAAAGTGCAGTTTTGGTACAAAACCCTAGGGTTATAATCAGTTTGGGTCATGTTTAATTAAAATCGTCTTGTTATTCTGGGCTAAGTCAGAGCAATCCCAACGTCTTACCCTACACTGTATATGATATATCTCAGTCCACTTCCACCGCGAACATCAATGGATACAGACATATAAAAGTAGAAAACTAGCTTCATAATGCTTCAAGAGAAGAAAATGTAAGCGAATTAATAAGTTACTATCAGAAAGTCAGTAGTATAACTAATCTTTCTATAAAATTTAATTTACGCTCCCGATACGCTCCTCGTATCTCATTTTTTTAGGATTTCACGAATCCCGTTTCCGATCTCGTTCCCGCTCCCGACCTCGTTCCCCCTCCTGGCTACTAAGTTTTAATGTGCTTTAGCTACCCACTGTTACCTTTCTTTTCGTTCACTTTTCTGCCTTCTTCCTTCTAACAACCCTTTCTAACTGATTTAGTACTTACTTAGGAAACGAAAAAAATAAGGCAGTTTCTTTTAAACCGAGACACATAAGGAAACGTTGATTCGAGTTACATAAGGAAACGTTGAGTCCCTGCATAATCCCTGTCGTCGAAAACAAAACAATTAGAGTAGATCATCTTACGAACCGATGGACGTAAGTATCTCTCAAAATTATATGTCAAAAACGGACGGACGGATAGAAATCTCGTCAACTATCTATCCCAGCCGCCGGATGGACGAAATCAATGGATGTATATTACACAAGACAGACAACACTTCTTTTTATAATATAGACTAGGTATCACCTCGGCCTACGGCCGGGGCTCAACCTTTTCAGATTTTTTTTTTGTTGTTGTTTGGTCGGCTGGTCAGTATTCTCCCACAAAGTTTTTGTCATTAACAAAACTAATTATATTAGAACTATCAAACATCGATCTTATTAGTTAGACGGGTATGCGACCCTAGTGTCTTATTGGTCTAGTAAAATTAATCGCGGCCTACAGCCACGGCCGTGGCCCCCCTAAAGATGTCATAGTATTTTATTGGTCGGGTCAAATTAGCCGAGGCCTACAGCCTCGACCGTGGCCCCCTAAGGATGGCCTACATCTTACGTCCCGGGAGTTGAGCCTGTAGATAGTCGGGGCCAGCGACCTCGTTTTGTTGGTTAGATCAAATTAGTTAGGAACATGGATTGCAAATCTGGGAGCTTAGCACATAAATGTTTTGATGGTTAGGCCCCGGCCGTTGATTTATCTGAGGTCAATTGTCATGAGTCCATAAGTTAGCTGGACCTATAGCCCCAGTATTTTTTTGGCCGAGTTAACTGTGGATTACAAAATCTATGATCAAACGTAATCCCCACATTAAAATTAGTCATAATTAGGTTGAAATTCAAAGGGTTGAGCCTATAAGTTTCTGGGGCCTATGGCTCGTTATTTTTGTTGATCAGGTCAACTTAGTCGGGGCCTAAAGCCCCCGCCGTGGCTCCTTAAGCAAGTCCTGGTATTTTGTTGACCGTGTCCCTATCGTCGCACCTTAAATTTCTTTGGAAATTAATATTTGGTTTGAAAGTTAACTGTTTTTAATTAAGAAATTAAGTTGGATTAGAATAAGTAATCTAATTATATTAGGGTACTTAATCAACAAACATGAAGATTAACGGTGCTTAGGATTAATGTCCTTTTACAAAAAAGTATATGCGCACCAAATATGAGCTTCAGCCTTTAGAGCAACTGCAGTGTTGCGATCAAAACCAAAGACTAAAGAGCAAAAAAAAGATCAAATTTTGGGTTTAGTTGGTGTTCAAACACTAGGGGAGAAAGAGTAAAATTGGTGGGGCGCAACTTAAAGTTGCGCATCATTAATTTTTTTTTATTTTTTTTCAATGAGGCGTAACTTTGAGTTACGCCCCAATCAGGCGTAACTCTTAGTTACGCCCCAATTTTTATTTTTATTTTGTCTTCTATCGACGGGCGGAGTTATAAATTACGCCTGTTCGGGCGTAGCTTTAAGTTACGCCCGACTAAAACCAAACTAAAGACTATATTTGGTCTGGTTTTTAGTTTTAGTCTGGTCTTTGATCTTTACTCCTTCTCCACTGCGTCTGGTTTTTGGACCAAAATTTTAGTTTTGGTCTCCCACTGTGGATGCTCTTAGGGCTTAATCACCTTACAATTTATCTAAGAAAAGCCCAATAGTATCCTATTTAACCGGCAGACGGGCAGAGAATACACCAAATGTAGGGGTGAGCATGGGCCGGTATGGACCGGTTTTCGCCTCATCCGCATCCAATCCATTGCACTACGGATTTCAATTTTGGCATCCGCATCCAATCCATATCCAACGGATTTTATGTATACAAGTATAAAAATGCCATGTACAACATCCCAAGCAAACATCTTAAAAATTCCTAAATGATCCATAGTATTTTCCAAAACTATATAAATGCCCTTAATTTAACGGATATGGATGTCCAACGGATTTTCAAGGTTGTATCCGGGCCCGATCCGTTATCCGTTGGATTTCAAAAATTCCATCCGCATCCAACCCATTAACGAACGGTCCGGACATCCATCCGCAAATAAACGGTTGATCCCGGTTAAATCCGCGGATTACGGTCCAAATGCTCAGCCCCAACCAAATGAACTAATTGGGATATTTGTTGGGCGCAAACAAAGTATTTCTCCATACATTTCTTGATTTTCTCCATTTGCTTGAATTTGGAAAAACTTTAAGTTCTCAACTATTACGGTTGCATACATTGATTAACGTAGTTGAGTGGGCCTAAGTGTTTGACGTAGATGCTTTCAATAATGGGTGCCGAAACATCGGGTTCAACCAACTACATATATAGAGTACATTGCCAAATATATAGAGGTTTAGCGTTAGGAAACAAATATATAAGGGGAAGCACAACCACATCAGGAAACCAACGGACCGACAGCACTCCTCCTTTTTATAATATAGATACATAAAATGGCACGTGGCATGCAAGCCACGTTCAACTGACCATACGATGTACGAAAAGTGGTCAACCCAACCTTACATATCTCGTGCATGAATACCTTAAACTTCCGTTGGACTTAAAGTTTTAACTCACTTTACTTGGCTCCCAATGAAGTAAATAAAAATTATTTGAAATTAACACTTTTCCACCCCAAAATTTTCTGTGTTAGCAAAGTGTTTACTTTGGTTAAAAGTGATTAGAGTAAGATGAAATAACCTGTTAACACTACGCAAAGTGGTAAAAATATATTATGTAATTCTGTTAGCTTATTAAGTACTCTATAATTATCCAATATGCAACTAGATACATGCTGCGAGTGGGTGCCCAAGGCTGCCTCCGCCCTGACTTCTACTTAAAGAGAACTATTTGATACTTCATTTCCTTTAGCCATTTATGTTCGCACATTTTGTTGTTTGAATATTCAGCTTCAAAAAGAGACAATTCGAGAAACCTTCTGTTGGAACAATTACCGATTTCACACCTGCAAAACAAAGATTAAAACACAAAACAAAGTAACAATTTGAGTCACGACCTGTGTCGCTCTATTTAGGACGTTTCGTGGCTCGCCTTGAATTTTGTGCAAGCAGTTCTTTCTCCGTCACAACGCCCCAGGGATAAAACAATGAGAAAAACTCTCTTTCGATCTCTCACGCACACAATGAGAAATCGATCACTTCTACTCTCTATATTCTTGCTCAGTATTTTTGGTCTCTTGATTCTTAGAAAACAATGGTGTAGAACTTGTGTTTTCTTTCTGTTCTCAAAACTGTTTTTATAACCAGGCAGTCATGCAAATTAATGGAGAATAAATTGTATTAATTGCTGCAGAGTTAAAATTCCATTCAAATAAATCAAAAACGGGCAAATAAATCATGCCATAATTAGCGCAATTAAAACATAATTAAGTGCAGTAAAAAACGATTTGAAAAAATCTTTTTTAAAAACAGCAAAAATAACTTTCCAAATTCAAGAGACCTCCCAAGGCCCCAAGGCCCCGCTCCCGGACTAATGTTATATATGTTATACTCCCTCCGTTCCGATTTACTTGACGTTGTACAGTTTTTCACGGATATTAAGAAATATGAGAGAGAGTAAAATTTTTCCAATAATACCCATATTAATTCCTACTTAAAAGTTAAATAACCTAGTTTTGTGTGTCTAGAATATAGGAAAAGTTATCAATCCCATAGTAATGTACTTGGGATGTACAAGATTGAGTATATATCCTCTATGGGGTATATTTAAAAGTTAGAGTAATTATTTTTTTGTTGATTGCCATGAGAATTAATTCTCTGGTGTGATTCCAAAGAAGGGGTAGATTAGTGAAAATTGGGGAAAAAAACTAAAACTATCATTTAATTTGGAACACAAAAGAAATCCTAAAAAAGCAAGTAAAATGGAACGGAGGGAGTATATATATATATATATATATGCACAATCAGTAAGGGGAGGGATTAGATCCTGAGACCTAACCCTCCAGGCCCAAAATGCTTAACCACTGGGCCAAACTCGAATTGTTGATATAAATCCTCATTTGATTGGGGGCCAACCATTTTAATTAGGGGCCACAACTTTTTATTTGCACCCCAATTTTTGAGGGGCGTAGTAATCCGATATTGAAAAGACTGTTTTACCCTTACCTAAAACTAAACATTAAAAATCAGTTAACCTTAATTAGAAACCTTAATTAGGCTTCTCTTCTTCATCTTCCTCTCCTCCCCGTTCTCTTCTCCACCACCACCATTAACGACTATTTTGAAGAATTTTTTTTTTCTTCAACCGATTCATGGCGTAATCGTCGCCAAAAATCAAAACCCAAGAAAGCTATGGCTCCAATTAGAAGGTATATGAACTTAAACCTACCTTGTATTCGTTAGTATCGAAATTTCAGTGTAAGAGTCGTTAGTATCGAAATGAAAACCACTAACGACTTTTCATTTTCGGCATGATTCTATGAAAAATCGTTAGTGTATTAGGATGAAGATGACGACCTAATTCTCGCTACTCAAAGCATTTTTTGCCCTAAAATAGAGTCGTTACCGTATTAGGTTGAAAATGACGACCATTTGTTTTGACGACCCTTTGTTATTGGTTAACGACTCTAGGTGAACATTATAAATGGTTGGTTAGGGTCGTCAGTATATCAGAATATCCCTATGACGACTCAAACACACACAAAATGGCCTTTTTATACAGAGAGTTTGGATTCGAGAGTCGTCTGGGTATTAAACGAATCAACTAACGACTCTAGGTGAACAATATAAACAGTCGTCATGGTTTAACACACCACCTTGACGATTTTTCATCACCATTAAAAGTTGCAGTTAGAGTCGTCGCCATGTGTGTCAACAAGATGACGACTCTTTAGGGTCGTTGGCGATACAACACCCGACTATAACGACCCTCACTGAGTAGTTCCATAGTGACCATGAATCGACCACTTGGAGCACCATTCGAGACAATTTGAAGAGTATATGAAGTTTATATGATTGTTTTGAGCTCCGGGTTCTTCATTTTAAGGATTGGTTCCTTCATTTTGAGCAGTAGGATCTTCATTTCCACCATTATTCATGGCTTCCTCCATTAACATCTCTTCATCAAACATCCAATCCATAGGTTTATTAGAGAAAATCTCACCATCAACACATCATGGTTATTGTTTGAACCTTCACCAACCTCATTCCCTTCACTTGAATCACTCATTTCTAAAAACCCTAGTTTTTTCCTCTCAAAACTACTCTTCTTCTTCTCAAAAAAAAAAAAAACCCAAAACTAAAATTTCCCCAAATTTTAATCCAAAACCTGATTTTTATCTAAACAAAATTATCACACTAATCAACTTAATTAAATCTTAATATTAATCACTCAGGGGCATTTTAGCCATTTAGAAAATATTTTTATAAGGGGTGACCCAAATTAGGATTGGGTGACCTTTTTTGTCCTCTAGTGCTTGGCCCCCAATTAAAATGTCCGGCCCCCAATCAAATGAGGATATAAATATACAAAATAATTATTTTAAAAATATATATCCCAACACCTTCATATCATATGGTACAAACTACAAAGTGCCACAAAACTGATGAATAACCTTTAGGAAAAGTACAAAAGGGGTAATCTAACCTAAAAAAATACATAATTAAGACATAGACTAGCTTAGCTTCAAATTTCAAACCTATTTCTTTACCACTAGTCCGGCGGGCCTCAATGTGTAGTCCTCCCAACTTTATGTCGGGAAATATAAAAGTCAATGGCAGCTTGTTGACACATTTACAAGCCACTTCTCTTTCTATACTTGTAAGATGGGACCACAGTTTAGGAAGTAAATTATTTTCTTCTTTCTTGATAATCCGGCTAAATTGGGGCCTAGGCCAATTATTTAGGCCTATTAAATTTCTCTCAAAACTCTACCAAATGGCTATGTGGTGCCAAACTTCACAAAATGTCTAATTTGCTCCCAAATTAATTCCTAAAACTAATTCATATAAATACTAATCTTTACAATTTTCAGTAAATCCAAAAACATAAAAATCAAAAAAAAAAAAAAAAACTTTTATTTTCATCCTAATCTTTCCAAATTCTCAAAACCCTAATTAAAAACAAAATTTATCCGCTTCTCCAACGATTTGCGATCCAACCAAGAAAAAGGTAAATCTCCATCAACCCGTTCTAGTATTCACACTTCTTCATTGATTTATATGTTTAAATCTTTGATTTCTGAAAAATCAAAATCTCTGATCTACCTAGAATCGGTTTATGTTGACATATCGTATAAACCGATTCTGGGTTTTGTTCTTCAGTCATGAAGAGCATGCAGAGTAATCAGTTTATATGATGATTAACATAGACCGATTCTGGGTCCGAAATCGGAATATGAAAAGACATCACCAGAATCGGTTTATAAGTGCATTAGCATAAGCCGATTCTGGGTACTAAATTCTTTTGAACTATGGGTTTGCACAATCGGATTTTATTTGCTTGTTAATGTACCGATTGTCAATTGTCTCTTCAGATTCCATTTCACAATCGGTTTTTATATATGTACCACATAAACCGATTCTTAATGTTTGAAATTTATGTGTGTTTTTGTGTTTGGAATCGGATTACATATGTTTTCCTATGTACCGATTGTTAACTAGATTTTTTTTTTTTTTGTTGTTTTTGTGTAGATATGGACTTCGGTCACCTAGCATTTTACTCTGAGAGCTTACCCAGAAGGATATTCACACGGTACCACAACGCGTGCCACACAGAAGCCTCTACAAGTTCGCCTATGGCGGTGAGACCCGTTTGGAGGAAGCCCTCACACTAGTAGACAAGCTTGCACTGGAAGAGCTCGTTGAGGTCATCAGGTTTGCGAGGAGAAGGGGGTATTTGATTTCAGCTAAGAGGGTTCGCGACAGACGTTTGGAAGGTATGTTTGAAGAAATGGCTGAAGTTCAAGCCCTTGGTGAAGCAGAAGCTGCTGCTGCAAATGCTCATGGTGTTGCTGCTCCTGATGCAGGTGCTCCATGACTTATAAGTTTAAGTTTTTAAGTTAATGTTTTAGATATTAAAATTTTAAGTTTATAAGACTTGGTTGTTTAAGTTTATAAGTTTTAACACTCTTTTGGGATGGTTATATTTTCGGTGATCCTAGTGTTGAACTTAATGCACTTAAAGTTTTAATTATAATTATGTGTATCGTAAAACAAGTTTGTGCATGATCAATAATTTTTATTTCCAAACACAGTCAAACAATCGGGCTACTCGATATGTCAACATACCCCGATTGTCGAGGGTCCATAATGAAATCGGTTTATGTGTGGGGTTATTATAATCCGATTATTATTGGTTTATGCAGGTTTTTTTGTATCTTTTTCTAGCTAGAATCGGATCACATATGAAATTATATAAACCGATTATTGTCGGTGAAATTCAAATTTTTTACTTGTCTTTAATCGGTTTATATTGGCTAATATAAAGACCAATTCTTGGTGGCATAAAAACATAATTGGATTGTATGTACCTTCGAGAAGACCGTTTGTGCCAAATTATTTCACTTTTTTCGAAAAAACTAGTCGTTGGGTACTTTCTCTATATATAGAGACCTCATCCTTGGACCCCACTTGCCCCAAAATTGCTCATTTTATTCCCTCTCACTCCATATACTCCACAACTACTCATTTCATACCTCCACATACAAGAAATGGCATCGTTTGACTCTGTCGAAGATTTTGCAATCACCAAAGCATGGTACGCCGAAACTCGAATTAAAAATCAGTCCTCCGTAAGGGTAGATGCCGAAACCTTTTGGACAAAGGTATATAAAAAATATAGGAAAGCTTTTGGGAATCCGAATGGAAGAAGTGTTCAATAAATCCATGATAGGCACCAAGTCATCGAAAATGCAATACTTGCTTATTTATCTATCCAACATCGGATTTTGAACGCTAGCCACTTTAGCTTGTCCATTGAACAATTTGTAAGTGTTTTTGTGGTTTATTTTACGTAATCCATGTGGTTTGATCTTCCTATTAAACACCACTAATAAAGTAAGTTTGTGTCGTGTTTTTGTAGCACCAAGTCGTGAAATCGCGCTACTTGGAGGAAAAGGGGGAAGCATTCACATTTGATGCAAGCTATCACTTCTTGGTATCCAAAATTCCAGAATATGCCCCGAACTTTATGGTGGGTGAATCGAACTTGGATTCCTCCGACGAAGATTGATGGTTTTAGAAGTTTTTGTGTAGGTTTTGTGGGTAGATCTCTATGTAAACCCTCACGAGACTATAACTCGTCCACTAGGGTCGCCTAGGGGTTCAAAGTCTTGATGCATGTGCTAAATGCATCCGTGATTCCTACGAAAAGGAGTATTTATGAAATGAATGAAAACAAAATTTCTTATGAAAGGCAATAATCGGTTTATATATGTCCCACAAAACACCGATTTTTGGAATCGAATTTTATATATGCATATGTCAACCGATTCTCTAAATCCTCTTTTAATTTTGAAAACACCAACCCAGAATCGGTTTACGAGTGCATGAACGTAAACCGATTCTGGGTAGTGTTTTCGGAAAAAAAAAATCAACTTTTTTTTTTAGTTGTTTGATGTTTTGAAGATCGATTTAACATTAGTTGATCTCACATCCACTACACCAAATTCCCGGATTCGTAACAGGCATTTGTAACGGCTTATGAGCCGTTACAAATTTCCTGTTACAAATGGCCGTTACAAAAATTTCGTAACAGGCTTGAGCCGTTACTAAATTTTTAAAAAATTCGTAACAGGGCTTAGCCGTTACGAATTTTTTTATAGGCGTGCCACTCACATGCTTGGTCACACTTGGGTTGTAACACTTACCTTTTGTGCGTGTGTTATTCACATGCGTGAAATTTTTTCCCACCCCACACCAAATGAACTGGGGGATATTTCCTCCCACCATCACCCACCCATACCTTCTCTCGACTCGACTATTCCACTCATTCCTTATCTTTTTTTCTCCTCCCCTCTTCCCTAATTTTCTTCTCTAGAGCTGAAGCTTTAAAAGCTTAGATCTGTAAGAAATCTATCTCACGATTATTCTTTAGAAATCTCTTGTATTAGGAGTGAATCATTTCAGTTTGTTCATCATTTTGATCTGTATTAGGGTTTCAGAATATGTTCATCTGAAAAAGATAAGACAAACCCTAGTACCCAGTAAACCAAATCTATTTGCTCACCTTTCACCTCCCTATTCGAGAAACTCTAGAACCCAGAAAACCCAGTATATTTTTCTTTTCATCCCAAACATTATTCCCCTCTCGCAGAAAAACCCTAATTTTTTTTTCTTTTTCTGTGTTTTGTTCGATGACTCCTCACTAAATTGAGTTCTGCTAATTTTGGTTTTTCAATTGTCAGGTTTGTAATCGAATTCTAAATTTTAATTTCTTAATATCAATTTCTCAATTTCTTAATTAAGTTTTGTTGATTTGTTCTATGCTTTTCTATGTTTTGGTGTTGCAGGTGGTGGTGGTGGCATCTAGGCATGGTATTCTCTGTGTGGAGTTGGGTTTTGAGGAGGTGGTTGGTCTTTTCAGCTGGTGGAGGTTATGTAGTAGCAGTTGTTGCATCATGAGCTGCAGGGGGTTGAGTAGATTCTGAAGAGGATGAAGATTAATCAACAAAATAGGAGCAAGGCCAGCATTCCAGTTCCTTATCTACTGGTAAAATATTAAACTGTTTGTTCATTACTGCTGTTTAGATGTATTTTTAGTTAACATTGTACAAAATGCTTACATTTCCCTCTAAGCAACTGATGTCCTTGAGGAGAGAAAGGTTCGAGGTGATACTAACTCTTCCATGTTATTATGATATTTTTCTTAGAGTCCAGGATTGCATCTGTTTTATTTTCTTCATAAAAAATAAGATTTCTTTAAGATGGTTATAGGTAGAACAAGGTTTCTATTTCCAAGATGGTTTTCTTGTTAATTTGAACCATGGTATTGTTGGTGCTGAATTCTTCTAGTTCTCAATATTTATACCTTTTGTTGGCAGTAAATAAAATCGGAGAGCTCATTTTATCCAATTTGTTATGATTAATATCAATTGACCCCTTCAAGCTTCCATTAGACGTGATGATTCTTTACATTGATATTCCTTTTACTTGGAAGTCTTTGTTCCGATTTGTTTAGCAGGTTCACGTGGCCTAGGAACGGACATCTTTGTTCCGATTTGTTTAGCAGGTTCACGTGGCCTAGGAATGGACATCTGGGATTGGTTTCCTAGCCCGTTTGAGAGTTGATTTAACAACGACAGGCCAAGTCTACTTTCGAGTTGGGTTGATACTAAAATCGGAATCAACCCCCTGCAGTATCTAAGATCAAGAGGAATTAAAGTTTAGTTTGTAATTGATTTTACATTGCTAAACTACCATCTAATGGTTTGAGCAGAAGTTGTTGCTGACTTAAACAGAGCGATAGTGTTGGATCCAACAATGGCTAAAGCGTACCTGCGCAAAGGGTAAGCAACTTCTTTTTTCAAATTTTCTTTGTTTACTTATATGCACTACTTGGAACCACTCGTGTGTTACATGTCTTGCTTCACCGAGTGTTAGTAGTCCTGCTCATTTAGCTCTATAGTCGTTAAGCCACTTGGTGTATTGTGAACTAGATTTATTTTTTAAAACTGTGCGTCCATAGTTTTGTTATCAATGTGACTCATCAGTCCTAAGATGCATTAAAAAAGACAAAAAAGTAAGTGAAAAAAAAAGATGTAAATCACAGTGTTATTTCCCGATTGATATATATATCTTGAATTACATGAGTTTCATTTGGGTGGTTGTCTTCTTTGTCATGTAATTATCTTTGTCACTTTCCCTGTGTTTTTTCTTTCCAGGTATAAATATTTTATTCTTGAAATATATTTTGATATCATGTTAACGTTCTGTTTCTGTCTGCAGCACCACATGTATTAAGCTAGAGGAGTACCAAACTGCGAAAGCTGCCGTGATGCCAGATTCACCAATTTAATCAAAGAATGCGATGAGAAGATTACAGGTTTGTGCTTTTATTAAGTACAACTTCATTCACACAGTTATTATGAGTCAAAGTATCAATTTAGGATGATTTAGAGAAATTGGCTTAAGTACTCTGGATATAATTCATTAATTCTTTAAGAATTTGGTGTAGTGAATGTTCAATCGGTTTCTCTTTTGAGCTTTAGAGTTTGTTGATTCTTAGTTTAATGCTTTCATTCCAATTGTTTGTGATGAGCTCTGTACTGGAAAGATGGTGCCACTCTCTGAGTTTCAAAAGTTGTTAGAAAATCATGGGCTGTTATGTGCTTAAGGTATATGTCTAATTTAAGTTTTGTTCGAATGTGGAGCTTTGCCTGTCTTTAGTTCCATTTTAAGTCGTGTAGTTTTGTTAGCTTTTGATGGGTATAAACTAAAATTCTTACCAGAACAGTTGGGAGGTCACTGCTAACCAACTACAAAGCCGGATCAATCGGTGGCCATATGATCTGTCGCACTTGCTTCTAGATTTAACCTCTTGAGTCACTCTGTGAAAAGGCAAGTAAAGACTTCTTCAAGGTGTATCGCATATGTTTTGACCTTGAAAGAAATTTCAACGGAAATCAGGTGATTTCCACTACCAGAATTTGCACTTTTTTTTTTGTAGCGAATTTGATAGATTTTCATGGTATATTCACTGGTTGGACAGTTAGCCTCTTTCCTTGATTACCTCATCATGAAACAATAGGAGCAGGGTTCTGTTGCATATACCATGAAAAAGAAGAAGTATTAATGAAAAACCTAAATGCTTTTCTATCTATAGAATGGAAACTAGTATATTTTTAAATATAGAAGATGGTGTTGATGTGTGTTTGTGAATCTGTAGATGGTTGTTGTGTGAAGTTTACAGGGAAGAGGAAAGTGATTGAAGTGGTTCTGCAGTGGCTGGGTTTGAAGTAAAGATATAGTTGCAATGGTTGATGATGATGTCGTTGGTTTGCAAGCAACATATTGAGCTGCCACTTATGAACCCTGAGGCAGCGGTAATGTGCACTACATTCAGCTGCCACTTATGAACCCTGAACTTCCTTAGGGTTTGTATCAAGCCAACCAAGGTAATGTGCACTACATTTTAGTTTCTGTATGCTTTGTTTTGCTTTTTTACTCCAATTGTGAAGGATTGGTTGGTGAAATAGCTTAGTTCCTGTTGTATGTAAACTAAATGCAGGTGATTTTGTTTGCATACAGATTCGGAGATGGAGATACTTCTCAAATTTTCTTGGACCTTGAAGAGGTAATTGTTTATCTGGTTTGTAGTGTTGATAATGCAAGATTTCTGTTCTAATGATTTTCCTTAGTTGGTCTGGTCTCAAACCTTACTTGTTCTAATGTTTCTCTTTTGGAAGTGATTGCATGGGCCATGAGTTGTTTGGAATAGCAGAATGAGTTGCAGCTGGGATTGCAACTAGATGAACATTGCAGGGTAGTGCATCACCAACAGCAGCGCAACATCACCTACTCTTAGTAGTCATTATAATGCTGGAATAATCAAGATGTGTACGTCACAGTAAATGGAGCCTCCTAAACCCAAGACTAAGCAAGGTACAGTTGTGAACTACTGCAATGTATCTTTTTTTTATTCCAACATCTGTGTTAAATGACTTCCAGGATGTTGGTGCAACACTAGTTATCTTCTAATGGGATTTTGATGAATCAGAACTTTCTTGTTGTTAGATGGGTTGGTGGAGCAGAATTAGAGCTCATTGCAATAGTTATAGGTTATTATGAACTCATCTCTTACTAAATATTTGTAAATGAATGTACCCTTCACACTTACTGATATATGGCATGTTGTCTGTCTTTATAGGTCCAAGGATTTTGCGAAGGTTCCAAGAGTTAACAACTGAAAAATTGGGGAAGCTACTCATTCTAGTTCGTTCAATGAAACAATACTTAGTTTTACTGTTTATCCTTTTCTTTACCTGGAGCTGTTGGAAAAATAGTGAAGATTTGTTGTAGTTTTTTCAGTTGAAGGAATCTGATATGTTACCATTTTATTCATTTAGGCCAGGTTAGTTAGAGAGAAATCCTTCGGTACAACCAAAGATCAAATGCTCTACATTGAGCAGTGTGCGAATTCGCTTGCGGAAGTATTTGCAATTAGTACGTTGAAACTCTACTGAATTTCCTCTTTTTTTTCCCAGTATCTTGTTGTAGGATTTGTTAGTTGGTTTCTTTATTACTAATTGTAATTTATTTCCCTTCGTCTCCGTTGTGAGTTGTTTCTGTGGTTTCTTTTCTGACCACTGTTTTGCATGTAAGCTTTCGAACACCTAACCCGAAGGAACGACTCAACACATTCCGCAAGGAGTTTCGTGCAGTTTGGCGCAATTATAGCAGATGTAAATGAGTGGTCTAAGTTTCAACAATGTAAGTGGAGCTTTATTTCTGTCGTAATGTTCTAATTGATTCACTAGTTGTTTTGTGATGTGAGAAGGAATCTGTTCAATCTCCATTGCTTGATTTTACGATTTGTAAGTCTATTTTGATTTTGCAGTTGGAAGAAAGAATGTGGGTTACAATGCTAATATGTCTCCATGATGCTGGAAGGAAAGATAAGATCCTGTTAGTAAGTTTCTAAATAGTATCCGGTTATAGTGGTTTATGTTAGACGAATTTGTGAACTTAGGAAGTTTCCAAAGTTTCTATGAACTGAACTTAATAATTTGATACTTAACCAAAAAATAATAATTTGGTACTTAGATAAATTTCAGTTTTTTTGCTATACGAATATGATATGAATTGAATGAATGTGATATGAATAGATTGAAGAAATTATTGTTGAGTATGGATGATGAATGTATTGAAAGGTGTATGTAGGGTATTGAATTTATAATTAAATGAGAAAATGAAGCTCCAGGTCGCCTTGACAGAGATCATGACCCAGTCAAGGCGGACCAATGATAATTTTTTGGTGTTACGAAAAAAGTTCGCAACGGCTCAAAGCAGTTATTCTGACAATCACTATTAAAAAAAATTTCGTAACGGACCGGGGAGTCGTTACGACGTGGCAAATTTAAATGTGAACTCGTAAGCACATTACGAGGCCGTTACAACAAAAATTGTAACGCCACAAAGCCGTTACAAAAAAAATGTAACACCCACTTTTGCAACAGGCGAGAGCCGTTACAACCCGTTTTAGTAACGGCTTAATTCTGTTTCTAATCTCAGAATTTGGTGTAGTATCTAAAGCATAATTAACATCTAATACAATTAGTTAACGCTAATTAATCTAGGGTAAAATAGGTAGTAAAAGAATAGTTGGACATTTTTGCGACGTAACCGAACTAAAAGTTCGGCTGAGACATTTTTTTTTGCGACGTAACCGAACTTTTCTCTGAAAAAAAGAAAACCCTCCATTAAAGTTTAGTTCGGCTAGTTCGACAAAGTTTTTCACATAATTGCTAGCCGAACTTCTCTCTGCAACTTCCATTTTCAACTCATTTTGATGATTACTTCTCATTTTTTTCAACCAAAAACGAATGACAAGTAATGGGTTTGTTATAATTTTGGTTTTGATTTTGTTTTGTTAATGATTTAAATTAAGCTATATATAGAGGTGGCGGTGGTGGTGGTTTGAGGTGGTCGGTGGTGGTGGTGGTGAGCGGCGGTGGTGATGGGAGGAGGTGGTTATATATAAATAAATAAATATATAAATATATATATATATATATAGGTTAAGGGAAGGTTAGTCATTTCCACACTTTAGGATACCCCTTATAACTTTAGGATAGATATTCTTATCACTTAGTAGTCCCCACCATTTTAGAGTAGTCCCAAAAAAAAAATAGTTCAAATATTAGTCGCAACAGACTTTAGTCAATGAATCACCTACATTAGGTAATTTTCATGTGGTTATACAGATAAATGGGCCCCATAGATAAATTACAAGTAGAAAGAAAAATATATAAAAAAATTGTTAGTTATCCTTCTGTTATTTTTAATTTTTAATACCAAAAATTGTACCATGCCACACCTCTCTAATCATGCGGATAACTTGAGCACGATATGGAATAGGAGTACCATATTTTAATGACTTAAGTATTAGTATTTTTCAAAATCTCCACTATAAGAGCAGAAGCCTAATCACCTATACCTAGGGATGGGACTTGGGATGGCTCAACCCAGTTAACTCATGTCCAACAAAAATGTTGGGCAGGATTTGGACAATGTATTTCAAAATTTTGATAAATTTGGGAACAAATTTCATAAACCGAGAATGCATGAACACGAATATCTCTAATCTGATTAACCCACCTAACCCGAGAAATTATAATATAATTATATAAATTATCTTTATAATTAAGATTATTGCCAATTAAAGTATTTTTAACTATTATCTTCAAATCTATTAATGAAAATATAAATTATATTTATTTTATTAATAATTCAATATGAAAACAATAATATATTATTGTAAATAATCTTGAGTGATTTAGAAATTTAAGATAAATATTATACCTAAATCTTATTATTATTAAAGTTTGTTATTTGTTATTATCATATTAAATTAAAATAAATTTTAAGATTTATATTGAGAAATTATGGTTTAAACCCGAGGAATATAACTTGGGCGGACTTGGGCAGCGCCTCCATGGGTTCCACAAGTTCGATGGGCAATGTGGGAAAAAGAATTTTGGCTCTGGTGTGGCTCGGCCGAGCCTTCTAACCCGACAAACCAACCCAAATCCCACCCCTACCTATAAGTCTACAAAGCAAAGCAAACAAAATTGAAAATGAATCCTTGAGTAATTGGAATCGGGAAATATAAATTGTCTAATACAACCACCAAATATCTGACCAATTCAATACTCGAAATAAATGACACTCAGTTATAACATTTTCCCATTAGCCAGGGGCGGAAGCAGTATGAAGCAAGGGTGTGTCACCGGAATTGATAGATCGACCGAGAAAATCTATCAAAATTTACTACCGACTGAAACAGAGAATGGGACCCACTCTGCCCATTCCTAATCTAAATGATAGAGAACTTTCATCTCGTCATTCATTTCTCTATCGGGAGATTTCTCAGGAGAAAGCTCGGTTGGTGCAGTATCTCCTCGTGTGTCACGCCCTTGAATCCTGAATATTTATACAGGGTATTGATTTTGAAAGCCCAGATAGTATGCAAATTGAATTTTGCTCCCTCTTAGAAATGTGGAATTGAAATCCCCAGAGTGCAAAACCTGACTCCTAGTCTTAATTCTCACTTCTCATTCACGTACTGGTAATATTTTCTCACAGCGAGGGAATCAGAGACACGAGAATTACAACCATTAAAGAGAACTTAATAATAATAACAAGGGATAGATGAACACTTCGATTCTTTGACGTGCAATGGCAGAAAAAAAATAAAAATAAATAAATACTACTAAACTTTTTATAGATCATTAGTATTACATGAAACTAGTTGGAAGCCTAACAAGCTAAGCTCCAACGACATACTCTACATTAATTGAACGGGTTGATGTCTTTAGTCTATCGGCGGGCCTCATGGAAACCACAAGCGGGAGCCGAAACGGCGGGAGGGGCGTGAGGGGCAAATTCCGGGCTCCGCCCCTGCCACGGGTTAACGCACTGGGTTCTAGCACAAAGATCTCAACACCATATAAAGAGTTTTTGTTTTTTTGGCTAGTAAAACACTGTGCATATCACTACTACTAAAAATAGGTTCCTAATTTATTTATTCAAATAACTTCCTCCCCACCTAATTAGACGGGATTGATAATTTGACTTAATCATTGTCACCAAATGAATAGGGTCATGTTAAGCGTAATTATGTAATATAATACCAAATTTAATGCCAATTAATTAACAAATAATCACAATTTAATTAAAAGAACCCATCATAAAAGACTAGATGCACCTTTCCCGGATACTTGCAAGAGTATCAACACACCATTTCTTCTTCTACTTAAACACTTTTTTTCATTCCTTCTTCAACCAAAACTCATCTCTCAAAAACAGAAACAACATGGGTTCTGAATTGTTCTACAGAGGTCATGATGAAGAAGATGAAACTCAACAACAAACATCAGATGTTGTTTACACACCAAAACCAAACAAACCATTGTTACTCATAACGCGTCCAATCCGTTACATTCTTCGCGAACAGAGATTAATCTTCGTGTTCATCGGTATCGCCATCGCCACTTTGATCTTCGCTTTGTTACCTTCTTCTTCGTCTCCATCGCCGTACACCAAATTCGAAAATGATAACGCATTTATTGCCAACACTTATTTCCCGAGTTCGGAATCCAACCGGATACTGTCACAAAAGAGCAACGTTTATCATGAAAACCGTGGTGGTATGGGTCTGATCAGTGCAGGTGGTAAAATCCCATTAGGATTGAAAAGAAAAGGATTGAGAATTGTTGTGACCGGTGGCGCTGGATTTGTTGGTAGTCATTTAGTTGATCGGTTGATAAACCGCGGTGATAGCGTCATCGTCGTCGACAATTTCTTTACAGGGAGGAAAGAAAATGTGATGCATCATTTGGGGAACCCAAGATTTGAATTGATAAGACATGATGTGGTTGAACCTTTGTTGTTAGAAGTTGATCAGATTTATCATCTTGCTTGTCCTGCTTCTCCTGTTCATTACAAGTTCAATCCTGTCAAGACGATCAAGACTAATGTGGTGGGTACTCTGAATATGCTTGGATTAGCTAAAAGAATTGGTGCTAGATTCTTGTTAACAAGTACTAGTGAAGTTTATGGTGATCCTCTTCAACACCCACAGGTTGAAACCTACTGGGGTAACGTTAATCCTATCGGTAAGTCTCTATTAATCAGGATTTTTTTTTACCAGTAAATTAGGATGCAGACGAATTTCGATTTTTATTTTATTTTTCTATTTCATATATATTCATGGTTGTAACTTGTGAAACGTGACACCCGTGATTTGTAACACTTGGTGGTTTGTAGGTGTGAGGAGTTGTTATGATGAAGGAAAACGTACTGCTGAAACTTTGACAATGGATTACCATAGAGGTGCTGGTGTTGAGGTAAAATTCTCGTTTCTAGGCAAAAACTTTCACATAAATTGTGCAATGTGCGTGCATTTACTCTTGTGGGTTAATCATACAGGTTAGGATAGCTAGGATCTTTAACACATACGGACCTCGTATGGGTATCGACGATGGCCGTGTCGTCAGTAATTTCGTCGCTCAGGCATTGAGGAAGGAACCAATGACAGTGTATGGAGATGGAAAACAAACCAGAAGTTTTCAATATGTTTCGGATCTGGTAATAATAATTAACATTAATCTTTGCATTGTGGATTAATTACTAATTAAAGTTGATAATTATAGTGTTTGATTTTGGGAAAAGTTCTCAAAAAAAATTGACAGTAATGGACCCCCTTTGAATCTTTCAAGATTGACGGAAATGAGGGGTTTTCATGACTTGGTGTCTTGGTCCATCCATGGGGATTAGGATTCTATTTTGGAACTTGGACTCATGGAGAAAACAAGAGGCAGGTTACGGTCTAAGACAAAAAAACAAGTGGGCATGGGTCAACGGCGAGGGTTCCGATAATCTTCTCGTACCTGATTATTTTTGAAATAACATGCATTGCTAGATTATTGAAGATTTGATAGCAATCTGTAGCGTGTGAGATACGTAAAGAGGTGGCTGCTCCGAAGCAACGATCCGTACATGCTAAATGAATGGGACACGCGTTGCGTCGTGCTTGGAGTCTAAATATTATTTTATTTTTTGTCTTTTTCTTTTATTTTTTTGACATTTCAATGATAATGAAACAGGTTGAGGGTCTGATGAGGTTGATGGAAGGAGAACATGTAGGTCCATTCAATCTTGGTAACCCTGGTGAATTCACTATGATGGAACTTGCCCAGGTAAAATATGGAGCAAATTAACTGGATGCCGATTAATTTGAATAAATGATGATTGACTGACTGATACTTTTTTGAAATTTGTAGGTGGTGCAAGAAACAATTGATCCAAATGCAAAGATTGAGTACAGGCCAAACACAGAAGATGACCCACACAAGAGGAAACCAGACATCTCTAAAGCCAAAGAACTACTTGGATGGGAGCCAGCCGTGTCTCTTCGCAAGGGTCTTCCTCTTATGGTCTCCGACTTCCGTCAGAGGATCTTCGGCGATCACAAGGATAGTGCTGACTTATCATCCATGGCTACAACTACCTCCTAAAGAAACAACCGAACAGAGAAATAACAATAGAAAAGAGCGAGGTGGTAGATAGGTAGTACAATGAAAGCATAAAGCAGCATTTTCCCCTCACTGTGGATTTGGTTTCACCTTTCATTTCAAGAGTATTTGTAATTTTTTTACTTTCTGGCTGATGTTTTCTTTTCGTTTAATATCAAAAACATAGAAAAGCAAGATTGTCCAATTTCGCTAATCATCCTAATATACATTGGACTCCGTCCAAGTTTTTACAAACAGTTTTTCAATCAAATAACCTGTTGCAAATAAAATCCTTAAAAGAGGGATACACAGCACACAACGAAGTATTTAAAGAGATCAAGAAGCAGCTGACAGTTTCATTACTAACCACACGAACAGGATGGTGAGCATTCACCTGAATACTAGTCAGACACCTTTAAAGTCTGCAAGAGCCAGGTGAAACGTTACACCATGGCTAGTGCAGTTTGTAGAGAAATAACTAGTGATAACTCGGAGCAAAATGAAAGGGTGGTCAGTAACTTGGAAGATATAGATAAGTTGTACAGGTGATGATATTCAGTTACATATTTCCCTCTAATTACTACAAAGCAAAATCAGATGCTTAAAATCCAGTATTTCCTCGTTCAAGTTCGCAAAACAAGTGATTGACAAGCCTCTTATACGCCTACAGTTCTTTTCTCCCCACAGCTAATTATAAGCAGCAACATCACTTAGGATTCCTGAGAACAATAATAACAGAGTCTCCTCGAAGGAACATCTTGCTGATGAACCTATCCTTGTTCACAGGAAGGGCTTTTTTCTTGCCTTTCCCTGTCTTAGGTACCTGTATGCAAAAACGGAAGCATTTAGTAGAGGTATAAAGGTTACTGTATGCAAAAACGAAAGCATTTAGTAGAGGTATATGGTTACTTATGACAATACAGACCTCTGTCCACATCTCACGGACATTTTCAAGAACCATGTTGCAATGACGATCAAATGCTCTCACGCGTCCGAGAAGTTTTCGGTTGTTGCGGCAATTTATGAGCACCTGAGGAATGGCCAAAGATGTGAAAACATGGAAAATAAAATTAAAAAAAGCAATGTTTACAAAACTAGACACACCCCTTGGTTAGCCGGTAAACAGCAATCGGCCAAGGCTTGACAAAGTTGGGATATACTACATATAGGAAGGAGTATTGCTCAGGGATATGGCAAGGAATAATCGTGCATGTACATGAGTATTCTTTGAAGTGCAATTCATATTGATAATCTTTCAACCAAAAAAGTTTTACGCTAATTTTCTGTTCAACCAAATTTGCCTAAACAAATCTTACCTGAGTGTTGTTTTTCACACTCATCATCAGAACAGAAAGGGGTCCGGTGTTGAATTCCTCTTCCTCAGTCTTGCCACCCTGCCAACAGAGATTGGTTAGTCAAATGCATAAAAATGTTCCTCAAAGCAAAAGGCAGCATGACATGAAGATTAAAGGCAGCATGACATGAAGATTAATCGACTGATTAAGAAAGTTAAACTACTCGGCAAAAAGACAGACATTCTCATATAAGTAGATGCGCAATCATAAGCGGTAAGCTCATAGAAGATGCTAAGTTCAAAAATGGTTAAAGAAAACACATCATGATGACCTAATTCTGCTATATATATTTATATCCATTTAAGCATGCACAGGGGCGAAATCAATTTTTGTAAGTTTCAACTACATCGATTAATATTTTAGATGTGAGACTCCATGTTGTTTTTTGGTGCAGTCAAATGCCCCGCACATAAATGCACTCGTTTAGCAAGTCCTGCCAATGTCTTCACTATTGCATAAAATTTCATCATCCAACCTACTTCAAACCTTTACGGTCTCGTGACATAATAGCTTGGACCAAAATCAATGGAGCTAAACATTTTCAATTAGATAGTGATTATACGAACCTAGACATAACAGCTGCATCAGTAAAATTGGTACCCAATTGAGGCGAGAGCATACTAATACAGATTATTGCCACAAAATATTGCCACAAAATACAGTACATAGCATAGACATCAGAAGCAAAGACAATTTTAACGACAAGAAAACAATTGATTCTAGAATAAAAATTCTAGTTATATTATAAGAAATCCCAACCATCTTAATGTCCACGCTTGGGTTACAAGCTCACACTACAGAGCTAGACTTTTACTTTCATGGTTCTAGGCACCATCCAGTTATCACATCTTTATAATGTGCATTATCGCTTATGGTCTAAAACTGGAAAAAATAAATAAAATAACTTTAAACTTTTGTCTCCATCATATCTCGGAACTTTTTTCAATCATCTAAGAAAATGGCAATGACGAGCTGTATGCCTTTCAGGAATTTCATCCTCAGTAGACTAAGCCCAAAGTTTTCAAATAAAAATGCCAACCATGAACCATGGGAAAATTTTAGAACCTAAGCCATCGATTCTTAAATTGTCATGAACCCAGCACTACCCCGTCAATTTAATTACAATACGTCCATCAAAATTTTAACAAAGGTCATGAAACAGCAGCTAGACATACTCCAAAAAGACAGAACACATAAAATAAAACCATCAAGAGTAAGTTTCATCAAAAGTATTGAAATTCATAGAGAGGTACAAAAAGATAACTCACATTAGTATCCTCTTCCATAGGCCGACTGCAAAGAAGAAAAACAAAACCAACATTAGCAACGAAACAACAAAGGAAACTGAAATTTCTAACTTGTAACCACTACAGAGAGAGACCTAAAATTCTTGACAACAAAACCCATAACAAAACCAACGAACCGCGCTCCATAAAATAATATCTAATGAAAACCTAGCTTTAAGTTTTGACCAAACGATGCTGATAAAAAATCAAGTTAGCCCCAAATCAAAATCTCACATGAACTACAGAGAAGAAATAATCATGGTGAATGAACAGCGTATAGAAATAGTTACAAACATACCTCATGTTGAAAGTAAGATGAGATGAAATCAGAACAACTTTCTAGGGCTAATTGCTGTAACCTAAAAACAAAAACACATTGAAAAAGAATCAGTGGTTAGAAGAAGTAATTACAACAAATAAAACACGAATCTAGTTAAAGTATTAGACAGACGGAAGAAAGAAACCTGACGGAGCGTGTTGAGGTTTTAGGGTTTTTGCTTCTCTCTCCGAATCCAACTTTTGTTTCGTTTCTTCGGACTGGAAAGAAAGAGAGGAAAAACGAGTGAGACTTATTAAATATAGAACTTCATGGGCCTCATAATGGGCTTAATTTTGTTTTACAACCGACCTAAGAGGCCCCTGAGGTCCTCCTGAATCATTTTTGTAGAGTTTCCTTTTTCAGCTTTTTGATTTCTGATTTCAGTCAATACCACAGATGCATTAGAGCAAGTCTTATGGTGGAATCCAACCTATTCCAAGTGTGGAAAATCCATAGAATGTCAAGTCTAATGGCTTTCAAGTTGGTGTTTTCCAAACAAAATCCAAGCAAGGTTCCACGGTTTGGTGGAATGGCGCGTGGAATCCATCAAAAACGCCAATAACAATAGCGCTGAACGCCAATAAGAATGGCGCGGTAGAGGACAAGAAACGCTAATAAGAATAGCGTAAAACGCTATTAAGATTGGCGTTTTTTTTTATCCGTAGATTCAAACTGAGTTGTTGAGAATCTAACGGCTAAGAAAAAAACGCTAATAAGATTGGAGCTTAGCTCCATTAAGATTGGCGTTTTTTAGTTTATTAAGAATGGAGCTAAGCTCCATTAAGATTAGCGTTTCTACTATTCCACCATTAGACTTGCGCTTCCATCCACAGTTCCAAGTGCTGAGGTGGCGTGGAAGATGGAAGATGGATGGATTCCACCATAAGACTTGCTCTTAGGATGTCTGTCACTTGCTAAACCGATACCCTATACTGGCGCAACCCATTATTCGAATTCAGACGAAGACATAATACTCCCCGTCTCTAAAAGATAGGCAAGTTTCCTTATTTGGGTATGTCAAAAAGATAGGCTTGTTTTCATATATAGAAAGTCAAATGTTATGATTTTACTAGTATACCTATAGAGGGACCACTTCTCTCTCTCCATTTTCTCTCTTAATATTAAAGGGGACCACTTTTCTCTCCCACCTCTCTTATAACAAATGAGTGGGGACCAAGGATAGATTGGGAAAAAACCTGAAAAAGTGGCTATAATGATTGGTTTTCTTAATTTTTGTGAAAACCAAACTTGCCTATCTTTTAGATACGGAGGGAGTATATGAGATTCATCTCGTATTAAGGAGACTGGTTCGCCTGAATTTGGCTTTCTGGCTCAATGCTGACTCTTGATGTTATTGACTAACACAGAACTGCATTGTTAGCTTTTCCATGCTTACTTGCAAGTTTTAGGATGAGCTTCATTATAACAAATGTCTTTTTCCAAACGTGTATATTCCTAATGAAATATAGGCCTTACCAACCAACCAAAATTGCCAGACCTGGCAATGATGGTTCATGAACAGAGCAAATGAGATTTTCAAGACTCTTCAGTACATTATGTTCTGGAAAACCTATTAACAAAGCCAAGTATTCCTACTGCAGTTACCAAAATCAGTCAATGAATTTCTAATAGAGAAAACTAAAGTTTCACTTGTACAAACTTACATTAGGATAAACATGAAAATCTAGTCTACAGCTCAAAGGTTGGAACTTGATCTACGCGAGCTTACATGGCTTTGTAGGTAGTTCTCTGAAGTATACCCCTCTATAGGTCTTTTTCTCTCTTTTTCTCAGAGTACGTTACATTTGCATTGTCTTTGTCTTTGTCTTTCAATTCTTCTTTCATCCCTTTTGGCAGAATCCATCGAGTATTGATAACATGTGACAGATTCAGGTTACTCACACGAAAACTCCCAGACATGTCTTTCAACTCTGGCGAACTAGTGGGAATGAAATCTTAGTGTAATAATGCCTTGTAGAATGATGATACATGCGAGCAAATTTAGTCCACCCTCCTGCAGGATATCACGTAAGTAATGTTTCAGAGTGAATATTAGAACTTGTTTGTAAACTTACTACAGTATCACAAAAAAGGAGGCATACCAAAAAAAAAAATTGAGATACAGAGCATACCAATAAAAGGATGTGATTGTTGTCCTTAAAATGTCGGACCTTGAAGTTTGGTAATGAAGCCCGAAGCCGTCGAGCCTCATCTACACTTGGTAATCCTTTCCACTAAAATACAAGTATATAACAGGTTTCAAAGATGTGAAATTGATAACTTACAGATATACATTGTAACAAAGTAGTCAGGTTTCTCAACATTTTTCCAAGTCTTTGTGCAAGAGGGAGGCCTTTCTTAATATTGACTATTGCCACCTTCATCGTGACACCTGAAATGACAATTCAGAGTTACACACAAACAATTAAACAATGTTGTGGTTCAGAGGTTTCAACAGAGAATTCATGAAATTCTAAAGAAAACATAAAAAGCAATAACGCTGTTGTAAGGATTCAAGGAGAAGAACACGTACCTGCAATAACGCTAAGAAGGTATATAAAGATAATACAGAAACTATTAACAATTCAGGACGCTAACAAAAGAAAAATATTTGTTGAAGTATGGAAGTGCTAACATCCTCCAATGGAATCCCCAACTAAATAAATTGGTTTATTTGGAGATGAAGCATGTTCAACCCTTGCAGCATTTTCGATGATTTCCAGCAGCATAGGGAAAACATGCAATTAGAAAGCATTGATGGGGTTATGGAAAAAAAATTAGTCTAACATTAGCAGAGATGATCTGTAATCATCACTATCTAACCTCTTTCTTCTAGTGATAAAGTATACGAATTCAACAAGGTAGCTACAGATACTGTATAGTACTCAGCAAACATTTTGCGGAAAACACGTAATCAGCAAGTATCAATAGATTCAATACCTTCAAGTGGTATATATGCAAACACCTAACTTCAAAAACCCTGCATGCATAGCATGAAATGGAAGTCTAAAGTTGTATATGTTGTACGGTAAAACTGCTTAACTATTACCTGATGGACGACCCGCAAAAGCGCAAAATTGACCTCCAACCCGACATCCAGATTCAAAAGTTCCATGTAAAGGTGAGTTGGAAATAGAAGAAGCAAAGAATGTTATAGTTGGGGCCATGACTTTGCTGCGTGCAAACTGACTAGTACAGAAAGCTTAAATATTTGTTCTTTGCAATCAAATCTTCTCTATATAGGAAACTGAACTAGGGAGCGAAGCAGGTTTCTACTCAAAGTATAAAGAACCTATAGAAACTGGAAAAGATATAAAGAACCTATAGAAGCTTAAAATGTTATAGAATCTATAAGAAAGTAATCACTTAAAGATCCCTAACAGCAAACCAGTAAAGAACAATTGAGAATGAACAAGTTCCGAATATAACAATAGCAACAACTGATATATAATCAAACTAAGATCCCTACAATATAAGTGCAGCAGGTACAATAGCGTAACAAGTAGTTAAAAATAGTGGCATCGAATCCCCGACACAGTCACGTGGTACCTTATGGATCACAGCTTTTTATTTTATTTTAAATTTTGAGTACAGATAGATATGTTACAGTTGAGGCAACAGACTTTGCTGCAAGCGAACTAACTTGCAAAAAGGCTGGAATCTTTATAGGTCCAACTTCAAAGATACTGCCCAACAATACCATACACTGGAATCGGATAAAACTTCCCTACACAATTTAGTACTAAATTACCAGAACCTAAGATTTAATGAACATGTTCAAATTACAAAGTAACTGAAATAAGATCACATATAGATCCCTGCAGTATAATGTAACATAGCAGATAATACGGCAACAGACGAATGACACACAAAGAGAACACTAATTAGAAGAGTGCTAGAGACAGAGTTGGAACACCAAAATAATCTACTTGAATAAAAGGGGTAATCAGGTAAAGTATAAAATGGTGGCATTTAGCACATGTTCCCTTATCCTTCTGCAAGGACTCTAGTATTGATGGAATAATATGAAATCTATTTTATCATCTGAAGAAAAATATGCCATCCTTCCACAGAGAAACCAAACAATCAAAGAAAAAAATTTCAAGAGTGAACACCCACATATATACAGTTCAACTAAAATCAGGCACACACCCACATATGACAAGTGACGGTCTAGTGTGTGTCTACCCAGGAAAGAATTGGACGAAAAGAAACCAAATGTGCAACTAATACAGCTAAATAGTGTAGAGTTGCTTGTGACCAATTTTTCTACCTGGATAGTTAAAGAGTGTTATCATCTTTTACGCTTGATGTCCAACTAAAGCCTGATAAGGCTTATACTTTCCCTGCCACGAGGATATTCGTCTCTTCAACAACTTGAGTGCCTCCAACTCCTCCTTCCCAAAGTTTCTAGTAGGAGAATCAAACTTCAACTCAATTGGGCACAGATCATCATATATTTCTAAATCAGATTTGTTCGCTTTCATGATGAATGTCGCAGAGGTATCCTCTGGAACAGGTTGTTCCACAGAGTGGCGGTTCTCACTAGTGAATGATGTCGGTTTATAAAAGACCAATGACTTTACCTCTTGGAAAACACTAAAGCTTTCGTCCATGTCATCATCAAGAGAAACAGCATGGGAGTCAAGTATATCAGCAGAAGAGCCTGGCAAACCCATAGTGTTGGCCACTCTCATAATCTCATTGCATTGGTGAGTTAATGAGAATTCATTTTCTTCATTTTTGTCCGCAGCTGATGCGCCCATCTCCTTTTCTACCTTATGAAGATTGACTAGAACCGGAAGAGGAAGCACAGGTCCCAAAAGATCATCACCAGGCTGCACTTTTTGGGACTCCTTACTTCTTCTCGAAGGCTTCCTGAATAAAAATGGTGGCAGCTGGGGAGACTTCGGAATATGTAAGAAGTCCATGGACACTACCTTAAAGTCCAATTTAATTTGCGGGAGTTCCGGATACGAAGAAAACCCTAGCTGTAAAGCACCAATGGATAGGCCAGTCCACATTCTACTTACAGCAATCTCATTTATGCTCATTGGAACACTAACAGAAGTCAAAACCTTAACAATATCAGGCAGTGACCCAATTTGATCAACACTAGCAGCCTTCAAATGCTCGTGCAAATATTTGTACTTTTCTTGAGTATATGAATGCGTACCACCAGAACCCTCCTTCAAGACTTTTGCAAGAAGATCGCCATTTAAATAAGAAAGGAGATAATCTAGCTCCCAATACTTCGTTTTCTTACAAATACCATCTCTCTGAAACAAATCCATACGAAAGTCTTCATCCGATGATACAGCTGGTTTCAAATGCTCTATTGCAGATGGTCTGTCAAATTCCCAAGAAGCACTGTACATCTCTGACTCGATCTTCCCAGAGGGCAACAACCTAATGAGTCCAAAACTGCCGCCAACACCAGGTTCAAGATGGATGTCTAAGAGATCTTCAGTGATGATGCAGAAGCCCATGATTTTTCTCTTAGGACACCTTGTATCTGATAATTCCTCTTGTATGAGGCAGTCACCACAATAGCATCGGGGACCGGACAAAGATAGATACGAAGGATGCCCCCATGCATATAAGGTGTGGCATAAGTCTGCAACTATAGAAGCCACTGATTTAGGTGGAGCTGGCAAAGGAGGCCCATAGAAGAATACACTGAAGTCATCATCCAAAAATGACCCCAGCAAAATGGCAAAACCTGATTGAGTGGCCCATTTATATTTGTCTCGGTCTACCTTGGACCTTAATTCGGAAAGTTCCAACACCTGCATATAAGTTGGTTTGTAATCAAGATTGTGAAACCATTGTAACACAGGAGATAGTGGCTTTCTGGTGTCTATGAGATATAGGCCACATTTGCTTGCTATACTGAAATTGAAACCTCCAGAACCCGCTCTACAAAACGTAATGAATTCGTCAGGCTCGTGCGTGCCAGCTAACAACTCCTCAGGCCCAGCTAATTGCAAGTCAGCAAACAACTCGATCTTTGCTAGAATGCTTGCAATATACTTGTCATGAAACCTCCCATCGACTTGGTAAACAACATCTGAACAAGCAATGACAAAAATACGAGGATGCGAACCAAATTCACAACTCAACCATCTCGTATCTGAAGTTAATGTACCCAAATCTGAATCCTTCCATTCAACATCTAAACGAGTTCTGTCAGGAAAGCGACCCCAATCAAATAAGATGAGTTCACCACTACCTAACAAAACAAGACTTTCATAATTCACATGTGGACTCCAACAAGCATGAAGAACAGAAGCAGAGAACTGCTCGGAACCCAAGTTAACCAATACATGTTGATGTTCTTTACGATCCCAGCCAATCTTAAACCAATGGACAGAGTAGGTTGTACAAGCTGACAAATAACCTATAGTAACAACAGGAGGTGGTGGTGGAAAACCCTTACGAGTAACAAAATTAGCAGGCTTCCAAACTGAACTAACCATAATCTTAACAATCACACCGCAGTCACAGTCTGATGGATCATATATTTCTGGTATTCCATCTACTTTTAGGGATAGTTTAGCGCGCCCAAGTTTATGGAGATTATCCCCAGTAGGGAAGAAAACCAATATATCATTGTCAGGGCATTTGATAAAAGACAGATTGTTGTTAGAAGAGAAATCATCAGACTTAACTTGCGTATTACATGGAGATGAAGATACTGTCCTTCGGGTTCCAGGAGAAGGGCTAAATAGAAGCGGACCGACTGTAGATTTTACTGCAGATTCAGGTAAAAGAAGTGGCGGACAAGGGACAAAGCCGATAGGGAAGTACGCTTTCCAGTCTTCGGAGTAATCCATGACTCAGAAAGATTAATTTCTGAGTTGTATGTATCAACCTGAACAAACAATTCAAACCAATTGTGAGTGGTAGATTTTGAATTTGAACATCTATACATGAAAAAAAAAAAAAAAAATCTCAAAATAAAACAATCATCTTTATCATTAAAATCATCAGAAAAAAAGAACCCAAAATTTTAGACAATGGAGAAGAGAAAAAATAAATGAAACTAACCTGATAGGATGATGTTGATGATACAATAGTACTGATTCGAGAGAGAAAAATGACAAAGAATACTGAAAATGGTAATCTCAACGTAATAGATAGGGAGGAATGAGTTAGATTTTGATTCAGAGTTTAATCTAGCAAGAAGAGAACTGCCGCTTTTTTTTTTCTAGGGTTTTTGTGAAAGTAAAAGAGGAGGAGAAGTGCGAGGGGTATGCGCTTTTCTTGACTTAGTTGACTACTTGATTGACCATAGCACTTAGTTGACTACTTAGGCTTAGTTTGGTATTGCTGCAGCTTTTGTAAAAGCACTTTTCTGCTGTGCGTTGCTGTGCTGTGATGTGAGAAAAAAGCAGTTAGACGTTTGGTAAAATATTAATTAAAGTTGAAGCTTATTAAAAAAGCAATCAAAATGTGTTTGGTAAAATTTCAGATTCAACCATTGTTATTGTAACAAATGACAGAAACAGACATATCACTCATGGTAGTTTTATTCAATTTTATTGGGTTTAAAAATAATTAATTTTTTTACTGTATAATATTAATGTTCATACTAATTACCACTATCATTATGATTGTTAAGAAATTATTTTACTTAAAAATTAAGTAATTATTTAATATTTGTTTTTATTTTTACTGTTGACAAATTAAGTAATTATTCAAGCAAAAAATGAAACTAAAATTAAGTAATTTTTTAATATTTGTTTTTATTTCTACTGTTGACAAATTAAATAAATGGTATACAAAATAGTTCGAAATAATAAAAAATAATAATATTTAAAGAATGCAATATAAGAAATAGTAAAAAATTGATTATATATAAATTTAAGGGTAACTTTTGTCATTTATAAAATAAAGTAGGGATAAAAAAGATAAATCAAACATTAAATTTATGTGGGACCACATCTTATGTTTTTGTAGCTTTTAAAAGCTCCTCCTCTGACTTTTAAAAATTGAGGAATTTGGGAAGTGCTTTGGATAAAAAGCACTTTAGTTTTTTTTTACCAAACACCAACTTCAAAATTTATTGACATATATAGGTTTTAAAAGTGCTTTTGAAAAAAAATAAGCATTACCAAACTCAGCCTTAAAGTAACACCTTGTTCGGTTGGGATAACTGGAAACTTAAGCATTCAATTATCCGGTAATTCCAAGAATTAGATGCCAAGGAATTCCATTCAAATCCTAAAAATTAATGTTCCATTACCTTTGTTTTTACCCCGGCGTCAATTTCATTACATTGTTGGATCAATGTAACGAAAATCTAATAGTTTTAAGGGAATTGGGTTCCTAGGAATTAAATTTCCTGATTACTTAGAGTTTATTTGCCTCGTTCGGTTCCAGAAATGGGTTCATTCCATAAGAATTAGGTAACCTAGCCTCCAATTCCTTGAAACAAACATGTTATAAAGGAAAATTGGTTTCAATAAAAAAGAGTTGAAATAGAACCCACAATAAGAACAAGTGTTACAGAATGAGAACACTCATTGCATTTAATGCTGGCAGTTGGTTCAATCCACGCGTAGACAGTTGGTCATTAGAGTCTTGTCAATGTCAGCTGGACCATTCTAGGTCGTTCATTTTGAATTTGTGTTGGGATATGTTAGAATAGAATTTGTCTTGGGTCGTTCATTCAGGACTTTGGCTTTCAGATAGAGATCAAATCAACTCACTTCTGGTCAATCATTTTCAACAAATAGGTTCGTCCCAGAATAGTAACTTCGACTTGATCTTTCTAGTATCATAAATCCTTGCATCTCTCTTGAAGAGAATAATTCTCTGACTCTTATTCCCTCTAAAGAAGAAATCTGGCACACCCTATCTAACTTGAATCAATGGGGAGCCCCAAGGCCTGATGGATTCCAGCCGGGTTTCTTTAAAGCCAACTGGGACATTCTGGGAAAAGATATCATATGCACAGTCCAAGAATTTTTTCGGTCGGGTATCCTTGACAAAGATTCTAATCATTCCTTCATAACTCTCATCCCAAAAATTTCTACCCTCAAACTTAGGAGATTTGGTCATATTAGCTTGAGTAATACTATTTATAAAATCATTTCCAAAATATTAGCTAATAGGCTAAAACCCATTCTAGGCAAATTAATCTCCCCCAATCAATCGGCCTTTTTACCTGGCCGACAAATCACTGATAACATCATAATTGCACATGAACTTATCCACTCAATGAAAACCTCCAAGAAGAAAAAGGGGTTTGTGGCATTGAAATTAGATCTATCAAAAGCTTTTGATAGGGTTGAATGGACTTTTATTGAGAAAGTTCTCCTATCCTTTGGGTTCTCAGAAGTCTAGACAAAACTCATCCTACAATGCATATCAACTACCTCCTTCTCAATCCTTCTAAATGGTTCCCCGGGTCCCATTTTCAATACTTCGAGAGGTTTAAGACAAGGAGATCCTTTATCTCCGTACCTTTTCCTAATTTGCATGGAAATTCTATCTAGACTCCTAGAAAAATCCATTGCAGACAAGCGAATTTATGGATTTCAAATCAACAATAAATCTCCCAATATATCCCACGTTTTCTTCTCCGACGACTGTTTTTTATTTACAAAAGCGGACCTAGGTGAAGCGAAAAGCCTGATAGAAATCTTATAACTTTTTGGGAACATGTTTTGTTTGAATGGTTAATCTTCAAAAATCTAGTGTCTACTTCAACCCAAAAATACATCCGAAACATGGGAAGATTTTAGCTAAAATCCTAAGAGTTCCGCTGATGACCAAAAATGATAGATACCTGGGAACCCCACTGTTCTTTGATAAGAATCGAAAAGCCAACTTTGAACCTCTCCTACAAGGATATTATGCTACTCTTCAAGGTTGGAAATCTAAACTCTTGTCTCAAGCGGGTAGGACTGTATTGATAAAATTTATCCTTCAATCTTATCCAACCTATCAAATGCAAGTTCTGGCTCTGCCAAAAGAAACCCTTGATCAACTCGACAGAATTCAGAGAAACTTTTGGTGGAAAAAAAATGGACAAAAAAGAAAATGAGGATTTATAAAAGCTTGGAAGGGTATTTGCAAGCCCATTTCCCAAGGTGGGCTAGGAATTAAAAAAAACCTCATCATTTTAACTCAGCTCTCCTCACTAAACTGGCAAGTAGACTGGTTACCGAACACGGCCAATTATGGGTCAAACTGTTAAAATCAAAATATTTTCCAAACTCGCACCCTCTAGAAAAATCCAGAACTTCGAATTTGTCTTGGATTTGGACCAGTATACAAAAAGGTTTAGAGCTAATAAAAAGTAACTACGTTTGGAAAGTCAAAAATGGAGCTTCGGTGAAAATTTGGGAAGACAAATGGGTTCCGAACACAGATATAATCCAAATAGTCCAAAGCGCGCAACAGCAGGCGCCAACAAGAGTTCAAGAATTAATAACGGACCAAAATAAGTGGGATCAGGAAAAGCTAAATCAATTCTTTCTCCCAGAAGATAAGATTAAAATTCAAGCTCCATATCCAAGGAATCAAGAACAAGACACCATCGATGGCACCATCATCACTCGGGCAAATTCTCGGCCAAAAAAATTTATAAATTTCTAGCCAATCAGGATCAAGACATTAATAACTGCCGAGATTTCCCATGGAATAAGATTTGGAAAATACAGGTTATTCCTATAATAAGGCTTTTCATCTGGAAATTGTCTCAAAAAGTTCTACCACATCCGCTAGACTAGGAGCACATAACAAGGACATTGACCCGATTTGCAGGTTATGTAATAATCAAGCGCAAGAAATAGAATCCCATCTTTTCTGTGAGTGCCAGTTTGCCAGAGTAGTCTGGTCTGGACTATTCCTAAATAATATCCTCTCCAATTTCACTCCCAATTCATTTATTTCCTGGGTTAAATGGTGGATATCGGAGGCTAATATGAACCAATTTCACTCCCAATTCATTTACTGACTGTAAAGCTTTGGCGGACAACTTAAATAAGGTAAGTACAGACGTTTCGTGGCCAGCGGAGAATACATTGCAAGAAATTAGGAAAATAGTTGGCGACCTTCCTCAAGCAAAAGTGAAATATATCAAGAGTAAGAATAACTCAGCAACGGACTATATTGCGAAGAAGACAAGGATTAAAAGCTTCAACACATGTCATATAACATGCATCAAAAAGTTCTCACAACTAGCATAGATTCTAATACTTTCCATAAAAATGATATTGTAAATCTCACGTACTATATTTGCTAGTTTATAAATTTTATTTTTCTATCAAAAAAAAAAAAAAAACGTGTACACATTTTCTTGATGGGCTTCGATTGTTGATCTTCACGCGTTCATCAGGTTAACAAATGTAGGGTGGTGAATTGTTCATCATGGTGTTTAATTATCAGCTGAATTGTTCATCGACACTTTCGGGATGAAAAAAAAATGAGAAGTTCGGTTGAGAATTTGATTTTATTATTAGCCGAACTTTGCTCTGTAATTGTCGTAAGAAAAAAATTCATGCAATAAAAAAAAATGAAAAAAAATTGAAAAAAATAATAAAAATTGAAAATAATAATAATTAAAACTAATATTAATCTTTTGAATTGATTGTGTACACAGTGAAATGAGATGCTAATACAAAAAGGTAAGTACATTATATTTTATTGAACAAAATATTATTAAGTCCTATAACTCTTGCCTAAAAAATCACTGCATAGTTACAACAAGTTTCCAGATTCAATTAAAATTTTAAATCTTTTATCATCTACAACTGAACAAGATACAAGATTCTTGCATATGCTCGGAACATGAAAACTTCATTCAATGTGAGAATATTATAAATATGAGCTTCTGCTCGACCTTTTCCTTTTATGCAACCTCTGTCGCAAATGAGTTACTCATAAAGAGTTTCTCGACATCCCTTATCCTCTCATAAGAGGTGAACAGGTCTCTGTTTCAACAAACATGCTTAGTGGCTTCAGAGTCCACCCCAGTCTCTCACATTGGTTATTAAAATAACTTCCTACATCACTGAACTCGTTCTAGTTTGTTTCGACTAAATTAGCATTAACTTCCTACTTATTAAGGTTTTTATGTTGTCTACACTTTACTGCCGTGTGGCCAAGAATTTTACAAACATAACAATCACCCTTAATTAAAGTAATGCCAGATTCAGTTTTACGAAACATACCTTTCTTACGAAGACTACGCTTAGAGTTGCGTTTGATGTTCTTTCCTTTGTCATCTTTTGAAGACTTGTATTCATCCACATGCGCCTGGTAGCCATGTCCCTTTTTAATTTCATGTCACAATCTTCGTTTATACTCTGACCACATACACGGTAATTTCCCAATCACCTAATACACCACATCTCACAAACCTTAGTTCTGAATCGGAAAATAAAATATGAGTTTTGAAGATAACATCTAGATCTACAAACTTCGTTTGAATCACCATTTCAAAAAACTCATGGTTACCCTATAAAAACTAATTTAGTCAGCAACAAATTTCTGCTCGTCAGAATTTTTCAGGAACATTTCTCTGTTTTGTAAAATATCAAAAAAATACTTTTACAACTCCAAAAATTCTTAAACTTGGTGTTGGTAACTATCAGGATGTCTACTACATTAGGTCTACCGGGTTCATTGAAATACCTTCTAGGTTAAGAGATAAATTCGAAACTAAACAGCTGACCAAAAGTTCGTTTTTTGTTTTTCACTTCACAATTAATATCCATGATTATTACGAATTCTAATGTCTTAAGATTGTTGGGTGCAATAATCAAAATAAGGAAAAAATCAAATAAGCAAAAGTTATTGATACTTGCTCCTTTATAATGGAAGTGATCGATTCGATAAAACGGACGAGCTCCCCAAATCTCTGCAACAGCAACAAGGCAAAACTTTGGAAAAACAGAGTGAGTCACGTGTTCAACACGCTATCCTTAAGACATTAACGCCCGGCTACACTCAAGAGTGATGATATAGCCCTCACAATACGGATATCTCCAGGATAAAACACCCTACTACATCCACTACTAGCATATGTAGTAGATGCTCAACTTGAGCTTGGCAACTCCGAAAAACCCTTAAGGAAAATCGGGAACGCATAAGAAAACAATATAAAATATTTTCTCTTGGGGTCTCTCTAAAAAATAGAGAATCCCCTTCCCCATAGATTATACAAAAGTAGTGAATTTCTTTATATAATGGAATAATACAACTTAAAAGGATGAACTCATATATGTATGCCATCCTATATATTAAGAATTATCTTACACCAATGAATGCTCATGTTCCATTTTACGTGCTGTTAGATTGGGTATTTGGTAGGGGTTGATGTGCATTCAGTTCCTACAAATTCATAGTGCATGATGGATTTTGATGGATGTAAGTGGTGAATTTCATTTTGGGAAATGTGGATTGTTTTTGGGGTACCTATAATGTGTTTGTTAAAGTGTCTATATGACCATTAGGATGTCAGGCTAATGAAATGGCAATGTCCGCCCATTTTATCTAGGGTCCAGACTAGCTTCAGATTAATAAACACTAAATTATAATTTCGTAATGGTATCATTTGTTGTTCATCTCCTAGTGGATAAGAGTTCTTGTTTTATCGTCTTTTATTCAGACATAATACTTTTATCGGCTTGAATTTGGCCGCGGTGTTTTGACCTCTTGGTGAAAACATCTTGAACTCACCATTCTGGTGATTCTTATTCTCAATTGTACTTCAGTTGATTCTTCCTTTTCATCTTCCGATGATGCATAACACTCATCCTTGGTGATGATTCTGGTTTCTCAGATCTCATTCATCTCATCCATTTGATTCCTCTTAAGTTTAAGTCTCTTATTTTTCAACCACTACTGTCCTTCTCCTCTTTAGTGTACCTTCCTTATCAGTGTGTACTATCAATACCCATCACAATAATGGCGTCAAATTCTTCTGAGACTCATGAATTTGATGACATAATAAACAGGATGTCCAACTTGTTGGATACCAATACTGAACTGGAGTACGAAGATGATGACCCTCAAGAAGATGCTACGCCTGAGTGGAAAAAATGTTTGGTATTTAAATTGGTAACAGGGAGAGGGTATGCTTTCTTTATCCTAAAAGAAATGTTATCAAAAGCTTGGAGAACGACAGGGGAGTTTTCAGTATCAGATCTTGGAGGTAATGTTTACAAAACAAAATTTGAGAACTTATGTGATTTAGAAGCTATATACAGGACAACTCCATGGGCTCTAAATAATGACCTCATGGTAATAGAAAGATGTGATGGAGATTTGCTTCCTGAAGAATATGAATTCAAGTATGTATGGTTTTGGGTTCAGATTCATGGACTTCCAATTAGTATGTTGAATTCTAATAAAATAACAAAGATGGCTATGAAGATGGGAACACCCCAACCAATTTCAGAAGAAGATGTTAAAAATTGTGGGAAATACGCCAGAGTTAGAGTCAGAATTGATATTATTAATCTGTTACCGAGAGAGATGAAAGTAATTTTAACTTCAAAAAAAGAGCGTATGGCTAAGTTCAGGTATGAGAAACTACCTAGATTGTGTTACTACTGTGGTCTGTTTGGACATCTCAAGAAACAATGTCAAGTTCTATCAAAAAACCTTGAGAAGTATAATCTCCCACCCATAGAATTTGTAGAAAAGATGGAAGACCCAGCACTAGCCATCTACACCGATGAGATTAGAGCTGATTACAAAGGTAAAAATAAAGAAGTGATTTCTCCGATTATAAATCCGGTGAAAATGTGCAGTCCGGCAAGGAAAGACCTTCAAACCCTAATGCCAAGTCGACAAGAAACTGAGACAAGAGACAAAACCGACAGAGGGTCAAGGGATCGGTCTGATCCAGAGGTGCAGGTTACCAGCGATGCTACAAAACAAAATATTGTAATTTCTGTACATACAGAAAATATTATGTCTAGATGCTGTAAGCGAGACTATTTTACCTTTCAACAAACAGAATATCCAAAGGCATATCCCTCCAGTCTCAAGCACGTGGAAAAAGCAACAGATGCCAAATGGTGGAGAAGGAGTGGCGAACCTGGTGACCACTCGGGCTGAGGTGAAAGGTGACGTGGCTACGATCAATGATAAGCTACAACAAATCTCTAAAGCCCAGACACACATTGAGGAAAGAGTAATCCCAAAAGCCCAAGAACTTATAATTGGGAGTACTAACGTATGTATCGGCAACAACATTCGAATCCCTAACTAGTTTCTATTCCACAATCTGTACCAGAGAACAATGTTTCTGAAAGTGAAGAAAGCCAATACAACACAGGTTCTCTCGAGACTCAAAATACAAGGAAAAAGAAGCAACAAGGACAGTGGAAAAGAAAAGCAAGAAATAACAAGGAGAGATCGAAACAATGGGAGGGTGGAGAAGAGGATTATCGGTTAGGAAGGAAACGTTCATCATCACCTATGGAGATTGACCAGGTAATTCACAAATCAAAGTTTAAAATCTCTGGTAATAGTAAAGAAGAAATGGGTGTGGTGGCTGCCTTAAATCAGCCACAAGGTCAATGTTAATCTACTCTTGGAATTGTCAAGGGTTGGGGAATCCCTCGACAATTCGTCACCTAAAATCCTTCCTTAAAGCTTGTAACCCTAGAATTGTTTTTCTTACTGAGACTAAATTAGATCACAATAAAGCCTCTAGGCTCATAAATCAATTGAATTTTAGTAATCATTTTGTTGTTCCCTCTGTGGGAAGTAAAGGTGGGCTTATGTTACTTTGGCATGAAAATGTCACTGTGAACATTATCACGAGTAATATTAATCTTATTCATTGTGTTGTTTCTTAATTACTGGTGCCTGAATGGGAGCTACTCTGCATATACGGACCACCGGTCAGAAGCGAAAGAAACACTTTTTGGGCTGGTATATCCAATTACATAGACAGCATCAACAATTCTTACTGCATAATCGGGGATCTCAACTCCATCAAATCTCAAAGTGAGAAAAGAGGAGGCAGACTCAGCTCCAACAATCACAACAAATAATTCAATAATCTGATAAATGAGAAAGCTCTTGTTGATTTGGGATACTGCGGACCTGCATTCACTTGGTCTAATAATGCCTTTGAAGCCTCACCAATATACGCCAAACTTGATAGAGTGATATGTTTTCCAAATTGGTAGTTACGCTTTCCGGATGCAGCTGTTTTTCATCTTCCTAGAATTGGTAGCGACCACTCCCCTATTTACCTCAACCTGAATAGAATATGCAAGAAGAGGACACCTGGTTATAGATTTGAATACCACTGGACTGGTCATAAAGATTTTCAAACTGGAGTTCAAAAAGCCTGGGACAATGCTAGTGGTGGAGCTATGGAGAAGATTGAAGAAGCTAGCAATAGCCTTGCTGTGTGGGGGAAAAAAGACCAGAGCTGTGGAATAAGCCAAGAAAGACCTAATCGAGCTGCAGAAAATGGCTCATCTCAAAGACATTAGAGGTGAAGAAGCCGATCTCATTGCTAGAATTGAAGAACTAATGGAAGTTGAGAGAAAGTTCTGGCAGCAAAGAAACAAGAGTAACTGGGTCCCAAATGCTGATGGAAACACTCAAGTATTTCATATGGCAGTTAAGCAAAGAAGGAAAAAGAATGCAATTGAAGCTCTTCAAAACAACAACAACATTTGGATCTCAGACCAAAAGAGCATTGCCAACCTCCTAATTCAGCACTTCTCCAGTATTTTTCAAAAAGACCCACAAGAACACCAGTTTGCAGTCCAATTCAACTCTAACATTCAGATATCTGTAGACGAAAAAAATGCCATCAGTGCAACTCCAACTAAGGAAGAAATATGGAATGTTCTAAAGCATATGGGATCTCTCAAATCCCCAGGACCTGACGGGATGCCTCCTATTTTCTTCAAGAAATGCTGGGATAAAGTCGGAACTTAGGTAACAACTCTAATTAAATCTTGCTTTATAACGTCGAGTATCCCCCAAGGTTTAAATCACACGAACCTGGTCATAATTCCTAAAGTGAAGCACCCATTGCTCTTTGTAATATCATGTACAAAATTGTGGTAAAGATAATAGCGCAAAGACTTAAACCTTTACTTGATCAACTAGTGGACAAAGCCCAATCAGCTTTTGTACCGGGGAGACTCATCTTAGACAATATGATCACTGCCAAAGAACTGATTCACTCAATGGGTCAATCTAAATCTGTTTGAGGGGCTTTTGCATTGAAAATAGATATTAGTAAGGCATATGATAGAGTTTCGTGGAGTTTTTTGAGTCAATGTCTTAGGGCTTACTGTATTGTTGGTCACACGCACAATCTTATTATGAATTGTGTATCAACGGAGTCCTTTTCTATTATTGTCAATGGTACACCGGAAGGAAATTTCAAGAGTGAAAGAGGATTAAGGCAGGGTTGCCCCCTCTCTTCATACCTATTCATTTTATGTGCTCAGAGTCTATCTTGGATGATCAGAAAAATGGAAGCGTCATCTCTTTATAACGGTTACAGAGTTAACAGATGGGCTCCAACTGTTTCACACCTTATGTTCGCTGACGACCTGTTCTTGTTCGGGACTCTAGATGATGGTACTCTTCAAAGCTTACAAGATATTCTCTTCATCTACGCAAGATGGTCGGGACAACAAGCCAACCTAGACAAGTCAACAATATTATTCAGCAAAGGAGTGAGTGAAGATAGAAGAAGACAAGTTCTTTGCTAAACTCGGAGTTAAACAAATGGAGAATAACGATAGATACCTGGGATTTCAACTTCTCAAGCCATCTTATAGGGTAAACTCTTATGACTTCCTGATTGAGAAGTTTGAGAACAAGCTTGCTGGTTGGAAAAGGATTTTTCTTAATCATGCAGGAAGAATGATATTAATTAAGCATGTCTTAGGACTTATACCTCCGTACTATATGTCCACTACTCTTCTCCCGAAAGCCGTAATCAGGAAGCTTGACAGAATTATCGGGAATTTCTGGTGGGTCCACAATCAAAGTACTAAGAAGCTCCATTTCATTAACTGGACTAAGTTCATGGATGATAAAGACGACGGAGGACTAGGCATCCGATTGCTCACTCATCTGAACAGATCTCAAATTGTTAAACTAGGCTGGAAATTCATTGAAGATAAAGAGTGTTTATGGGTTGCTATCATGGAAGCTAAATACCTGCGAGATCAATCCTTTTGGGATGTCAAAGTCAACTCAAGAAGCTCTTCTACTTGGAAATAAATCTTAAATTGCAGGGAAGACTTAACAGAAGGTTGTATATGGAGTGTGGGAAATGGTGAAAAGATTAACATATCGAAAGATCCTTGGTTAATCAATCACCACAACAACAGACCGGATTTTAAAGACAATCCTCCTTTGGGTACCACCAGTAAAGTCTCAGACCTCATTCAACAAGATCCTACGAGATGGAACAGGGAGATGATTCACAAAAGTTTCACAGATCAGTCAGCCGCACAGATTCTGAACACCTACTTACCGGATGTTGCTGAAAACATAGAAGATAAAATGGTATGGAAACCTCACCCTAATGGTATTTTCTCTTGTAAATCCTACATCAAAACGCTCAAGAACAAACAACCTTGCTCTTCTGGTAGTAATAATGATGCCTTCCCATGGAAATACTTCTGAAAAATCAAAGACCTTGCGCCTAAAATTCACATATTCATTTGGAGGGTGTTGCATGAAGGTCTAGCTGTGTTCAAGAACATTGGTAAGTTCATCAAAGGAATTGATCAAGAATGCAGATTATGTAATGGTGGTGTTGTAGATTTAGAACACGTGTTTTTCCACTGTCCTATAGCTGCTACCACTTTCTTCGGTTCCCCAATGGGTTGCAGGACTGACAAATACGCTGGTTTGAAGACTAGACAAATCATTGCTAGTTGGCTATTGGAGAAAGGAAATTTTGAAGCTTTCCGAATGGGCAGTTGTTTGCTCTGGGCTTTATGGAATAATAGAAATGACAAAGTTTTCAACAACAAGAATCACTCTATACAAGCTATTATTAAGGAAGCGAATTTCTGGTTTTCCTACAACATCCCTGTTCTACCTGAAGAAGAGACACATAATCTGAATGTTCCTCCTTAGAAAGAGGTTGTTAAATGAAGACCACCTGACGTTAATTGGACTAAACTAAATGTGGACGATGCTTACGAAGACTTTGAAGCTGGCTCGGGTGTTGTAGCCAGAAATTCTCAAACCAATTTTACTGGTAGCGGTACCGGCTTCCAGAAAGTGCAGAGCCCTCTTGAAGCCGAAACAAGGGCTGTTCTGTTAGCTACAGAGTTTGCAGTCTTAATGGGATGGCAAAGAGTCATCATTGTGAGTGATGCAGAAAAGGTAATAAACATATTGGTTAATGAGGCTGACATACCTTGGAAACTAAACCACCTCTTCCCAAATCAGAGTCTTGGTTAAGAAAGCGATGAAGTCAAGTTCACTTTTATCAAAAGAGATGGGAACAATGTTGCCCATGCTCTGGCTAAGTTTGCTTTTATTCACCACTCTAATATGTGGTGGCTTTCTTCCAAACCTCCTTCATGTATCTCGATGCTTGTTGAAGCCGAGAATTCTGTTTCTTAGTTTCTTTTCGGGTTGTCTTGTGTAGCAAAAAAAAAAAAAAAAAAAAAAAAAAAAAAAAAATGTTCTTGTTTTATCTAACTAGTATACTGCACGTGCTTCCCCTTGTATCCACATTACATGTAAACGATTCAAAATCAACATTGCGTTATTGGGACCTCTCTATTCCTAGTCATTTTACCGTTTTAGCCCCATTTAATTTGTAAAGCATTATGATTGAAGCTATAAATTTGAGGGCAAAGTTGGATTTTAATATTTTACAGCTTCATCCATTATTCATCTACAGTGGCTAAAGGGTGTTGGCTTATATATAGTAAAGTAATAGATATGAAATTAGATTGATGGCTTTGAATCAATATGTTCTGTATTATGGGATTATTCCCTTCATTCTCGCATACTGCTACCAAATTTAAAGTTAAGATTTTGCATGGATTCATTATTGGTCAGATTCACTTGGATGTTATTAATCCTTAGAGACAGTGAGGTTGTAAATCATATCTTTGCTATGCTTATTCTTGAGTTGAAATGTTTTAGTTTAACATCCGAAGTTTCATTGCGGTGCAACCGGTACGGACTGTAGGGTACTGCTATGCGAGAATAATTGGTATTATTTGTTTACTTTTCTCTCCATTTCAATCCTCGGATTACATTAATGGTCTTAGAAATGAATTACGCTTACATGTTCTCATTTTAAATTAAGTGGGTAAAGGAGTAGATTTTTTGAATTGGTTGTGTACACAGTGAAATGAGATGCTAATACAGAAAGGTAAATACATTATATTTTATTGAATATAATATTGTAAAGTCCTATAACTCTTGCCTAAAAAATCACTGCCTAGTTACAACAAGTTTTCCAGATTCAATTAAAATTTTAAATCTTTTATCATCTACAACTGAACAAGATACAAGATTCTTGCATATGCTCAGAACATGAAAACTTCATTCAATGTGAGAATATTACAGATATGAGCTTCTTCTCGACCTTTTCCTTTTATGTAACCTTTGTCGCAGATGAGTTACTCATAAAGAGTTTCTCGACATCCCTTATCCCCTCATAAGAGGTGAACAGGTCCATGTTTCAACAAACATGCTTAGTGGCTCCAGAGTCCACCCCAGTCTCTCACATTGGTTATTAAAATAACTTCCGACATCACTGAACTCGTTCCAGTTTGTTTCCACTAAATTAGCATTAACTTCCTACTTATTAAGCTTTTTATGTTGTCTACACTTTACTGCCGTGTGGCCATGAATTTTACAAACATAACAATCACCCATAATTAAAGTAACGGGATTGGTTTTACGAAACATACCTTTCTTATGAAGACTACACTTAGAGTTGTGTTTGATGTTCTTTCCTTTATAATCTTTTGAAGACTTGTGTTCATCCACATGCGCCTGGTAGTCATGTCCCTTTTCAATTTCATGTCACAATCTTCGTTTATACTCTGACCACAAACACGGTAATTTCCCAATCACCTAATACACCACATCTCACAAACCTTAGTTCTGAATCGGAAACTAAAATATGAGTTTTGAAGATAACATCTAGATCTACAAACTTCGTTTGAATCACCATTTCAAAAAACTCATGGTTACCCCATAAAAACTAATTTAGTCAACAACAAATTTCTGCTCGTCAGAATTTTTCAGGAACATTTGTCTGTTTTGTAAAATATCAAAAAATACTTTTACAACTCCAAAATTCTGAAATTTGGTGTGGGTAACTATCAGGATGTCTACTACATTAGGTCAAAAGGGTTCATCGAAATACCTTCTAGGTTATGAGATAAATTCGAAACTCTACAGCTGACCAAAAGTTCGTTTTTTGTTTTTCACTTCACAATTAATATCCATGATTATTACGAATTCTAATGTCTTAAGATTGTTGGGTGCAATAATCAAAATAAGGAAAAAAATCAAATAAGCAAAAGTTATTGATACTTAGCTCCTTTATAATGGAAGTGATCGATTCGATAAAACGGACGAGCTCCCCAAATCTCTGCAACAACAACAAGGCAAAACTTTGGAAAATTAGAGTGAGTCACGTGTTCAACACGCTGTCCTTAAGACATTAGCGCCCGACTACACTCAAGAGTGATGCTATAGCCCTCACAGGACGGATATCTCCAGGATAAAACACCCTACTACATCCACTACTAGCATATGTAGTAGATGCTCAACTTGAGCTTGGCAACTCCGAAAAACCCTTAAGGAAAATCGCGAACGCATAAGAAAACAAAACCGCATCTTTATTTCCTGCATTATACAACACCACCATTATAGCTCCAGCGCTATCAATTCACAACTGAAATCCCGTCATCAGGTAGAGATATTATTGCTTATCACCAGTCCTTGTATGTGTCATGTACACTCTTCAAAAAGAAATGATCGTGTTGTTTTAAGAAATGCTATTTCTTTTTGGCTTTCTATTTTAATACTTCTTGCCAGGTCCTTTGTCTATGATTGTTGATTGATGCACGAAAGATTGCTCATTGAGCTCGATTAATTGCAATGCTAGTTTGGGGCCTAGGACCATTATGCTAGTTTGAGAAATCATACTCGATTCAGGAATGAAAATAGTTTTATACCCGAATTGGAAATGCGTATGATTTTATACCCAATTTGAAAACGAGTATGACTTCTCAAACGATCTTAACTCGGGTACATATATATGATGTTTAACAACACACAATTTACCGCTAAAAAAGAAAAAAAATTATCCAGAATCGGTTTATGTTCATGTCCATATAAACGGATTCTGGATAATCGGTTGATTTTCATGTCCATATAAACCGATTCTGGGTAAAAGCAAATTTTAAAAAATTATTGCTTTTGAAGTTACAATCGGTTGATACCAGGGTCAACATAAACTGATTCTGGGTTGGTGCTCTTCAAAAAAGTTCATTTTTTTTTAATAATGTTTTGATGATTCATTAACACAAGTTAATTTCACATCTAACACGATATTATAACTACTAATCACCCGAATTAACATTAATTACTTAGGGGTTAATTAGCCATTAAGATAAATAGTTGGATAAGGGATTTTTCATTTCACTTCAACATATCTTATTTTTTCACGTAGTTATTGGCCCCGAATAAATGTTAAAGGCTCCAAACTAGCCAGGAGCAATTGAGCCTAGTTACATTTGAAGTGTGTTTGTTCTTTTTATTTTATTTCAGCATTTTATTTTTATCACAGCTCTAAAACTCCAAATGGATTAGTACTAGAGCCCACTTGAGAGTTCTACTTTTTTTTTTATCGTTTATGATCTTCATTTTTGTGTGCGCTTTTCCTTCCTGATTATCTTGCGGATAAAATAAAATCTCATCAATCAACAACCTAAAAACTCAATACCATCCCTCACTCCAGAATAAAAGTAGCCTTTGAGTCCGCTTACCCTCCCTCCTATTGGTGGTGGCCGAAACCTCGCACTCTCATTGGCTAATTGAGAAACCATTCGTATTCGTCGGATGAAATTTCGTTATATATGGTGCGTTGATCTGACAATGTGCGGTGTAGATTGGCTGGATTGGTGGGTCACACGCGACGGACGGCCCTCATTGTTTAGAAAAATTGCTATATTAATTTCGTGCATTTATTTTAAAAATCCAGAAAATAAAGAAAATTACTATATTAATTTCGGACATTTATGATTAAAATAAAAAAAAATCAAATCAACGTATTTATGGAATAAAATAATCTTTTATAGTTTTATGGAATAAAAAAATTACTATATTAATTTTGGACATTTATGATTAAAATAAAAAAAATCAAATTAACATATTTTAGAAATAAAATAGTTACATTTATAGAATTTTATTTTGGACAGCGTTGAGATATTTGTTTCCAGAGAATTAATAAAATACTATATTATAATTTTGGACATTTATGATTAGAATAAATAGAATTTTATTTTGGACAACGTTGAGATATTTGTGTGACGTTGAGATATTTGTTTCGGATAATTAATAAAATACTATATTATAATTTTGGACATTTATGATTAGAATAAATAGAATTTTAACAGCGTTGAGATATTTGTTTCCAGATAATTAATAAAATACTATATTATAATTTTCGACATTTATGATTAGAATAAATAGAATTTTATTTTGGACAGCGTTGAGATATTTGTTTCAGAGAATTAACAAAATACTATATTATAATTTTGGACATTTATGATTAGAATAAAAAATAAAATCGGCGTATTTACGGAATAAAAAAGATTTATATTTTTTATCTTTTAAAAGGAAAAAAATATAGAAATATCTATATTAATTTTTGTATTAATGATAAATATCTAACAAAGGAAAAACCAACAATATATAAAAAATACTACATTAATTGATATTTAAATTACTAATTATATTTATGTTAACGATATCCATTAATATAAAAAAATCTAATCATTTACACGAACACAATCTAATATGTTCCATTGATACGGTTAATTTACTAATAAAAACAAAGCCAATAGTTAATAAAGGATGGAAATCATTTTTCATCCCTATTTTCATTATAACAAACCATAAAACTGGATTTAAACAAGAACAAGACTGGATTTTTAATCTACAATATAAAGCACAGTTTGTTTCTGAGTGGTGGCCAGGATTTATTCTGGGCAAAGATAAATCTACGGTCGTGGTTGTGCAGACCACACCCATAACCCGCACGTGCGCCAAGGCTAACTTTGCCTATATGAGTGGTGGTCGGGATTTATCCTTGGCAAAGATAAATCAAAGCATTTGTGATCCTCAGGTGCCACACCCTACAAGTCGCACACGTGGTGTTCATTCCAATATTATGAATTAAAAATGAATACTCAAGTCAAGATATTGAATTTTAAAAATTATAACGTGGAGGTTCGAACTCATGACCTATTGTGTCATAAGAGTGGCCTCTAACCATTGTTCCACCTTGGTTGGAATTGATAAAAAAGATAAATCAACGGTGGTTGTTTGTTCAACTTAAATATTAATTAGTATAAGTATTTTATTAATTAGTATAAGTGATTTATCTAGAGAGAAGATAAATCTATGGTTATGGTTTGTTCAACTTAAATATTAATTAGTATAAGTGTTTTATTAATTTAGGAAACATTAATTTCTCATGATAAATGATTTATTAATTTTACATCATAAATATCCCTTAATTAATATTAATACATATCTCCATCAATAAGTAATAATTTTGACAAAAATTATTTCAATAGATATTAGTGGTGGTGGTGGTAGTAGAGGAAGAAGTAAGTGGTGGAAGCGGTGGAATGTGTTACAAAGTGGTGGAGGCGGTAACATTAGTTTTGGTGGAAGAAATAGTGGTATTTGGATGGTTTTAATGGCGGTGGTATTAGTTTTTTCTTTTGAATCAAAAATAATAAAAAATTTTACATGATGGGTAACATTGTATTGTGAAAAGTATAGTTGGTTGTTTTTGACACGATCAAAAAGGCGGATAAAAAATACTTTTGGGATGATACCAAATCATATAAGACAAAATGGTTGTTTTTGGTGCCCTTTGCTATCTTTGGTAACAGATTAAATACGCATGATTTTTCAGTATTAACAAAAAACATATAGTTGAATAAATTAATTGACGACCTAAGTTTGTTAAATCTAAACTTTATACATGACGTGTGGGATTAAAAGTTATAAGTGCGCCCAATATTCTACGAGGGATGGAAAATGGTGGTGGTGGAGAAAGAAGTAATATCGGTGGTTTGTGGTGGCGGTTTTGATGAGTAGTAATTGACTATGTTAATTATGTCTGCTACAAAAGGATAACACTATAAATTAGAAATGTGGTTGATCGTCTTAATGCTAATATAAACTCGGTTAAAATACATGAAAATTAAGAAGAAGAAAAAAACATTTGGATGTCACGTTATATAATAAATAACACTAAAAACTACATATTTAGTATCAAGGTTTCTCCAGTCCAATAGATAAATCTAAGGTTGTATTGAGATCCCGTAAGCATAGGGCGAGTTGGTCTTGGATTTACGAATGATAATGAATATAATGAAAGCGCTCCCTCTCGGTTTGTCCAATGAAACCGAAACCTTCAAAAAAAAATAATCAATCGAACAACACTTAGATGGAACGCATCACCACCGGTGTAAACTTCTCGAATTGCTACATATCCGGTGAAATTTCTACAAATTAATCGGTGATTTCCTCCTACCGTTGCGGGGCATGCAATTAAATCTCTAATAGTGATTTTAAAGGTATTTAATAATTATAAAATTATCTTATAAGTTTTGTTTATGCAAGTATTGATTTAACTTGGGTTCTTTTATATTTTTGTGTTAAGTTGATGACTTTTTAATTTGAATACATGTTTGGTTAACAAACTTTGATACATATAGGGTATTTTCTTTGTAGAACTGATGTTAGTCTCTCATTTTCCGTTATCACATTGTTTCGATCCCGTATTTGTAGACATTATTTGACTAATATTGGGGTATTTGTTTAATCTCAAGGCGATTAAACCCAATGTGTGTTGTATACATTGAAGGCGTAGGTGTCGGCTCTACCTTGAAACTAATAATTTTTCTTCGGAAGGTTAGTTGAATTTATGTAGATACAAATATCAATATGACTATGCTCTTTAAAACTCCAAATTACTTGAGTAACACTAGATGTGAGAACGTCATTCATGCACTACTTAGCATAGTTGGTGTGAAATCTTTTTATCCACGAATTTCTTCAATATTATGTTATCAATATGATTGAGAAAGAATCTTACACATGTTTTGATTTACTATTGCAAGTTTATTTTTCAACTCACATGTGTATATCTCGGCCTTCCAATAGCCAAGGGTTCTTCATTTTTATAACTCTCACATTTTGCAAAAAATAAATAAATAGTGTTTATCTATAGTAGGGAAAATATTATGGGTTTTTGCTTCACTCCTTAGAGCCTTAGTTATCAATAATTTCGGAACAAAAGTATTCATAAACATCATGGAGTTGGATTGGCGGTTTAGGTATATGTCTTGTTAGATGAAATATTCTTTTTGAAGTTTGAAATTATGGTATGATGGAACAATAAATAGGGAAAAAAATTTTATTTTTGTATTTTTTATTTTATTTTCATGTTGGCACAACATTATTACTAAAATCAGGATAATAAATTGGAATAACATGCTTAAGTAAAAAAATAAAAAGATCGGGTAACCCATTTTGTTTCCCAAAACCTATTTGAATATCAAAATAATTACTCACGAATAAAATGAAGCAAGAAAAATGTGAACAATATCGTATTAGAGACAAAACATCCCGTGCCGTTACGGCACAGGTTAAGATCTAGTCTTTTATAAGGTAAAAAGAATTTGACTTATATTTTTGGATGATTTTTAAGGTAAGAAATCTATGCATTTATTATTAAAAAATGTAAAAGATAAATATCCATTAGAAATATACTATGAGTTTGGTTTCAAAATATCATTGGTAAACAAATATTACCATAAATAATGTCATGATTTTTATGGCCTTAACTTGCTAAAATTTTGTAAATACATATCAAATATGTAGATATTTTATATATTTTTAGACATAAATTTATATCATATCCAAAATAAAAACGTTTTATTTATGGGTTTGTCATTGATACTTCTATTTAAAAGCATTCGATAAAGAGCCTACTTCATTTTTAGACCTCTCTATAGAATTATAGATACTCTTCTCCATGAAGAACAAGTGAAAGTTTTTAATTTATATTCGATTAGGGCTTTTTGCAATATATAATGTTTCAATAGTTGTTTTCTTTTTTGTGATTTGTGATTTTGACTCGATGTTTTATTGATTTGTTAATGGTCGCAAACTAAAATTCTCAACCGATTTGTGAGTTTAATTTCTCAATATTCTCTTTGCTTTCGATTTTATGTTTTATGTTTGTTTTATTGATTTATTAACATGTGCGCAAACTAGAATTCCCAACCAGATGTGAGTTTAATTTCTCTCTATTCTCTTTGCTTTCGATTTTGTTTTGTGTTAAGTGTTGTTTTTGGTTTGTAACTTTCGATTTTGAAGATTTAATTAGGGTTTATTATTGAGTATTTAATTGTTTTGATTTCTTTTATCGGGATGGGGAGAGGATTGGAGGGCGATATATTAACGTAAGCAGATAAGTTCTTTGGATTACCTTTTGTCCACAAGAAATCTCAAGAACACGGATCTTTTTTGTAGTTATAAATTATGTTATCAAATTTTGATGTATTACTAATTTTTGGAGATTAGTTTTGACTTATGAAGTGCTTAAAGTAGAAGAAAACATTTGGGGAAAGGAAATACATTACAGGGCTAAACTAAAGGAGGTAGGCTACATTTTGTATATTTGGAAACCAGGTTTATTAAGTTACGTATATATTTATATTAGTTTGGAATATTTGAAATGAGAGTCCTAAATTGAATTTCAGCGGCTGAGTATTAATTTCATATTCGTTAAGTATTAATTTCATATTCTTTAATATAATTTACCAAAAAAAATATCTGTAAATATTTTGCTAAAACGAATCGATAGATAAATATTTTTTTATCTTCTTAGATTATTTATTTTTGGTAAATATAAATTTAATTCAATAATCTAAGCAAAAAGATTGGAGAAGGAAAAATCTTTAGAATTTATTGGAGATTTAAGAAATTAATTCCAAAATAATAATATTCTCTCATGTGTAAAAACGCTCGAACAAATGTCACATTTTTTTTTTTTCTCTTATGATTTGTTCCACATATGCTTGCAAAATTTCTTCTTCTAATCGGTGGTTATTGTTTATTTTTTGCGGGGATACGGAAAAATTCAATCCATAAAGCTACTTTTCTTCTTGGAAATTAGCTTAAGTCATTTTCTTTTCCTTTTTCTTTGTTTTGTAAATATTAGTTCTTAACATGTTACGAGAGTTGTTCAAGTTGTTGTTTTTTGCAATAGTCTCGAGGCAACTCAAAACGATCCATATTTTCTTTCGATTTTTATGCCTTCAAGGTAATCAAATCTTATTTGGTTAGAAATATGTTTATGACCTTTCTAAATTATTACTTTTTATACTTTCAGGTGGTTGTTGGTTTTATTGTTCAATTCAGTTATTACTTTCGTAGATCATAACACCGTGTTTGATATTTTTTCTGTTGATTATGGTGTTGCGATTCAAAAGGCTAAAAAGGTCATTTTGATTGAGATTTTTTATACTAAAAATAGCTTAGGAAATTTTTTGACTAGAATCTCAATTTGATTATGTTTCCACCACCAAACAGAAAAACTAACAAAGCTATGGGTGATCAAAGAAACTACTAGATATTTGATCTCAAACTCATTAATTCGGTAAGGAATGAAATTGCATTTGTTACGGTAGTATGCCCATGAGTTCGTTCTTTAAATTACCCCAGTAATTACAAAGCAACTTGCAGTTGGTTTTTGCAATATATAATATCCAATTATCTACGGTCAAATAGTATTATGATGGAATCATCCAGGTTCATTGCATAACTGGTACCGGTGATTCCACAAGTTCTACCAAGAAGACACTAATATCTAATCGTGATAGGTTGTTTTGTTGAACTTGGGTAAGGTCGATCAACCATGCAAGAAAGATATCTCCATGATTTATAAGCATTATTTTCAATTAATTGAGGTGCAAAAAAGCCTACTTATGTACAAAATTAAACATATTAATAGCCTCATTTTGAACGTTGGAAAACGTATTATGCTCAAAACAAAATGGAATATAAACACGAAAAATAGACAACAAATGATGGTTGAGAATTACTAAAAACAAATGCAAATCAAATACGCCGAACACTTTCATAGTGTTAATTTTTGCTTTAATTTGGTAACGGATACAATGAAAATTTTTGTACGTACTTTAAGCACTATTGAGTTGAGCTTAAGGCATTGTTTTTCTTACTGACTTCTTATGACTACAAATGCAATTCACTTTGTTCGACCACGGTGGGTACATATACAATTCATCATTTGATAATAAAATTAAGTTGCACTAACTCAAGAAACACTAATATATGAAGATATTTAAAATTAATTAACAAAAAAACAACAAATGTGGAACGGGCTACTTACTATGTAAACACATTATTATGTAGTATAACCCACTAATACGACTTGCTTAGATACCCTACTTCACAGTGAACAAAAAAGCTGTTACAAGTACGTACTTTTCGTGTAATTCAAAAAGGCGTGTGTGATTGGGTGCTCTATCTCATCCTATAATTCATTGAATGGGTATCCATGACTCGATGCAACCAGGGTATAGTTATTGACTAAACAATTGAAATTGAGCAACTATTTTCCAAAGTCAACTCTCACCTATACATGGAGTCATATTATAGTATTGGATAGAACGTATAATGGAATTTTTGTGAGACAAACCCTACACGAGCTTTTTATTTGTTTGGTTAAGTGATTTCCATGCTACAAATATTTCGAAGAATTTCAAGGTAGAGATAACATTCAAAACTATATACTCTATGTTTGGGAAAAAAATAACTTTAAATTGAACTTCCACAAATGTGAATAATCATAGGAGATATCTCTCCATTGGTCCATTAAGGAAATGAGAGTATATGCAAATCTCAACATATCGAGACATAATAATACAAGGAGCTTACCCTCCTTCCATTGGCCAGGGCAGCTCAAAACGATCAAAATTCTCTTCAGATAATCAAAATTTTCTTTGGTTAGAAATTCATATGTTAAATACCTTATTATCCAATTATCCTTTTTTTTTTTTGTGTGTGTGTGGTTTGTTTTGCATAAAACCATTACAAGAAACAACAATGCTATGTTGGCCTTGATAATCTTGGGATTTATCCTTTCTATCATCGGGATTGATGCGTGGGGAAGTAGGTCCTGCTCTCTCTCTCTCTCTCTCTCTCTCTCTCTCTCTCTCTCTCTCTCGGTAATAATTTCGGGTTGAAATACGGGATACAAAGCCTTTTCCTTAAATAAAAAATTGCATATCAACCATAGTTTAATTATAGGGATTTGGTCGTTTAATTACGAACTCAAGTACGTATATGATTTCGAAAAAAGATATATCGGTGCATTTCCTTGATTACGACTTCTACTGACGGGAAGCACTTCATATGCTTTGCATTATCTAGAGTTTGCAATCTATATTATATGAATATCATGTTTCTTTTTGGTATCTCTATTGTAACTATTAATACAACTATATGCCGAGTGTGATTTTTAAGGAACATTTGATTTGGACGCTTGATTCTCAACGTAAGCATATGATTTCCAAATAAAGATATATCAACGCATTTCCTTGATTACATATTCTTTGACGGAAAACACTTCATATGCTTTCCACTTTTTAGAGTTGACAATCGATTTTATATTCCTTTTATTTTATTTGTAATATCAGGTATTGATACAATTATAGAGTGTGATTTTACATTTAACTACAATGAGTTGAGTTGGCTGCTTGATTTTTAACGCAAGTATATATATGATTTGTAAAGATAGACATATCAATGCATTTCCTTGATTACATCTTCTTCCATGGGAAGCACTTCGTATGTTTTGTACTATTTAAATTTGTCAATTTATTTATATTAATATATCATGTTTCTTTTTAGCGTCTCTAATATCATATATATTGATTAATACAATATAGTGGGTGTGATTTTTCATTTAACTACATGAAGTTGAAGCACTGATATATCTTTATTATATTCGACAGGAAACACTCCATGTGCTTTGCAATTTTTAGAGTTGGCAATTCATTTTATATTAACATATATCATTTTTTTAGTATCTTTTAAATATCAGGCATTGATGCAACTATACAACGAGTGTGACTTTTCATTTAACTACAATGAGTTGAGTTGGTTTCTTGATTTTTGACGTAGGTACACGGGTTTTCATTATATTTCCTTCGATAGAAAATAATTCATATGCTTTGCACTATTTAGAGTTTGCCATCTATTTTATATTAATATCGTGTTTCTTTTTAGTGTTTCTAATATAACTATTGATACAACTATATAGTGGGTGATTCTTTTTAGTGTTTCTTCTTAATTTAACTATATGAAGTTGGAACCCGGAGGAGCGGTTAAGTTGGAAGGACGCTTGATTATTAGCGCAAGTGTATGATTTATAAAGAAAGATATATCGGTGTATTTCCTTGATTATATCTTCTTCACGGGAAGCACTTCATATGTTTTTCCTTGATAATAATATAGTAGGTGTGATTTTCATTTAACCGCAAGGTATTGGATCCTGGAGGAGCGGTTGAGTTGGTGGGTTGATTCTTAACACAAGTATATGATATGGTTGTAAGGTAGGCGGGGGAGTGTATAGCGGTGAAGTACGAATAATATTTGGCCGAGCTGGAAGCCATCATTGGAGTTTTGAGGCGAGAATATTATTATGACTTTATTTCTTTACTTTTAAGTTGCAAAAATGGATTAAGCAAGAAATGAATATTCTAAAATCTAGCAAGACTAAATTTCGTTGTAGTGATCTTTGGATTAAAAGACTTCAAATCAATCCTTACCAATTATTTTTAGAAATCTTGATGTTGGTAATGTTATGAACTAATTATTGATTTCAAAAATATGTATGATTTTCGGAAGTATTATCTTTTAGAGGATTTATTAATCTTGAAAACTTTAAGCAGTATGTAATTTATGAATTTAGCTCCAACTTGCTTATATACTAAATTAGGATTGATGGTTTCGTTATGCACTACGAGTTATTAACTAGAACCCTTTAAGGACAAAGTGCGTGTGAAGTCCCGCCTCACCAAGTGGGAGTCAATTCCCAAAGTACTATATGTGTTTAGGTATCATGTTGGTTAATTAGTAGTTTTTAGATAATATTAATTATTTAGTTAGTAGTTAAGAATTTATTTTGTTTAAGGTTTGTGATTAAATGTTTTGAATTAATGGACAAGATTATTATTAGCACTTTTGATTTATCTACCATAGAATTTAAGAAATCGACATCGATGTTCTTAGTTACTTCCATGAGTTATCAAGGCTTCCAATGTTGAACATTTTATATTTGTTTTTAGTATGTGAGGTCAATCAGGTTTAATGCTTTAGTATTTAGAGTTTAAACTATTTTACTTTTGAGATTACTTAAATTTATTTATTTTAGTTTATTTGTAAAATATATTAATGTTTTATTAAATTGCTTGAAATTAGTTTTAAAACTATGTGAGATCTTAAGATGATAATAGTATTATACGTTTGATTAGTAGAAATTTTTAGTTACATAGTTTAAATTGTTATCTTTAATTTGGTGGATAGTTTCTATAGTAGAAACTCTATAAATTAATGTTGTTGGGACCACCAAAATAATTAAGCGAGAGATTAATTAGCAGATAAATTAATAATTATGAACTTATAGAAATTTATTATCAAAAATTATTTTCTAAATACCGTAAAATATTAAATTCTTCAAAGCACCCTTCAATCTCCGCTTTGCTTCATTATAAACTTCAATTAACTAATAACACAAGTTTGATCAAAAATTTTGGGTAAGTTTAATGAATGTCAAGATGTCTGAATATCAGGAAGAAAATGAAGTTATGCAACTATTGGTGATGAAGATATAATTAAGAGTGTTATGGGAGCTGATAAAAATGGGAAAGAAGGTGATGAAAGTTCTACAATATATCCCCTTCACGAAACGAGATTGTTAAAGCAGTAATCATATTGAATAATTTCTTGCTGAGCTATGAGAGAACAATACCAGAAATTCTAACGATAATAAGAAAAATTAGAGATGAAATTTAATGTGATAATGCTTTTAACATAAAACAAAAGACAATTGAATCATTTTTCAAAAAATCTTCATAAATCATTAATGTATTGAATATATATAAATATATATATAATTATTAATTTATATTTCATATGGGGCCTACATAGATAATCAAAGAAAATTATTTTTTATTTTTAGCGAATTATTAATTTGGCACGTTGTCCCCGACTTGAGGCCGTGAAAAATATTATCTTAGAGAGTTTATTAAATAATCGAGTTTTTACCGTATTAGAACTTGATTTGAGAGAGTTTAACAACATCTCATAATTAAGTTTATTATATTTAATTGGTGAATAATTTTTTCATTTGTTAATCTACTAAATGATAATTGGTGTTTTCATTATACACTGCGGTTGTTAATTGGGACCCCTTCTTGGCGGGAAGCACTTCATATGCTTTGCACTTTTTAGAGTTGGCAATCTATTTTATATTAATGTCTTTATTTTATTTTTTGGTTTCTCTAATATTAGGTATCGTTATATATATATATATATATATAATGGGTGTGATTTTCATTTAACTTTTAGAAGTTGAAGCTTGGAAGATTAGTTGAATTGGTCCATTGATTCTTAGAGCAAATATAAGATTTTAGAAGAAAGATATATCGAGTGCATTTTCTTGATTATATCTTTTTGGCGGGAAGCACTATGTATGTTGTGCATTCTTTAGAGTTGGCAATTTATTTTATATGAATATATTTTTCTTAGTGTCTCCAATATAAGATATCGATACAATTGTATAACAAGTGTGATTTTTTCGTCTAACTACCAATAATCTTTTGATATTGACAATGTAATGAACTACTTAATGATTTCAAAGGTTGGTATAATTTTTCAAAATTATTTTCTTTAAGAAGATTTCTTAACCTCCAACATTTTAAGCAATGCATAATTGGTGAATGATTTGGTTCCAATAGTTAATCTACTAAATGATAATTGTTTTTTCATTACACCACTTGGTTGTTAATTGAGACCCTTCTTAGATGGGTGAGTACTTTGGTTCCATTGTTAAACTACTAAATGATAATTGGTGTTTTCATTATACACGCAATTGATAATTGAGACCCCTTCTTGAACAGGTGCAGGCGAGGCCCCACCTCACCAAGTGGGGATCAATTATCGGTATACCCAGATGCGTACACGAGTTAAATATTAAAAAAAAAAAAAAATCTAATTATGCTTTAGTAGTTTATTTAAATCTATTTATTTTAGTTTATTTATAGAATTAATTCTTTGTTTTGTTAGACGACTTGAAATTCGTTTTCAAAACCATGTGAGATCTTTAGATTACGATAGTATTATATATTTGATTATTAGAAAGTTTTAACTGTTAATTGTCAATTTGTTGGATAATAATTCTAAAAATAGCTTATTGGAACTCTTATTAGGATGGATGCGGGGCGAAGCCGATAGACATGACCTATGGTGTAAGCAATTCCGGTCCCGGTGCGTAGCACGGGTTTCAAACTAGGATGTTAATGATTCAAATGTAAACAATAAATTTTGACAATAGGAAATACATGCCTACGATAGAACTTGGTGTTCCAAAATTTTCAAACCAAACAAAAGAAGAATTAATGTTTGACAATCGTAAAAGCAGTCTTGGAAGCATTGGCCCATTACATGATGGGGGATAAAAATATGATACGTTTTAATAAGTAATACCAAACTAAATTCATTTTCATGATTAAAATTAATTTTTAAAAAATATGCAATGTACAAGGAGCAACCTTCACAATAAAAAGCGATTGTTGGGTTTCGGCGGGATCTCTCGTGGTATTATATGGCATGTTCGACATGCGAGAATAAAACATGTGTACATGGAAAAGAAGCCTTGGTGCAATGGATGCGCATCCATGGTGAAGACACCATTGCCATGGTAATAATTAAATGAAAGAGATTTTATTAATAACAAAAATGCACAAGAACATGATAAAACTAACAAATACTTTGTAACTTTTGCATTATTATCACCGTAATGGGAAAGCAGCGAGAGATAGTCGTGGATAACGTCAGAGTAACGAAAATGATGGCATTACCAACAATAAATGTTCAGGTAAACCCTTTAATTTCAAATATCAAATAAATATTGTTTATAAAAATTAAACAACCTTCTAAAAGATGTATTTGTATTGCAGCAAAACCAAGTATAATGTATGGAAGAAATATTAAAAGCAATAGGAAAAACAATGATCTTGAGGATCGTACTCCAAGAAGGGAATTTTGTCTATCAAAGTCTATGTGCACGTGAAATTTTTGATTATGATCATGATCTAGAAAAGAACATGAAAAGGTTATTATATATTAACAGTATCTCCTCTCACTACTAACATTGTAAGTAGTATATTAAATGTCCCATAACATAACGTAAAAAATAAACTTGAATGTATACAGAATATAATTAAACACACGTGAAGAGCAAAGTACATTATCCCGGAAAAAAAATAACTCAAGACACCATCTAAAAAAAGACCACAAAGAAAGCACGACATCATAAGCGTGATGATGAACATGATGGTGAATTGGGCGAAAGTGATCCCGAGATGCCACCATTGGTGAAATAGATGAACATGGCAATGAAGTGCTTACTTATGAATAAGATTACAAATAAGCGAGATTTTTTTTTTTTTTTTTTTGGTATGCGAGGTTTCAATCAAGTTCATGCTTTAGTATTTAGGATTTAAACTATTTTGCTTTTGAAATTACTTAGATCTATTTATTTTAATTTACTTCTTGAGTTAATTCCCGCTATATTAAATTGCTTCGAAATTATTTTTCACAACCATAAAAAGTTTAAATTATAATTTGATTATTATAAAGTTAAAATTACATATTTTTAATTATTAATGTGTTGGATAATATTCTATAAATAGTTTTATTAGAACTCTCATTAGGACGGGTGCGGGGCGAAGCCCCTCACAGTGGATAAAAACCAGCGGCGTAATAAACTTCGATTATCCCGGTGCGTAGCACGGGTTTCCAACTAGTCTTTCTCTAAACAATGAAATCTTTTTGGAAATAATAAAGAGTGATCCGTCTATCAAACATGATGTGAACCTGGGTTGCACGGATGCTCCGTTTTTGGAGTCGTGTTCGCGTCCGACTCGCGTCAGACACGGGGACGCGCGTTAGACGCTGACACGCGACACGTGTCGAGCGCACCAATATGCGTGTCCCGCGTGCGTCTTATTTGGACGCACCGATGACTCGTGTTCGAAACATTTTGTTTTTCATTTTCATTTAAACTTCTTCCTTTATTTTTACTATCTTTTAGAGACAGAAGGAGTATTAAATAAATGAAGAAAGACAAACATTTAGATCAATCATTTAAGACTTTATTAGGATTTTGTAATTGGAAATGACATCACATATATTCTTGATTGGGCATGTGTTGTTTTAAGAACGCATTTTGATTGTGTTATGTGTTTAATAATGATAATTGCTTGACCTTCGACGTGTATAAACAAACGATCTCTCATTTTCTTTTGAAATTTATACACATGTAACATTATTTTCTAATTTATAGGATCGAAACACTTGACTTTGTTGTATAAATACATAATTATATATATAAATAAAATGTGGAAATTTCTGAGGAACCCATGTTTGGTTCCTCTCTCTTCTAGAAACCCGTCATTAAAATACTATATATCTGTACCCCAAAACACTAGATGTACGGTTGAGATTACTAGTTTTAGATTGAATTTAGGTTTTCATATTTCATGTAAGACTAAATTAACCTTGATCCCTTATATATCACTAATAATTTCTTTTTAAGAATTTCATTGATTCACGGTCAATTAGGCTTGGGAGATATTTTTGGTAGCGAAAGAAAATATTTACCAAATTTTACGGTGAGTTAATTTGACTAAGAAATACTATATTGAAAAAAATATTTCCCAATTTTACGTGCATTAATTGCTTTCACTATCTTCGCCGTAATGGATTGATTTATCAGATGTAAATTCCACTTTGACTTTTAAAAAATCTTTCTCCATCATCGTTCTTTCTCCATTTCCACGTTTGCACTATCATCATCCTTTTTTCTCCATCTCCCCGTAGAAAACCCACAGCGAGACTTATTGGAAAAAAAAAAACTCTGCATCTCCGAGTGTTAAAAAAGACGGATGGATCAAGAGAACCGAGATGGTGTCTTTTTGGATTAGATGAGATTGTAAAACCAATAAAAAGAGAACCTAATAAGAATAAAATCTTATTTTGCTTCTCTGCATATGAAGTAAAGTAGTTTTGTCATCGCTATGAAGTCCGAGTATCCCAATCTTAATTTGCTTCTTTCAGAGCCGATCCTGTGTCTAGGAGGGCCCTGTGCGAAATTTTTCATAGGGCCTTTTACAATGCCGAATATTTTGTAACAATAAAAAACAAAAAAAAAATCAATAATTTTTATTTAATTTGTAAGATTATCGACGATACCAAATAAAAATTTACGACTAAATAATGGTGTTAATGCGTATTTTATATATAGATAAAATGAGGGTATTAAATAAGAACTTTTTTTCTGTATGTCAATAAGAATACGCAAGGATAACACAAAATTTATATAGATAAAATGAGAGTATTAAATAAGAACTTTTTTTTCCGGATATCAATAAGAATACGCAAGGATAACACAAAAGATAGGAAGCTTACTCTTGGGAGGTAATGGTATTAGGTTAAATACGCTCAAATTTAAATTTAAATCAACAACGAATTGATTGCTCAGTGGATGGATTGTTTAAGTATTGCCCCCATAGGTTGTGTGTTCGAGTTCGGCCACGGTTATTTTTATTTTTATTTTTTTGTTAGTGTATGAATTTTGGGCTGGAAAAAAGGCCCTTGGCAGAGCTGGGCCCTGTGCGGTCGCACACCTTGCACACCCTCAGGCCCGGCTCTGGCTTCTTTATGCTTTGCAAGAATTTTATAGGACCAATCCACAACATGGTTGAGTTTGAATAGGGTATGTACAATAGTATAAGCGCTACCTAGTGAGATGCTATTGACTGGATACGTGATAATTAAAGTTATCTCTACTACCTTCTTTCCTGTTTTTAACCCAAAGTATTAATCTCCAATTCCTTTTTTTTTTTCTTTTGCTAGGATTTATCTTGATGGCATACTGGAATATGTGATAATTAAAGTTATCTCGACTCGTGATAACTTCGATTTTCACAGGGGATAACTATATTTTTCACTAACTGAAAAAAAAAAAACATCGATTTTTCACATCAATAAACTGTGATAATGATATCTATCACATTACTGTGATAACTATAATTATGATCTCAGTTTTCATCTCGTGAACAACGAAAAATATAACTGACATAACACGGTATTGAGACGTGATAACCAAGATTTTCCCAAAATTACAACTTGTGAAAATTGCAATTGCAATTTTCATTAAATATGGAAACTAAAATTTCCATAGTCAAAAGTCATAAAAGATGAATTATTTCAAGAGAATTTTCCGGATTAATATTTATCTTAATTTAGGATTATCACAATTTAAGAAATGTGTAACTAATTAGGGAGTTATTTTTGGGAGATTTGAAGGAGTTATTTTAGGGAGATTTTATGGATTTATTAACCGTTTTTTTAAGTAAAAAAATGGATAAAAGGTTACTCTTGTAATTGATTCACGTTTTTAATTAATTATGGGTTGTTAATGTAGATAATTTAAATGGTGGGTTTCTCAAATAGGAAAAAGAAGAATTGGGCTAGAAATAATTTCCCCCTAAATAAAATATGTACATACGTGTCCGCGTCCTAGTTTTTTGGGAATTTTGTAGTGTCTGCGTCCGCGTCGTGTCGTGTCCGCGTCTACGCGTCCGTGTCTGTGCAACCTGTGAACCATGCCTAACAGATTTAGTTGTCCAACCAAATCCACGACCACTTGAACTGGTAAATAATACTGTCTACTAGTAATTTTGATAACAAAAATTACCATGGTCTAGTAAAAGGAAACTGTGGACGAGTGGATAAAAATGAGTAGGTGTTGATGGTGGATTTTCGTTTAAGGTTAAATTTGTAAGTAACCAGAAAATCATGCGCTGACATCTTGTAAAAGATAAAGCCGTTTATAAGTGTGGATACTCCTCACTTAATTCACCAAGAATGGAGCATGTAGCAACAATCCCATTACGTGAATACATGAAATTCCTCGAGGTTGGAGCATGTAGCAACAATCCCTTCTGTGAATTTCATATCGGCCTTGTATTTCGGTGCGGCTCATTATCGGTGCGGCATAATGAATCATTATCGAGTGTTACTCTTTACTCTTCTGAGTAACACGAACCTCCAACACTATAATGAATCCATGTACGAAATACCCGTATGCAGGCTGATTCTCGGTGTGTTATACTAGCCCGAGCCCTCTCGGTGTGTTATACTAGCCCGATTGAGCCCCTCTCGGTGTGTTATATACGATTGAGCATCCGGATTGAGCAGGATATGATCGGATCATCCAACTCCACAAGCATGATTGGATGACCACTGACCAGGTATGGAATACACACGGCCGGATATGATCGCAGTCATCCAACTCCACAAGCATGATTGGATGACCACGCAGATCAATTCCATCACCCCCAACGGTATGGAATACACACGGCCTTAGCGGATATGATTGGTCATCCAACTCCACAAGCATGATTGGATGACCCGGATCAATTCCATCACCCCCAGCGGTATGGAATACACACGGCCGACCCCGCATGGTCGACCATTGGCCTTTGCTTGCCAAGAAACCGTCCATACCAAGCATTATGGGCGGAAAACCCTAAATTAGGGTTTGCGGCATATTACATGTCTGCAAAAGCGGTCTCAACCATCCATCTTCGCGGTATAGATGGAGGGTGTAGATATAGACTCAAAAGGCCGGAGCATGTCGACACAATCACCATGTGACCGCCTACACACTTGACCAGTCGGTCAAAACCAACCATGGTTGGTTACAACAAATTTGTCCACTTGAAAAAGCATGGTCGCGCGGCTTTGAAAGCCAAAATTAGGGTTCAAGCCATCACGCGCGTCCATCTTCTCCGGCACGAATGGAGGGTCCAGATTAGATTGAGCAAGGGTCGGTCACACCGGCATGACCACCGTGAGCCCATCTACCTCCTCATGCGGTCGGCCAAGGCATATCATGCCTGGCCAATCCAAAACGCCCGCTCAAACATGCGTGGTTACACTTCCCAAGTTGCAAATCGATCTCGACCACACAACTTCACCGGACGAAGGTGGGTGGCTTAGATCACGTTTTCATGGGACGGTGAGACATGGGCGTGAACATCAGCCTACCATCTTCACGCCAAACCAACCGGCCAAGACAGACCAAGTCGGGTCATCTTGGAAAACACGTAGGAAAAGGGTATGGTGCGCGACTCCTTGCGGCATCAAACTCCTATCGCAAATCGATCTCAACCACTCAACTTTACCGGTCAAATTGGTGGCTTAGATCGCGCCTTCTTGGGAAAGTGAAGTATGGACGTGCACACCGGCGTGTTGTCTACACACATGCCCGGTCGGTCCTCTTCAAAACCCTTCCCATGCTTGGTTTCGACCAAGTTGAAGAGTGATGCTTGCGCACCTCTTTTAAAAACCCTAATTTCATCAACGGTCGCGGATGAGTGTCTCAAACATCATCTCATCCGTCCGACCTCACTGACTTGGTTATACAACCACAGTGGGGGAGTTATTTGGTTAGTGAGGAGTCATTACCCATCACTTTACCACCTGTAATGCGATACTGCATAAAATACACACGATACTTCACAAGTATCGACTTTCCTTACGATTATTCAATTCAGCATTACATGCTATCTTTCGTGGATCCACGATCCACATTCAGGACATCAATCATGTCACAAGCGGGGATACATCTTTTGGGGTATTGGTCTGGCGGTTTACGGCGTGCGGCGTGCAACGCGCCATCACAAGAACGTGTTAGGAAGTCATGGACGGTTAGAGATGAACAGGAAAAGTGGGCAAGACTGGTCGTGTGTTACCAACACACAACTCCACTACTCCATCATTCCACTACCTCCACTTCCCACGAGAATCGTGAATGAGGCTCAATGACTTGTATAAATAGGTTCTCCGCCCTATTTTCCAACAACAAGGAATAACGGAGAACAACACAAGTTCAGACGACGAAACCAAGTGTTAATACAAAAACCGTATTCAAACACTCGAGCACCTTGCATCAACAGTAAGCTTGCTCATCTTTACATTTACAAGTCATAAGCAAGCCAACACCTTCACAATCTCAACACCTTCTTCGCTTCCCTCCCTAAGATCAACCCCATCTCCTTCACTTTGTGACCGAAACAAGTGCAGGCGGCCATTTCTTGGTTTAGGCCGGACTTGCACAGATTGATCTCTCGAATCTACAAGCACTCACTGTGCGGTGCATTTGTTGAAGGTTTAGATTCATTCCTCATCCACACCCCAAATTACCAAATTCTGCGGGGAGTAGTTTTCACCCATCAACAATTGGCGACCACGGTGGGAGATTAATCTCTCGGTCGTAAAATCAATTTCTTTGAAATCCGATTCAATTTCATCAATTTCAAAAGGGTAGATCTTAGAACCAATTCAATCGGCAATTCATTCCAAGATGGTGGGCGAGGTCGGATCGGCAATCAACTACGATGGAGCCGGCATGGATGACACTTCCGGTGTTGATGTACCCGTCGGTGGAGCTACGGCCGGTCAATACATCTCGTGGAGCTGTCACTTCTATCACCAACACTAGCGGAGCGGAGACATCCCAGTAGGTGTAACACCTCCCATCACGAGCCGGAGCGGCGCAAATCCTGGCATCTCTTCGAGCGTAACGCCTCCGGTGGTTACCGAGCAACAACTTTCACTCCTCCATCGGGACGAGGAGCCGGAGACACAAGAGGAAGGCCGCCGTCTAGTACCATTGCGAGACTTGATGGAGAAACGGGAAATTCTTGCTAAAACTCAAACAGATATGGCCGCAACTCGGAAAGAGGTACTCACTTTCCTTAAAACTTTGGTGAACGATTGCCGCAAGATTCACGGCAACCCTTGGAGTCGGCGAGAGATGCATTCAATACACCGGAGCGAGTGTTTCCACTCGGACTCACATGAATGAAGAAACTCGTGTTGCTCACGAGCGCCAAGGGAGAGAGGCCGGTCTTCCAACTTCATTACGCGTGAAGATCTAGAGCGACTTCTCCAAAATCGAGGAAAAGGGGACCGAACGGACGTACACCAACATCGGCCGCCGTACCCTCAAGATGTGCAACGGATTCCTCTACCAAGAGGTTACACCTCTCCCAGTTCTCCCTACGACAGTCTTGGTAATGCTCGTGAACACATTTCTCGATTCTTGGAAGCCTTGGGGAACATGAATACAATCATGTTTTACGCCTAAAAGAATTCTCAAAATCACTCACGGGGAGGGCATACACAGTACAACAACATTGCGCCTAACGAGCATATCAATTGGAGCGAGATGGTCGGTGCTTTCTACGGGAAGTATTTCTTCGTGTACGAACAAATCACGTTTTCGGACACAGGAAGAATTCTCCGGCGGAACAATGAACATCCCAACGACTTCGTTAAAAGATTCGGAGAACCCAAGCCTTTGGACTATCACGACCAGAATGTTCCGAACGACAATTGGTGGAATCATGCATCAATGGGATGATACCCATATACCGCGCTCTGTTAGAGAATCACGGGCTTTCAAACATTCTCGAACTCCACGAAGCTGCAAAACGTTCGGCAACAAGCTGCACCAGCACTACTAGAAAGAACCGAGTTGTTCGAAGTGAAGATTTGCGTGAAAGTCGAGGAAGCGGGCGTCTCACAAACAAACAATACAACACTTTGGCCCTTACAGTGAGTGTGGTAGCGGAGGAGAAAAAAGAGGAAAGCTTCGATAACGGAACAACAAACCAAGCGAACATCCTCGGCACACAAGACTTCGTCTCGAAAAGGAGCAGACAAAACTCTGCACAAAACGCCAAAGACACGGGTTTTCCTTTTCCCATGAATGAAGTGATAGAGCTCTTGGAAGCGTGGATCCAAGATGACGCCGTAAAACTACCCCCTATCAGGCGTCCTCCGACCGAGGAAGAAATGGCAGATCCCAGATACTGTTGCTACCACAGGTTCGTCCATCATCCAACCAAAGATTGCAACGAGGTTGAAACAAATATTCGGGGAAAAGGTAGAGACGGGGAACTCCGGCTTGGAAACGAAGGTGTTCATAGAGATCCTCTACCTATCGGGAAGCTGCATGATTTATGGGGACTCTGTTCGCAAGACCGTGCAATCTATGATGGAGCACATGTGTGAAATCTTATATTTCTCCAAGGGACAGCGTCAAGACATATTTGCGGCCCTCAACCACGTTGTGTCAGGTAGACGTTTGCATCCGGTGCGATCCAGGAGCCCCGAGTCTTTCCTAAAAGACATGAGCAATGGAAGCGGGGACTCTAACCGTCACTCGTTTGAGAAACGTTGAGTTCGATAACGCGTTGATCGATACGGCCGAGAGTTTAACATCATTACGAGTCAAGACCTTGAGAGCGGCAAAGATCTCGAAGCAAGAAGCTACCGTCATCCAAGCTGTGGTCGAGGATTCGGCGGGAGAGCTTAGAGATGCATATGGATACATTGATCTTGAAGTCAAATTGGGTGATGCCTCGACGCAAGCAAAGTTCTACATAGTCAAAGACCATCCCAACTACGACATGATCTAGGAAGCTCTTGGATGCGGGACAACAAAGCCATCTTGGAGGTCTGTCCTCTCACAGGTGTCGATGCACGAGAGAATCTCAACACGCCTTGGACCCCGATGATGTTTCTGCCGCATCGACAACTTTCAGACGTGACACAATTTTAGGAGAGAGCACTGTCGGCATACACTTTGAAAGGTTCCGGTCTCAAGTAAGTCTCATCACACAACCCTCCTTGCAAACTACCGCCCCTCATTCGACAAGTCCTGGGGACTGGCTCCAACCGACAAACCAACCCCGGCTAGGAGATGTGAATGGGAAGCCGGCCCTTTCAAACGTTTTATCGGGGAGCATAGAAGCTGTCTTGGTCAAAGACAACAAGGCCAAGGTCCAAGTGTGCACTTGCGCTCAAACCCATTCGGAATTGGAGACCTAGTGACGAAGGCGACTACATTCAATGTTGGAAACATAACGGTGAAGATGACCACTCTACGACTCACCCACCAAAAGAGAAGATGAACCGTGTACAGTAGCGAGATGTTATCCTAGGTGGCTCTGCAAGCTCATCAACGCCGATAACACTGGAGGGCATAACAATTCACTCACGATGGCTCAAACCTTACAGAACTTAAGAGATTTGTGCTACAGCTTTCCAACATTCTCCACACTTTAAAACATTTGTGCTATTTTTTCCAGCGTGTTTCCTTTTGCAGTTTCATGTCATGCTTGTAATTCCTCCAAAAAATGATTGCAATACTTGCATTCATAGTTAGGGTTCCAATTTTCAATCCTCAATTTAATTGAAGTATTATTTCCATCGAGAACCTCTCTACTTCTAAAGACACAAAGCCCACGAAACCCTAAGCAAGTATCTCATGGGAAGAAGGAAGCGAACGTGTGCACGAGAAAAGAAAACGATTGCTATACGCTGACAAAGCCGGGGAAGATCTTGCGTCACAGTCAGTAAATGTTCCATCATGATAATTACTTCTTTTATCACGAAGAATCACGTGTGGAGGAACACCCTTGTTCCTGAGAAGATTCATTTGCAATTTTGGCAAAGGATTATAAAAAAAAAAAAAAAAAAAAAACTTTTGTTCAAACCATAAAACGAAAGGAAAACTTGAACTCAGCTGCCACTGAGTACAAGGAAGACATTCAAAGGTACGGAACATGCTTGGAAAAGAAAGAATGAAATTCTAATCGCCAAGAGAAGTCGGCCTCGCTGCATCATCGCGCGGTCTGCTCCATCACTGTTGATGCGCCTCCCTTCGAATCTCCCTCAATCTCTGCGTCGGACATCTCCCCGCGACAGCGGCGCGCCTCCATCCCAACATCGGCGGCGGGAGCATCAAGGGCATAGCAACACCGGGGCCGCGCAAATTTCTTTCACATGTTCGGACTCCTCTGTATCGAGAATCAAGAATTATCACGCCGTCTGGATCGGGTAATCACACTTGTCTTCATTTGGAGGTCGTTTATGCTCAACTCTCGCCTCTTCAACCATGCGCTGCAAATCTCTCTTGCCCTTGCGCTTACTAGTGTCTGCAGCGTTTCCTCGCGCCTCCGCCGCTCCTCCATGTCAATCGCAGCGAAAGTGCACTGGATACGTCCTCGGCAATACGAAGGTGTGGGATAGACATCCCTGGATAGCACGGCCGACTTCGCGAAGAGGAAGATCGATCTTAGCCATTACTTCTCCATGCGCATGGTTTTCGGGCTTGTCAACTTCAAAACTTCTTTACGGGAAGCAACGGAATGAGCGTCTCAGCTTCCATGATAATCTGCAGAGAAGAAGAGGTTATGAGCACAAAAAAAAAAAAAAGAGAGGATCATCAAAACTATCGATCAGTTAATCAGAAAATCAGAGCAGTACCTGAGATATGGAATAAACGACCACGTGAGATGATTCTTTATAATCTCACAAGTCGACAAGAATCCCAGAAGGAAAAGAAGTCTTTACTTACCACCTATGAAGGCTGCTAATTCGGGATAACAATCGACGAGGCTTATCGGATATACGAGGAAAGCCGTATGTGATGATGAAAAGAAGTACACTGAAGGAGCGGCCGAGCTCATACATGTACAAGAGGAACCAAAGCGACTCACCGGATCAAGTCCTGCTTCCTTCGCATCCTTAATCAAGACCAACCGGTTCAGGAAACGCGACAATGTGAAACTATCTCCGGTAAATATGTATTCACTCTAGCTTGGTCATTTCGTATGTCACCATCTCATGCCTACCACACAATAGTGTAACCATTATGTGCTAGGCGGGGGACTTAATGTTGATGGTGGATTTTCGTTTAAGGTTAAATTTGTAAGTAACCGAGGAAAATCATGCGGCTGACATCTTGTAAAAGATAAAGCCGTTTATAAGTGACGGATACTCCTCACTTAATTCACCAAGAATGGAGCATGTAGCAACAATCCCATTACGTGAATACATGAAATTCCTCGAGGTTGGAGCATGTAGCAACAATCCCTTCTGTGAATTTCATATCGCATGCCTTGTATTTCTGAACCTACTCATTATCGGTGTGGCATGACGGCGAGTGTTACTCTTACGAGTAACACGAACCTCCAAACACTATAATGAATCCATGTACGAAATACGGTGTGGCATGGTGATTCTCGGTGTGTTATACTAGCCCGAGCCCTCTCGGTGTGTTATACTAGCCCGATTGAGCCCCTCTCGGTGTGTTATACTAGCCCGATTGAGCAGGACTTGGTGTATCGGTCTCGGTGTGTTATCCAACTCCACAAGCATGATTGGATGACCACAGATCAATTCCATCACCCCCAAGCGGTATGGAATACACACGGCCTTAGCTTGCCGGATATGATATGATCGCGGTCATCCAACTCCACAAGCATGATTGGATGACCACGGATCAATTCCATCACCCCAAGCGGTATGGAATACATCGGCCTTAGCTTCGGATATGATCGATCGCGATCATCCAACTCCACAAGCATGATTGGATGACCCGGATCAATTCCATCACCCCCAAGCGGTATGGAATACACACGGCCGACCCCATGGTCGACCATTGGCCTTTGCTTGCCAAGAAACCGTCCATACCAAGCATTATGGGCGGAAAACCTAAATTAGGGTTTGCGGCATATTACATGTGCCGCAAAGCGGTCTCAACCATCCATCTTCGCAGGTATAGATGGAGGGTGTAGATATAGACTCAAAAGGCCGGAGCATGTCGACACAATCACCATGTGACCGCCTACACACTTGACCAATCGGTCCAAAACCAACCATGATTGGTTACAACAAATTCGTCACTTGAAAAAGCATGGTCGCGCGGCTTTGAAAGCCAAAATTAGGGTTCAAGCCATCACGCGCGTCCATCTTCTCCGGCACGAATGGAGGGTCTGATTAGATTGAGCAAGGGTCGGTCACACCAACATGACCACCGTGAGCCCATCTACCTCTTCATGCGGTCGGCCAAGGCATATCATGCTGGCCAATCCAAAACGCCCGCTCAAACATGCGTGGTTACACTTCCCAAGTTGCAAATCGATCTCGACCACACAACTTCACCGGACGGGTGGGTGGCTTAGATCACGTTTTCATGGGACGGTGAGACATGGGCGTGAACATCAGCCTACCATCTTCACGCCAAACCAACCGGCCAAGACCAGACCAAGTCGGGTCATCTTGGAAAACACGCCGGAAAAGGGTATGGTGCGCGACTCCTTGCGGCATCAAACTCCTATCGCAAATCGATCTCAACCACTCAACTTTAGGTCAAATTGAGTGGCTTAGATCGCGCCTTCTTGGGAAAGTGAAGTATGGACGTGCACATCGGCGTGTTGTCTACACACATGCCGGTCGGTCCTCTTCAAAACCCTTCCCATGCTTGGTTTCGACCAAGCTGAAGAGTGATGCTTGCGCACCTCTTTTAAAAACCCTAATTTCATCAACGGTCGCGGATGAGTGTCTCAAACATCATCTCATCCGTCCGACCTCACCGACTTGGTTATACAACCCAGTCGGGAGTTATTTGGTTAGTGAGGAGTCGTTACCCATCACTTTACCACACCGTAATGCGATGCACTGCATAAAATACACACGATACTTCACAAGTATCGACTTTCATGATTATTGATTCAGCATTACATGCTATCTTTCGTGGATCCACGATCCCACATTCAGGACATCAATCATGTCACAAAAGCGGGGGATACATCTTTGGGGTATTGGTGGCGGTTTACGGCGTGCGGCGTGCAACGCGCCATCACAGAACGTGTTAGGAAGTCATGGACGGTTAGAGATGAACGGGAAAAGTGGGCAAGGCTGGTCGTGTGTTACCAACACACAACTCCACTACTCCATCATTCCACTACCTCCACTTCCCACGAGAAACGTGAATGAGGCTCAATGACTTGTATAAATAGGTTCTCAGCCTATTTTCCAACAACAAGGAATAACGGAGAACAACACAAGTTCAGACGACAGAAACCAAGTGTTAATACAAAAAACCGTATTCAAACACTCAGAGCCTGCTTGCATCAACCGTAAGCTTGCTCATCCTTCTGTTACAAGTCATAAGCAAGCCAACACCTTCACAATCTCAACACCTTCTTCGCTTCCCTCCCTAAGATCAACCCCATCTCCTTCACTTTGTGGCCGAAACAAGTCTGGGCGGCCATTTCTTGGTTTAGGCCGGACTTGCACAGATTGATCTCTCGAATCTACAAGCACTCACCGCGCAGTGCATTTGTTGAAGGTTTAGATTCATTCCTCATCCACACCCCAAATTACCAAATTCTGCAGGAGTAGTTTTCACCCATCAACAGTAGGTAAAAAGTAAAACAAGAAATTTAATAAAAAAAATATAGAATTGGCGCCATTAAGAGCCGAAAGCGGAACCATTGTGATTTATTTATTTTTTCATACCCAAATCAGGTGTGTTTGTGATTATCCTGAGAAAAAGAAAATATAAATCATCGGAGCTCAGGGCTGGTTTGATCACTTCATCTCAACCTCAGGTTTGAATTTCTTCTACTCATACTCTTAAATCTTTACTTTATTTTGCCCCAAATTTTTTGCTTTAAATCTTACTAGTTGGCCGACTATAAGGAGGCCTTCTATAGGGTGACTAAATGGATTTTGTCCGTCACACGGTCCTCTTTTTTAAAAATCATAATTTCTTCCAAATCCTTCAAATGTTGATCGAAATTCTTCATTTTTTTTTCAATTTCTTCTGATTGAGCAACAACTTCACTCCAGTTTCATCACAATTTCTACTGATTTCATGATAACTCTTTCAATTACAACTTAGAAATTGAACAATAGAAAATATTTGTGAATCTTTCACAATTTCATCGAATTGACTAATAAATGTAATTTCGGTTCAATGTCTTATAGAAACAACACTTGGTAGTGATAAATTGAAGATAAGAATGATCAGATACGATCAATTGCAGTAGCAGAGAAAGAAATCGTATTGTTGCAGTAGCAGATAATCGGGTGTAGAAGATGAGCTTTTCGGGTAGAGCAATCACTGGTCCGACCCATTAAACATATGCGACCTGGGGAAAAAAACAAAAACAAAAACAACCTCAAACCAACCAGACCGATATTCCAATTCTTTCAAAATCAAAACCTTTATCTCTTCAGACTTCAATAGCAGACAATGATCAATTTCTTCTTACTGTTGTTAAAATTTAAAAAATAAAAAATAAAAAATTGAATTTTCACTTCCCTGCCAAATCAATTGAATTAATCAAATTTGCAACTTCAATTTCTCAAATCAAAAGCTACTACTTTGACTGATGTAGATCGCAATAGATTGGAAATTGGATAAAGAATGAAAAAAGAAGAAGAATGGTTTAGAGTATAAAGAAGGGTGAAAAAAATACATATTGTACATAAGAGGGCTACCTTATTTTATCTTAAATCTTTGCTTCTTCAATTCTAGATATTGAAGTTTGGATATATAAAGATTGAGGTAGTTAGTCAATAAACAAGAGACAAAGGTGCTTCGGGAGGTGGATAATGGGAGTGCTCGGTTGTTCCAGAAAATGGAAATCGAAAGAAAAGAGAACAAAATAAGGGAGTTACAGCTGTTAGGGCATACTAAATGGTTAAATTACCTAACTATCCTTATATTTTCAAAATTTCCGAACACGTGTTTGACATGCTTTCATGGTAGATATTATAGATACACGTGAAGCATATATAAAGTCTCATAAGTACTCCATCCGTTCTTTTAGAGACGGAGGGAGTATATTGGTTTGAATTTTTTAAGTATTTAGGGTCACTTAGGTCGGCCCACGGCTGCAGCAGTCATCTTGTATTATTTACATCATAGCAGGAATTTGTTCATTTTCTACTTCTAAAGCTGCAAGGACCATCTCGAAGGTTTGTTTCCATAGAAACTTTGAATGTCTTTGTTTTAGGCTTCTTTTGAGTAATTGGCCGACTTTAGGAGGCCTTCTATAGGGTGACTAGAATGGATTCTGTCCGTCACATTTTTATGGTCCTCAAAATAAAATAAAAAAAATTCAAAATTGATTTGTTCTGGATCGTTGTTCTTCAAAAATTTTGTAGTAGACATCTATTAATCATCTTATCTTTCGCAAATTGAAATAAATTTCAAAAATATCATTCCTGGTTAAAGAATTTCCATATTCAAATTTCGAAAGATAAACAAAATCAATTCTCAACCCTCAAAAACCAATTCAACATATCAATGAAAGATAATTGGACTTCAATCAATGCTAATAGAACATAATGGTATCCATTTAAGTGATTCAACCTTTTAGCTGTTCCAGTTCGACCAAATTTGACACTTTCAAAATACAATTTTCTTTGAAAAAAGCAGTACTGTGAAGAAGGCGAAGAAGGCGGTGGGTGAATCGAGGTCACTCAGTGAATAAACTCGAGAAAACGGTGGGTTAATCGACCCGATTCCGAGTCAACTTCCATATGTCCATTTTCGATCTAATTCTGCAACATTACTTCAATTTCATCAAATCATCGAAGAAAAAAAAACTTCACTTCAATTTCATCACATCAACCCATCAATCAAAAAAAACTGACAACTAAAACGGGAAATTCAATTGAAAAAAAAAAAGGTTTGAAGAAAAGGAAAAAAAGAGGTAAAGAAGGGGTTTTGATAAGAACTCATTAAGGAATTAAATAAGAGTACTAACACCCTTTTTATCTTCTTCATTTGAAACCCTTTTCCTGCAATCAAACCCAATGAATCTCCTCTTTAGTAAATAGTAGACGTAATAGACTCTTTGCAATCAAACCACAAATCAGCTACTTCCCTGCCTTTTGCAATCAAAAAAGCTATCCATTTCTTAAATCAGAATGAAACTGATTTCTTTCTCCATGGGTATAGGACCCCAGTTGTTCTAAGTTCTAACCACATGCAACAAGATTCATCTCTCTTCAACCTTAATTTGGAACTAATAACAACCGAGTGAAACCTCTAAACTTCTCTTAATAACTTCAATCACCACCAATAAACGAGACAACAAAGTAAGCTCTGATTGTGATTAAAAGATACAGTAAAAATTGCAACAACACCTTTGGACTCTTCGGAAGAAAAGAAATGAAAACCAGGGGAGGAGGAGGAGAAGGCAAAATGTGTGGAAGAAAAATGGATCTCTCTGGTTTTTTACCCAAGTTGCTATGGTAAACTACCATATTGACCTTGTTGATTGGAGATTTTGTTTTCTAGCCGTGGTCAATAAACCGAAATGCCTCCTGTTAGTCCATACCATATCTGTAAGATGTGGGTACGCGTTCCATTTAGTTAACTAAGGAATTTAGCACGCTTTAATTTTTGCATTTTACTTTAATTTTGTAGTTTTTTCAACTTTTGTTATTTCATTGATTACTGAGTATCTCTAGAAAAACCGAAACTTAGAACGCTTACCACTTTGAAACGAAAACTCTCCCTCTCTCACTTTCTCTTACCAAAACTTTGAAACGAAAACCCCTTTTCCATGAATCCTCTCTGCTCAGATCGGATCCTTAGGAGCTGGTTTGAGCAGATCAACTAACATCCAAAGCTCTATTACCCATCGATCTACTTCCTGTTACTTTTGAATCTAGTTTTTGTTTAGATTTTTTTTTTTATTTTGTTGTTTTTCTTGAGAATTTATGGGCTTGTTTTCCAGATCCATGGATGTTCATGCATATATGATTTGTGACTTATTTTTGAGAAGAAATCATTGCATATGTTCATCTTTATCCCCGATTTTTGAAGAACTTGAAGCAACAACATCATCTCCACCGATTCAATGCAGATTGGTATCCTTTGATGTTGGTGATGATCGGATTTTAACTATTTATGCTTTAGATTTAAATTATTTTCATGTTATAGGGTTTAAGTGCTTCACCAATCTCGTTGTTCTTTTAAGATATATTTCCGTTTCAGCTAGTTTTTCTAGATTTTGGTTTTCAGCAACACTTTCTCTAAAGTCACCAACAGCAGCAACAACATGTTCTAAGATACCGGCAACTACACCAGAGATAGAAAAGACACCAGCAACAATCTTTTCCAGACCGATTCCGATGAAGATCCAGACCGACTCAGACCGATTTAGGTCCATGCTATTGTTACTGTTATTGTTACTTTGAAGAAAAAAAACTAACAAATGAGTGGATCTTTGGATCTGTTTATTCCTATGTCACCTGTTTTACTTTGTTTTTAGAAAAAACCTTGAAAAATGGTTGGATCCTTGGATCCTAACATCACTACTAATTATAGGGATGCTATATGTTTTGGATAAGTCACTTAAAATCCAAACTAGGCCATTTAAACTAGTCCTTCTGCTTAGAAAATTGTCTGGAGATTCTGATTTGGAAGATGGCATGTAAATGTGTTGCTAGGTATTGTGATTGTATTGGTATTTGTTGCTTGTTTGGAACTCATGTAATTGCTGGAATTTTCATGGTCAGTCATGTAATCAGATCCGATTTTACATCGGAGTATCATTATCTATGTATATGAGGCTTGCCTCTTTTTCGAAAAAAAATAAAGAGTATCTCTAGAAAATGACTTAGCTTCCCCAATCACACATGGATGGGACCCGACCCAACCACGTTAAAATGCAATCCTTTGCTAATATTATGGATGGAGGTTCATAAGAATACCTGTTAAGCTTGTAATTTAGGTTTTCATTTTTTTAGGGTGCCATTTGCGCCCAACGAGAGAATCGCGTAAATTTACATGATTGATAAAGGGTGATACGACAATTTGCGGGTGTTGATGGTGGATTTTCGTTTAAGGTTAAATTTGTAAAAACCGGAAAAAATCATGCGCTGACATCTTGTAAAATATAAAGCCATTTATAAGTGTTGGATACTCCCTCACTTAATTCACCAAGAATGGAGCATGTAGCAACAATCCCATTACGTGAATACATGAAATTCCTCGAGGTTGGAGCATGTGGCAACAATCCCTTCTGTGAATTTCATATCGGCCTTGTATATTTCCAGTACTCATTATCGGTGTGGCATGACGACTGAGTGTTACTCTTCTGAGAATAACACGAACCTCCAAGCACTATAATGAAACCATGTACGAAATACCCGTACTGGCTGATTCTCGGTGTGTTATACTAGCCCGAGCCCCTCTCGGTGTGTTATACTAGCCCGATTGAGCCCCTCTCGGTGTGTTATACTAGCCCGATTGAGCATCCGGATTGGCCGTATCGGTCAGGATATGATCTCGATCGCAGTCATCCAACTCCATAAGCATGATTGGATGACCCCCGGATCAATTTCATCACCCCCAAGCGGTATGGAATACCCACGACCGAGCCCGCATGGTCGGTCATTGGCCTAGCTGCCAAGAAACCGTTCATACCAAGCATTATGGACGGAAACCCTAAATTAGGGTTTGCGGCATATTACATGTGTCGCAAAAGCAGTCTCAACCATCCATCTTCGAGGTATAGATAGAGGGTGTAGATGTAGACTCAAAGGGCCCGAGCATGTCAACACGATCACCGTGGGCCGCCTACAAACTTGACCAATCGGTCAAGACCAACAATGTTTGGCCGTGACAAAATCATCACCCAAACAAGAGATGACGCACGGCTTGAAAGCCAAAATTAGGGTTTCAAGTCATCACGCGCGTCCATCTTCTCCGACACGAATGGAGGGTCACAGATTAGATTAAACAAGGGCCGGTCATACCCGGCATGACCACCGTGGGCCCATCTACCTCCTCATGTGTTCGGCCAAGGCATATCATGCTGGTCAATCCAAAACGTGCGTCCAAACTAGCATGGCCGCGCCTCCCAAACCACGAGCCGATCTCGACCGCTCAACTTCACCTTAGGATGATTTGAGTGGCTTAGATCACGTTTTCATGGGATAGTCGGGTATAGGTGTGAACACCAGCCTGCCACCTACACGCTTGTATGATCGACCAAGACCAGGCCAAGATGTGTCGTCTTGAAACGCGTGCCCAAACTAGGGATGTCACGCGGTTTCCAACCCTTTTGCGGCATCAATTTCTGCCGCAAACCGATCTCAACCACTCAACTTTCTAGGTTAAATTGAGTGGCCTAGATCGCGCCTCCATGGGATGGTAAGGTATAGGCGTCTACAGGCATGTCGTCTACACACATGCCGGTCGGCCCTCTCCAAATATCTTTCCATGCTTGGTTTCGACCAAGCTAAAGAGTGATGCTTGCGCACCTCTTGAGAAACCCTAATATCCATTAACGATTCGCGAGATGAGTGTCTCAAAGATCATCTCATCCGTTCAACTTCACCCGACTTGGTTATACAACCACAGTCGGGAGTTATTTGGTCGGTGAGGCGTATTACCCATCACTTTACCACACCATAATGCGTGCACTGCATAAAATACACACGATACTTCACAAGTATCGACTTCTGAATAACACGGTTATTCAATTCGAGCATTACATGCTATCTTTCGTGGATCCACGATCCACACATTCCATACATCAATCATGTCTGGCGGGGGATACATGCGGGGTATTGGTGCTGGCGGTTTACGGCGTGCGGCGTGCAACGCGCCATCACAAGAACGTGTCGGGAAGTCATGGACGGTTAGAGATGAACATGAGAAGTGGGCAAGGCCGGTCGTGTGGTACCGACGCACAACTCCACTACTCCATCACTCCACTTCCTCCACTTCCCACGAGAGACGTGAATGAGGCTCAATGACTTGTATAAATAGGTTCTCCGCCCTATTTCAAACAACAACACAAGTTCGGACGAGGAGAAAAACCAAGTGTTAATACAAATCGTATTCAAACACCCCGAGCCTGCGGCATCAACCGCAAGCCTGCTCACCTTTTGTTACAAGTCATAAGCAAGCCAACACCTTCACAATCTCAACACCTTCTTCGCTTCCCTCCCTAAGATCAACCCCATCTCCTTCACTTTGTGACCGAAACAAGTCTGGAACGGCCATTTCTTGGTTTAGGCCGGACTTGCACAGATTGATCTCTCGAATCTACAAGCACTCACCGCGCAGTGCATTTGTTTAAAGGTTTAAATTCATTCCTCATCCACACCCCAAATTACCAAATTCTACAGGAGTAGTTTTCACCCATAAACAATTGGCGACCACAGTGGGAGATTGATCTCTCGGTTATAAGAATCGAATTCTCAATTCTTCGGTTTTCGTCTCATGATGTATCCTCACCCGAATCCGCAGTGGTTCGGATATCATGGGAAGCATAGCTGGAATGTTGGAGGATGTCTTGGCAAATCAAGCCGATATCACCGGAAGGCGGAGAGCGAGACATTCGCCTTTTGAATGATATCTTGACGCAATTACAAGAAGGGTCGGCGGCGTCTACTCAAAGCGGTGCAAGAAACGCTGGACCCTTAGTCGGGAGTCACACCTTTACTAGTGGAGATGCGAGAAAGAGCGCGTAATCACGGGGACTCGGGAGAGACGAACAACATGGTCCAGCCGACAACGAAGACTCGAGGCAACTCCGAGAGGAAAAGACTTGTCCGGGGTACCACAACGTACAGGATAAAGAAATGGAGCCTACATCTTACGGATCCCCTGTTGGAAGATTTATATCTCAAGACCCTTGTCAAATCTCGGAAGACTGTTCAATCGCATCGACCTTTCAACCAAGTGAAGAAATGCTTGAGGAAGGAGAGATCAATCAAGGAACACGTGAGTACGCAGAGGATGGGAACGTTCGGTTCGATCACTCGGCAGTGATATTACAACACCTCCCATCACGAGCGGAGCAGTACTGCAAATCCGGCATCTCATCAAGTGTAACGCCTCGGTAGTCACCGGAGCAACAACTTCCACTCCTTCATCGGGACGAGGAGCGGAGGGACGAGAGGAGGACCATCCCCCATTACCATTGCGAGACTTGATGGAGAAGCGGGAAGTTCTTGCTAAGACTCAAACGGATATGGCCGCAACTCGGAAAGAGGTACTCACTTTTCTTAAGATATTAAGCGATCGATTTCCACAAGAGTCGTGACAGCCCTGGAGCAAAAAAGGAACACATTCAACGCATTAGGAGAAGGTACTTGGCGGCACGGACCTCCATGTGCACGATCAAAGAAGCGACATCGAGATATGAGCGATCTGTCATTGAGACTCCTACACTGGGACTGATCCTCACAACGATCCTCCTCAAGTCAATAGTTTCACTATGAACCAGAGGCCGGTGGATCGGGAAGCGGTTTTTCTAGGGGAATGTTTATGCAAACTTTCACACCTCTCGAAGAATCAGCGCGCGGAGATGTTTTGCTGCAATCAACCAGAGGAAGGTCACGACCGTGCCCTACATGTCCCCGCACGCATCAAGGTTTTCAGATTTCAAAATGACCCTTATCTACACGGGAGCGTCTTCGAATGTGATTACTCTCAAGACTCTCAGAACATCCAAGGTTCTCCCAGGCAAGGTCGTACGGAAGCCTACCACAATGACGGACTTCGAGGGAAACCAAACCAGCACATACAGGAGAAGCTCCGCGGAAATAATCAGACAAGTTTGTTGCATCCCACTCCCCAGGGCGTCAATTCAGGAAGAAGACCGGCTTGCATCATTGAGGGCTAGTACTCACGATGCATCTTTGCTGACGAAGCATTCTTCTCCATCCTGTGAAGCCACGACCCACGTTCACACGAAGAGGGAACGAACTTTTATGGCGTTGTCAATTAGCGAGAAAGGGAAAACGGTATACGACACCTTTGCCATTATCGATGGATAGATCAGTCTTTGCATAGACTTGAGAGACTTGAGCAGGTGCCACTCAAACGATCCTCCTCTACCTAACATTGACATGTTAGTAGATGCAACCAGCGGACACGGCATGTTCTCCTCCATGGATGGATGTAGCGGCTACAACCAGATAAGGATGTACGAGCATGACACAAAATGCCGGTGCAACGTATCAACGCTCACGGCAATCTTCACCGGAGTCGATACCTCGAGGAGCAGACTCAAGAAGATAACGATGTCCACGCGTCATATCGAGCAAGATATGGGCGAGTCACTTTATCGACAGTGGTAATTTGTCTATCATGCTATATTGGAGAATTTGCGCTTTTGGTCATCCTCAGGAGTGTTGAACGCTTATCTACAACAACATATGCCCCGATAGAAAGAACCAGCCTGTTGGTAATGAAGAGCCTCCCTAATGTTCGTAGGGGCATATATCTCACCAACATGCGATACAACCTTGACCTTACAGTAGCGGTTCCACAGAAGCGACAAGAGGAAAACCACCGAGATACAACATCTGCGCGTCCGTCAACTCCAACTCCAGTACCACATGCACGACTCCCACAATGATGAAACAATGTCCAAGATATTCCATATCTAGCTCGATAACAACCACTACGAACAAACCATGTAAACCACACTTGGGGACTGAGGCTCAGCATGAAGTTCCTTCACCGTCAGTCAAGGAATTCTTCAACATGAGAGATGTGGTCAGTCAAGAAGCATGGAATTCGCAAGGGTAAATTGAGCGAAGAGGGAAACACTTCAACACTCCCTCTAGCGAAGGCTGCTTCAATGGTCTATTCAAGAGCCGCCTCAATGCTCTCTCCGGGACCCCTTTTCGCTTCATAATCCTACTTCAACACTCTCTCCAGGATCCACCTCAACGTTCGCACCAGAAGCCACTTTAACATCCTCTCAAGTCGTTTCAACACTCAAGCTACATCAACAATCTGCGCTCTGGTCAAGTTATCTTTGATGTACTCATTGCTCAACATACGTCTCATCCATCCTTCATGAGGACCCAGCCGGAGCATGAAAAACCACGAAGTCGATAGGAGGAGGGCTATCTGTGGAACGGATATTTTCATATAGTTGGAAGGGCGCGGTGAACAACTCATCATCAATGTTCGGCATATCCTTGAAGTCGCCAACACTTCCCGACTTGGTACAAGCATTATCTCGAAGACATCTCAACGAGGATTCTTTTCTTCCACAATGAAATAAAAGGCGGGAGTTAGAACTTGTATGAAAGCACATGAGAGATGTAGTCACACACGGCAAGACACAACTCACATCGGAGCACACAAAGCAGGTCCAGGCTCAAATTGATGCAGTTTCAAGGCGGTATTAGTTTTCAAGTCCGGTGCAAGTTTCAGTCTGGTATTGATTTCAAGTCAGGTGCAAGTTTCAGTCTGGTATTGATTTCAAGTCAGGTGCAAGTTTCAGTCTGGTATTGATTTCAAGTCAGGTGCAAGTTTCAGTCTGGTATTGATTTCAAGTCCGGTATAAGTTTCAAGTCCGGTACAAGTTTAAAGTCTGGTGTTGGTCAAGGGCACAACGCTGGTATTGCTCAAGTTTCAAGTCCGGTATTGATCAAGTGACGAGTCCGGTATCACTCAAGTTACAAGTCCGGTATTGCTCAAGCTTCAAGTCCGGTATTGATCAAGTGACGAGTCCGGTATCACTCAAGTTTCAAGTCCAGTATTGCTTAATATTCAAGTCTCGGTATTGATCAAGTCAAGTCCGGTATTGCTCAAGTTTCAAGACCGGTGTTGGTCAAGGGCACGAGGCTGGTATAAAGTTGACATTGATCAGGCATACACGATATGGGACCCACGTTCAATCAAGCATATATGGCGGGACCACATTTATTTGCACAACACGGTTCTCTTATGTCATGGGAATCATGTTCACGAAATTCAAGCCCACGTTCGATCAAGCGGCGCGATAGCCCCACCAACGAGCGAGGCACGGCAGATCCGTCAATTAGGCACAACCCACGATCTAGCGGAGCAAGCACGGAGCGGGCCCTCGGCCAGCCGCGCAGGCATAGAAAGGTCGATCGAAGCGAGCAAGACCGACATCATACTAGGGGAACGCTCTCTATATGCCTTTTAAACGTAACATACTCCAAGGACAGAGGATGACCCGTCTCTCCTGGTAACATCTAACTTTGCCTCATAAGTTTTATCTTTTAATCACTATCTCATGCCTACCACACAATAGTGTAACCATTATGTGCTAGGCGGGGGACTTAATGTTGATGGTGGATTTTCGTTTAAGGTTAAATTTGTAAAACGGAAAAAATCATGCGGCGACATCTTGTAAAAGATAAAGCCATTTATAAGTGTTGGATACTCCCTCACTTAATTCAGAGAATGGAGCATGTAGCAACAATCCCATTACGTGAATACATGAAATTCCTCCGAGGTTGGAGCATGTGGCAACAATCCCTTCTGTGAATTTCATATCGGCCTTGTATTTCCAGTACTCATTATCGGTGTGGCATGGACCGAGTGTTACTCTTACGGAATAACACGAACCTCCAAGCACTATAATGAAACCATGTACGAAATACCCGTACAGGTGATTCTCGGTGTGTTATACTAGCCCGAGCCCCTCTCGGTGTGTTATACTAGCCCGATTGAGCCCTCTCGGTGTGTTATACTAGCCGGATTGAGCATCGGATGGACCGTATCGGTCAGGATATGATCCGATCGCAGATCATCCAACTCCATAAGCATGATTGGATGACCCCGGATCAATTCCATCACCCCCAAGCGGTATGGAATACCACGGCTGACCCGCATGGTCGGTCATTGGCCTAGCTGCCAAGAAACCGTTCATACCAAGCATTATGGACGGAAAACCCTAAATTAGGGTTTGCGGCATATTACATGTGTCGCAAAAGCAGTCTCAACCATCCATCTTCGCGGTATAGATGGAGGGTGTAGATGTAGACTCAAAGGGCCCCGAGCATGTCAACACGATCACCGTGGGCCGCCTACACACTTGACCAATCGGTCAAGACCAACAATATTTGGCCGTGACAAAATCATCACCCAAACAAGAGATGACGCACGGCTTGAAAGCCAAAATTAGGGTTTCAAGTCATCACGCGCGTCCATCTTCTCGACACGAATGGAGGGTCGATTAGATTAAACAAGGGTAGGTCATACCAAAGCATGACCACCGTGGGCCCATCTACCTCCTCATGTGTTCGGCCAAGGCATATCATGCCTAGTCAATCCAAAACGTGTGTCCAAACTAGCATGGGCGCGCCTCCCAAACCACGAATCGATCTCGACCGCTCAACTTCTTAGGATGATTTGAGTGGCTTAGATCACGTTTTCATGGGATAGTCGGTATAGGTGTGAACACCAGCCTGCCACCTACACGCTGGTATGATCGACCAAGACCGGCCAAGATGTGTCGTCTTGAAACGCGTGCCCAAACTAGGGATGTCACGTAGGTTTCCAACCCTTTTGCGGCATCAATTTCTGCGCAAACCGATCTCAACCACTCAACTTTACAGGGTTAAATTGAGTGGCCTAGATCGCGCCTCCATGGGATGGTAAGGTATAGGCGTGTACACCGGCATGTCGTCTACACACATGCCCGGTCGGCCCTCTCCAAATATCTTTCCATGCTTGGTTTCGACCAAGCTAAAGAGTGATGCTTGCGCACCTCTTCAGAAACCCTAATATCCATTAACGGTGCATGAGATGAGTGTCTCAAAGATCATCTCATCCGTTCAACTTCACCGACTTGGTTATACAACCCCGGTCGGGAGTTATTTGGTCGGTGAGGCGTATTACCCATCACTTTACCACACCATAATGCGATACTGCATAAAATACACACGATACTTCACAAGTATCGACTTCCCGAATAACACGGTTATTCAATTCAAAGATTACATGCTATCTTTCGTGGATCCACGATCCACACATTCCATACATCAATCATGTCACAAGGCGGGGGATACATACTTGGGGTATTGGTCTGGCGGTTTACGGCGTGCGGCGTGCAACGCGCCATCACAAGAACGTGTCGGGAAGTCATGGACGGTTAGAGATGAACGGGAGTAGTGGGCAAGGCGGGTCGTGTGGTACCGACGCACAACTCCACTACTCCATCACTCCACTTCCTCCACTTCCCACGAGAGACGTGAATGAGGCTCAATGACTTGTATAAATAGGTTCTCCGCCCTATTTCAAACAACAACACAAGTTCAGACGAGACAGAAAAACCAAGTGTTAATACAAATCGTATTCAAACACCCAGAGCCTCTGCGGCATCAACCGCAAGCTTTGCTCACCTTTCGTTACAAGTCATAAGCAAGCCAACACCTTCACAATCTCAACACCTTCTTCGCTTCCCTCCCTAAGATCAACCCCATCTCCTTCACTTTGTGACCGAAACAAGTCTGGAACGGCCATTTCTTGGTTTAGGCCGGACTTGCACAGATTGATCTCTCGAATCTACAAGCACTCACCGCGTAGTGCATTTGTTTAAAGGTTTAAATTCATTCCTAATCCACACCCCAAATTACCAAATTCTGCAGGAGTAGTTTTCACCCATAAACAGCGGGGTAGGTATCATAACATAAAATACAATGTACCCAAGCCGTCGGATTCTGGATTAATATCCTCCCTTAGCAATCATGGTATCAGTATTTAGCAATCATGTAAATTTAGCTGGAAATATACGAAGGTCTATTTGTTTTGTATGGAGACAAATTTTATTGACTACTTAAAAATGTCTTTTGAATGTTCGTTGAGTTTCGTCGGCCCTAACCGCTACAGCAGTCATCTAGTGTGTGGATCTAAATCCCTGTTGTTAGTTGTTGTTTCGGGTAGTGCGTGGATCTGAATCCTTGTTGTTAGTTGTTGTTTTAGGGAGGATGAAAGTGGGGTGGTTTTTTTTTGTGCACAGTGAATGAATGTCTATTTAGCTATGCCTCAGTTTCGTAACTGTTTCTGTTAAGTCTTCGCAAGCAAATTTTTCCTGGTTGTTTCCATGTATATACTCGCAAACTTATTTGTTTGCATATAATCATTTTCGCAAGCTTATTTGCTTACTCATTTTCTTGTGTGGTCTTATTTTGCCTTCCTAGTTAAAGGTCTTATTGCGCCACCCCTCGTCATTGCGACAAAATCGCAGGACGTCTTTACATTTTCATGTAATAACCCATTGATCTTGCCTTATCATTTCTTTAGTAGTGTTGCCTCTGCAAGATAATTTTATTGCGACAATATGATAGGCCTAAACTTTCTTGCGAAAATAAAGCCCCATGACACTGCCGTCTTGCGACGAAATCACAGGACGTCTTTACATTTTCATATAAAGACCCATTGATCTCGTCTTATCCTCGCGTTAGTATTATTGCCTCTTCAGGATCATCACACAAATATGACAAGCCTAAATTTTCTTGTGAAAATAAAGCCCCATGACATGTGCGTCTTAAGACACTTATCAACTCCCTAATGGAGGGTGCCGCCCTTATCATCTCCCTGGTTGCCCCTTCAAGGAAGTGTACATCGGCCATACAAGACTAGCTCCTCCCATCCGGTCTTAACAACAACCAGTTGTTTTCGCAGCCTCTTATCCCTTATACCTATATGGCTTATGGTTACGAGAGGCGCACCCTAAGTGGAGTTTTCTTCGGGCCGAGTAAAGCATGTGCCAAGACTTGCCAAGAATGGCCGAGACACTTCAAATGCCCCAGGCACTCTTGGCTCAACCGTGTACCTCGGCGCCTTGGTCATACACTGACTCCTTGGAAGAGACCCTCGGTCGTCCAACCAGGGTATAACCTTATATATATATAGTTGGAAATCCAAGGTATCTCCCCCGGATGGGCTTTATTGACCCCAAATTTTCATGACTCAGGTTCCAGGAGCGCTGTAACCTTTTCCCTGAGCCATGTCAAGAGATACCCCCTTATATGACGCACTTTAGGTCTTACATTTGCCTCTTACGGAATATCATTCGCGAACTAGGGTGTACGCCATAAAGGTTCGTCCCATTCGTATATATCATTGATTTTTGATTATTTATTCTCATTATTTTTGCGAAATTATCGCATAGTCTTTCTTTGTTTCTTTGTGATCTCATTTGTAATTCTTTAACTTGATTTTCATATATTCTTTCTCGAGACTTTCGCTTACTCCTTCTTTGATCGTCATATTCTTTGTACTGTTGACATGTCTTTGTCACTCAAAACATTTTTTTTTTTACACCTTTCACAAATCTAAAATCAATTATTCATTTCCTATACCTCTTGCTTCTGTTACTCTCTGCCTATTCATTTGAATTTCCTGATATTGCTTTCCCTTTTGCGAAACCATCGCAATTTCCAACTGTCTTCAGGCATTGGTTTCGCAATGTATCTTCATCTCTCACTTCTATTGCGTCCACCATTAGTCTTTCCCTTCTTTGTTCTTCTTTGATGTTCTGCTTCCAGTTCTTCTTTTGAGCAGCCCTTTCCTCGCAAGATTCCACATCAACTTCATAGCACTTTTGTCCCTCGGCCCAATCTCCTTTTATAACTCCAACACCATTGGGATGAGGAAATTTGATGCACTGGTGGTAAGTCGATGCTACACCCAAGATCTCATGTAACCAAGGTCGCCCAATTAATGCATTATAGGGGGACTCCACATCGACTATGCAAAACAAAATTTCAGTTGATAATCCTTTCAATGGTATTCGCATACGAGCTTCTCCTTTAGGTTTATTGGCAGTACCATTAAAACCATAAATCACGAAGATCCGAAGGTATCGGATCTTCGTCTTTCCCTCCCATAGTCTTGTAAGTATGGTAAAAAAGGATGTTTACAGAGCTTCCAATATCAATTAAGATTCTATTGATTGCCCGTGAATTTTCCGCCTCATCATCTTCATCATCATCAGGTTTTGGGTTAATCTCCAATCTTACCACTAATGGTATCATGCATCTCTTCGCCCTCGGGTACCTCTTTACGCGGTAAAAGAAATAATGTGTTTTCCATTCCTTTAGTGGCGATGTCTTCGCGATGTTCATTACTTCTCTATTGTCAGCATCTCTTGCGAAAACCCTACTGAGAACACTATCCTGAAAATCTTCAATTGTCCTGTACGAATGTACGATAGAGTTGCAGAACAAGTTTTTGGCTTTCGCTCCAACTTCTACTACAAATGTTTCTTTCCCTTTTGTTGTGTTTACTCTGTGAATTTCTGGTGGTGGTGGTAATGGTTGAGTCTTCTCTTCACATTTTAAGAAATGATTTAGCTTCCCTTGGTCTATCATTCTGAGGATGATTCTTTTTATATTTCTGCAATCATTCGTTAGGTGTCCATGAAAATGGTGATAGGAACAGAATTCATGACTTTTGTCACCTGGAGGCGGTTCATTCCCCATGTTCCATGGTGTAGGTATGTTTTCCATCAGGATTATAGCTTCCCATATTTTCTCCACACTAGCGTTCAGTGGGGGCATCTTGATTTCCTCTCATACTACCCTATGACCTCGCTGCCCTCTATGATAATTCTGCCTCTGACCTCCGTAAGTTTCTTGCGGCTGATCAAGTCTTTGAATTTTGTTATTTCCGTCACGGTTATAGAAGTTTCTCTCTCTTTCAAATTCTTCCTGATCGCGACTTCCCATGGCTACTAACTTTTGCTGACCATCATTCGTTATCATTTCTTGTTGACCCTGTGAGGTGCTCGCCACTGTGTTTATCAATTTAGGTAACAAACTTGCATTCGCAGACTCTTGAACTTGCATTCGCAATGAGGGTATGATTCCATCTCATTTTGCTTTTCCTCTAGAGCAATGTACTCCTCCTGAAGTTCTCGCAACTCAGTCATTGTGATTGTATTCTTGATTCTAAAAACCTGAATGTATAACAGATTGGTTGCGAACATAGCATTAATGAATGATAAAATGAGATATCTCTCATCCACACGACCGACCATATCGCTACACATTGTCTTCCACCTCACGGTCGGATGTTTCAAACTTTCGCCAACCCTTTGTTTTAACCCAAATACATCTTGATCCCGGTCGCGAGGAATTATTACTTATGTACGCCCCTAAAAATATAGCTTGTAAATGGTTGAATGGTGTAATTGTGTTTCTTGGTAAACCTTCAAACCACTTCAACGCTTCTCCTGTCAAACTTGATGCAAAATACTTGCACAATATAGCATCATGATTTTCCCATTGTAACATACACCTCACATAAGCTTTGATGTGTTGTATTGCACAAGTTGTTCCATCAAAAATCTTTGGTTAACTTGTGAGTAAATTACACTTTGGGGTATTCCTCCTAGTTGTACTTCTTGTGTAAATGGAGTTTTGTGACTTCCTCGATGTCCTCATCCAATTGTCTCTTTCCTCCTCCCTTTTCTTTTCAAGCATTCCTCTCATTTCTGCTAATTGTCTCAGGATTTGTTCATGTACATCAGAATTTGAATCTACTGGTCTTTTTAGTTCCGCCTCTCTTCTCCTGCGTTCATGTCTGCTTTGACTTTCTTGTTCATCATTCTCTTCTCGTCTTTCTATGCGATCTTCTCCTTCATCTCTTTCACGAATTCGCACACCGTTATATCTATCATTTTCTCTTCTTTCTTTGCCTATCGGTTCTCCTTTGTACTCTTTCATATTCTTCATTGATATTACCATTGTTGCGATTTTGTTCTCACCTTCTTTCTCGATTATCATGATTATTCTGGCGAATTGCATCTTCCAATTCTTGTTCCTCCATTTCTGTTCTTAATCTTTCCCTCTCGCAGGCTAGACGTGCTTATTCAGCATAATGTCTTTCGATTTCATCTTCAATCTCTTTTTGCTTCCTCCGTGCTTCTCTCCCATGCAATATTCTTCTTCCTTCTTCCTGATTTTCTTCATCAGCTGGATTATGCCGCCCCTGATGCTGCCTATTTCCTTGATTTCCATCATTTCGCCCATTTTGAAGAGTCTCGGGATGTGGGATATAACGATCTTCCATCATTTCTCTTCTCTCGCAATGTTCTACACTTGGATTTTGCGTTTCCTCTCGATTTTCTTCATCTCCATTTTCTATAGGTAAAGTTCTCCTTATTTCCTCTCTAACTGATCTTGAGCTTGACCTTGTAGTGCTTCTCGACCTTCTGTTTTATAATCTCATGTTTTCCATCCTCAACTCATGATTTTGTCTTGTCAAATTTGCACGTTCCTCTGCCTCTAATCGCCTTTCTTCATGTATTGTTTTGCTCAATGCCTCTAATGCTGCGATCTCTTCATTTCCATGAATTATTTCTCTAATCCCTTTTCGGTCTCTCTCCTCTTGTCCATTGTTTACCAATTGTTGTTCTTCTCCCCTTTCGTCCACAGAGTTTGATCTCCAAGTATGCACGCTTACTCTATCATAATCCACGAGTTCTATTGAGATCTTGGTTGAATTGGTGATTGAATTTGATTTTCTTCATTATTTCTTATGTTCATTCTTGAGGATTCCCCCATTTCATTTCTCCTTTCACCAGCAAGTCTCCTACTCCTTCTAATAGTTGTTGGTTGTTCTGATGCATATCTTCTTCTAGCCATTTCTCAATTCAGTAAGTTGTTGAAAATTATATGAAATTCCTTCCCTATTACTCCAAATTCTTTCAAATCACGGTGTCAATCTTTACTCTCTTCCCTGTTTCTAGCACCAATATGTAGTTGCAGGAAATCCTACACTACACCCCTCACAAGAATCTATACAATCAAATCATTTTTAGGATGAACAATTGTAATTTTTATTGATTAAACTCTTAAAATGTTTACAAGATGAAATGGAAATCAGTTAAAGAATTACAATCACTCTAAACTTTCTCTCTCTTAATGACTTGCCAACACTCGAAGAAAAGATCCCTTACAATAGGCCTGCTCGGCTCCTTATATAGGGTATTACATAATGGATGACAGCTAAGCTGTCCTTTATTTTCGGGAATAACTTGCGAAATATCGCAAGTGTACAAATATATAATCTCGCAACTCTTCTAGATCTCGCTAGGTCTTCACATCTTTCTCGTGTTTTGGCTGTCGTCATTCATAGCGTCATTTATATTACTCATCTGCGATACCTTCGCAATGCTGTCGTTTATTGATCTCGCGATATTCTGATCCTACACAGGTAGCAACAAGTTAGATTACCAGGTACAGAGATATAGCGGCAGTCCTTGAAATGCGAAAAAGGTTAGCATTGTTGCGTTAATACCTTTTTTTTTATTGAAAGTAAAGCAAAACATAAGTTTAACATTAAGCATCATAATGAGAAGAACAAAGTCTTATGAATCCTTTATCTTTAAATTAGATACTCTGTCATGGGCGCATGAGCCAATGACTGGAATTATTAGAATTATATCAGCCAGTTCTGAGTCACTCATTTTATGCTTATCTATGCATCATAATGAAGTGTTGCTAGATTGCATGTTTAGTGTATTATTTTATCAAGGTGCATGCTATACTAGGTGCTAGTGGTAGGAGCATAGCAGATGCAGTCAATATGTTTACTGTAAACATAAAACTAAGTAGGTTTGCTAAGTGTTGACTTTGTACTGGTAATTTTTGGCTTGCATAATTCTTTGTGTGTTGAAAGACGAGAGATTTCCGCATATACCTTATTTCTAAGCATAGTGGTAACCTGGAAGAGTACAATGATCGTTGTTTGATTTTAAAGTTTGTTTGTTCCATTTACAACTTCTTTGGATCTCTCATCGATCCTTTGGATGAAGATGAAAAGAGCCCGATGACACCAATTGAAATACGTCAAGCAACTTTAGATATGATACTGGAGAAGATGGTCAGGGATGAGATAGAGATGAAGATTTGAAATTGTCTCCAGATAGAAATTTGGATGGAGAGAGTGATGAAGATTGGGAGTTGTCTCCAGAGAGAAATGCTTCTCGCCATTTGGAGGATCTGGTAACATATACTTCAGATATCTTTCTTGGGAATTTTTGTCTGATATATCTCTAGTCCTTTACACACTATAGATAATGTGTAATCATTTCTCCTTTCTCTCGCATTTTCTCGCCCTTTTTTTTGTGTTTATACCCTTCCTAGTTTTTAGACATCTGATTATATTTCCACAAATTACAGGCTCATGTCTATTTGTCCAAAAAGAGAAAGATGAGAAGGAAAGAATCACAACCTCCCGATGGAAAAGGAATTTGTAATCTTTGAACACGAAAATCTTCCTTTGTCAGAACCTACGATGCCTGCCATCCCCATCCTCCCGTCCCAGGAATCCGGGGCAAGAGAGAATGAGACTGACGTTCTCCACACCAGTGAATGACTTGCATGTTAATGATGTACACATAGAAAGTTTTTTGTATTGTTCGGAAGTGCACACTACTGGAGTTGAATCGCTTGAAGTGGGTGAGCTTGTTAAGGAACCTGTGGACGCTACAATGAACATATACTCTTCTAAATGCCAAGCTCCTGATTCCACCTTATTATTGGCTTTGACTTCTGTAGATGTGACTCCTTCCCCTGCAGGGTCTACAAGCACTTGCGCTCAAGGGAGAGTGGAAGAATTTGAATTTGTGGACTATTTAAAGATTCTAGAAGAGTATGAAACTTTGTATAAGAAGATCATCTCGGATATGGAAATTGTGTCAGGTGCAGAACTGGGTGAAGATTTGTTGCAGAGATGTGAAGGATTCATCAAAGATGCCAGCTGGAGAACCAAGTGTTCTGCCACACATACCAGGTAGGTTTGCTGCAGAACCAAGTGTTCATGATCTTTGTACTACAAAGAACTTGTATTCCCTTAGGACATAGGAATGAACTTGATATAAGTGAGAATGAACTGAACTTAGAAATTTTCTACATATTCCCTTAGAATTTTTTTAGTACTTCAAGAACTTGTTTTCCTTTTTGATAAGTATTGAATGAGTATTGATATGAATGTTTATGTGAATTGATTGAAGATGCTATTGTTGAGTGTGGATGATGAACGGGTGTATGAAGGATATTTTGGAATTCCGACAGAAAGTGAACTAGATTATCGGGTAAGTACTTCATTGGGAATATCGTGTTGCAATTGTCTATCTTTGACTTGCTTTAGGACTTGTCATAATAATCCTGCCTGTTGTATTTTGCAGGATTGCCTACATGAGTTTTCTGATGCCCAAGCTTTCAACAAAGCAAGCCTGCAAAGGATATAACGAACTAGCTGTTGTTATTTGAATGATGTAGAACAAAGGAGCTTCACGCTTTGTAAGTTCCATGTATTCAAGTTTTGTAGGCAGTAAGTTTGTATTTGTATGTATTCCTTTAGAAAGTTTCTTTGATAAATTTGGTACTTATAGAAATTTGGTACTTAGAGAAATTTGATACTTAGAGAAATTTCAGTTTCTTTGTTATATGTTCAGTCTTTGTTATATGAACCTGAGATGAATTGAATGAATGTGATTATGAATTGAATGAATGTTCTTTTGCATAGATTGAATAAATTGTTGTTAAGTGTGGTCATGAATGTATTGAATTTAGAATTCCGGCTTATTTCCGGCAAAAAAATTACTGCCGGTCAGCCTTGACCTGGTCAAAATTGGTCAATATTGACCAGGTCAAGGTTGACCGGCGATATTTTTTTTGTTTAAAAAGTTCGTAACGGCTCGAGTACATTACAACAGCCCTGTTGCAAAAAAAAATCGTAATGACCCTGAGTTGTTACCACGTGGCAAATTCAGTGCGACTCAAGCACATTACGAGGGCCGTTATAAAAAAATTTCGTAACTGCCACAAAGCCGTTACAAAAAAAATGTAACACCACTTTTGCAACAGGCGAGGGCCGTTACAACCCGTTTTTGTAACGGCCTGGTTCTGTTTCTAATCCCAGAATTTGGTGTAGTGATGGAGTAGAATTTGAATTATTTTAATTTTAACATATGGAAAGAATTTTGATCAGTTTTCCTAATTTGGGTTTTCGATTAAATTCAGCAATTAGGTTTTTGGGTCCATGTTATTTGCTGGTTCCAGGGTTTTTCAACATTTTTGGGTATTATGGTGTTTTGAGAGGTAAATTGAAAATGGATTTGTGGGTTGTTACAGCATGGAACATCAAAAGACTGACAGTTGGGAGACCAAAAAGAAAAAGGAGTTATGCATGAATGCGAAAATACAAAGAAAAAACATGCTAGAAAGAATTGAAAGAACAAATTGAAGAGAAGAAAGCTTGAACAAAAGGGTCATATGGCAGAAAATGTTGAAGAAAAAGTTCATATGGTACTAAATGCCGATGAAGTTGCTAATTTGAACAAGGACCTGATGTAGACTTGTAAGTCAAATGATCTAAGTGTTGGATTTATGACCCAAATGCCCATGTCCATTTGGGTTTGATGAGAGAGCAGTATCCATTTTAATCCAGAGTCTTCTTTATAGGCGGCAAACAAGTGTGAATGCAACAAAGGAAGAATCTGGAATGACGGCTATTTGGTAGTTTACTTAGCTATTAAGTTCTCTTTGATGGAAAGAAAGCTGAAACTATAAATAGCATAATGGAGGTGGAAAACCTATTCCTTGTCATATAAAAGAGTTGCTAAGAACACCATCATTAAGAGCATAAAAACTAGTAGAGAAATGGTGAGGAATAAAGTTTTCTCCTAATACCATCCACATCAAATTTATCTACTGGCAGTTGATTAGAGACTTGAAGAAGGTTCAAAGGAATCTGATCTCAATCAGGTAAATACTTAGAATAATTTCATCTATAGATTCAATAATTCTAATTATTTAAGTAGTAAACTATGAATTTCCTAGATCCTATGATCATGTCATGTATTGGTTAATTGATGATTATGAACTGATTTGCTAACATGTGGTATCAGAGCTTGCTTGTATATTCATGTTTGCTCATATTAGTAGATGATTTTAAGGTTGAATTAATGGCTTTATATTAAATCCTTACAAGAGAAATAATTACTAGACGATCATGTTTATACTGTTTTGATGATTGTATAATTCATTGAATGTTCAACCTTCATGAAAGTAATTATTGATACTTTGGTATGATGATCACAAGGTGAGTATTGTTTTGATCACAAGTTTTTTGTATTGATGTCTAAGAATTAGTGATTAGTGACAGTCATAATGATCCTTGTAAATTGAGCATCTTTGGATAAGGTTTTTATTTTCCGAAACATTTTTGATAGTTGGCCCTGGAGGTTATTGAGCCATCTGCCATAATGATCGTCGTATAAAGACAAATTCATGCAAATGCTCTAGCATATTTTTGATTGTTTGTTGTAGCCGACTCATTTTAGTTGACACTGCTTGTATGTTGTCAACTTTTGCTAGCCAGTATTTATAGCCTTGTTAAAAGTCTAAAGTAAAACGGTTTCTAGCTAGCATCTCATGTTATAGCGTATGCCTTGATATGGAATTTGTAAGGTCCTGTTAGACTAGTGATCAAATTGAAATATGTAAAAATTTTATACATTAATTTGAGTTAACTCTTTACGGTTGTCGGTTGTCGAGTTGATGTTGTAGCAAGTTAGACTCATTTGCATTTTTTGCTTTGCCCAAGTATGAAATAGTATGCGGTCCATAACGATTTTCGATAATATTGTTACTCTAAGGAGTTCATGGAGGTAAATAAGAACCTGGACCATTTTTTTAGGCTAAATCAAAATTAAGTTTAAATGCTTTCCATATGATAGTCATTTCTTGGCAGACCACTCGATCATCTATGCCCTGGTCAACATGTGGTTGTAATGATAATGTATGCCATGTATGTATCTTATATGATCTTGTAATGTATATTCATGGAGTTTAGCCATTATATAGGATTCCAAAGTAACCAATCACAAAGGGTTAGATTCGTGGATGAAAAAATAGTCGTTTTCTTTCCAAGGTAAAACAAAAAAGAATTCGATTAGTGAAATAATTAGCTCGTGTATCCTTATATGAAGGTGGTTTTGGTTCCCAAAGGTGTCATACGTACCGTATGAAAATTTAAGGATATGCAAATCGACAATTAGGGTCATATATTTGATAAACTTTATGTGTGTCTTAATTCCTCCAAAGGGCGAATCTTGACATTCTAGTTTATCTTTTACGGTGCATATTTTGTATGTGACCTGAATGATATAAAGTTTTTCCATTAAGAATGTGCTTCCAAAATAGCCAATGTAAAGGGATAAACTCTCTCAAGAATTATGGTGATAAAGTCGCTTATAGAGCTTAATTACATTTCGATGACTTGTCCAAAGACGTCACCTGTTGAAGTAATTAGGTAAAGTATTCTCTTTTAAAAATTATTTTGATGCCCAAAGGTGTCAAGATCATGGTATAGACTATGGAGAATATATGACAAATTGACATTGTTGCCACCATATTGGTTGCATTTGATTGTTCCGTTTATAAGGTTGGCATATAAGTTGTATGTTGATGTCATCTGAACCGCATCGAGATCACCCAATAAGTTGGTTTTGATAAAATAAACCTTGAAGAATGGTGAACTCAGTAAGAGTTGTGGTTCACGACCCTGTCAATTGCATATTCTAATTAATTATGGTAGTGATTTGTCCAAAGACATCACTATGTGCAGTAATTAGTATATGCCATCCTCATGGCCTTGACAATCAAATATGCTAAGACGTTTTAGTTTTGAGGATGTATGGTGCATTGATAGTTGAAGTTAATAGAGTGGCATTAGAAATGAATGTTTGTACGTTGGAATTTCGTCCCAAAGGAGAAGTTTCGGCGATATGATTTGTTTTGAAAATTTATGTTGTTTTTTCGTTGATGCTTATGTACTGAATTCTATTGGATATTAATTGTTATGTCTCACTCGGTGATTAACGATTTTTCATGCAACTGAGTAATTTTAGTTAGCACACTAAAGATCACCTCATATCATGAAATATGATAAGAGTGGGAGTGTTCATAAGCATATTGGGTGATATTGTTTCAACATTAGCCACATTTTTGATACAATGGCAAAGTGATATTTCTTTTTTTTTGTAATCTATTTCGGACCATGTAGTGTTTTTGGTTCGAGAGAAATCAGGACATTAAGAACAAGGAAATGTATTTGCAAAATATAGTGTTTCCATAATTTATTGAGATTTTTGTGATGATTGTTAGGGAATTTGGGAAAATATATTTCGCCATACTCATCAAAGACTTTCACATTATAGTTACATCTGTTTGATAATGAGCTATACGTAATAAACACGGAAGTAGTGTTTGTTACTGGGGCTTAAAATCTTGTCAGATGGAAAGGTGAAAGGAGTATTTTCTGATAAAAAGCTGAATATACATTTCAGAAAATGTGACGAGCTAAAGATAACATTCTCGTCCTATATTTGAATTCCTATAATTTTTGTTTTCTGTGTAATGCACAACGCTAAGGTATATAATTGTTCATGTTACATGTAATTGTGATGCGCTCTATTTCCAATGGTTAATACTTGCCCATCAATTTTGTATGTGAAAACTCATAAAACCGTTGCAAACTTCAAAAACTTAGTTTCCAGTAAGCTCTTCATCTGTTTTGAGTGAACGGAAACCTAGTTTAAGAGGATTAGGGTGAGCAACGAAAGCTAGAGTTTTCTGCCTGCATGAAAGAATTGGATTAATAAAGACTACTAATCTAATGGGCATGTATGTTGACTTGATTGCAGTACAAGAATTGTTCAAACTGGAGACACTTGATTAATGGTTAATCTAGTGGGAGTTGTGAACTATGAAATGTAGTTTCAATAAGGTTTATTTAACGTTTGGTACCCAGCAAATGTCCAACACCTAGCTTTGGTACCTAATATTTCAAATATTAAGGGTTGGTACCTTGACCAGCCGTTGACTGTCAAAGTCAGCGCTTGAATAATCTTTATTTATTTTTTTCCTAATTTAAATCAAAATATCCTTTAATTTTACGAATTTACCCTTGAAGAAAAATAATTGTCTTCTTCGTTCTTCCTCATTTTCTACTCAGTCTGCAACACCCGTCATTTGTTTACTATTCAGTCACAGAAATGTTTGTATCTTAAACATCATCTCAACTTCTCATTAATTACCCTGTATTGCACATGGCATCAACTCCATCTCTCAATTTTATTCCTCTCTGAAATCATCACAAATGGACAACATACTTCAAGACCATCACCAGTTCTAGACAAAACCCATTGTGGGTAATTGAGACATCTCCACAGATTAAAAATCCGAGCATTAACTCCATCTTCCTCCTCACTGCTCATACCATTTTTTCCCTTGGTAATCATCTCTGCAAAATATCTTCCTAGGTCTTCATCTGGAAACAATTCTTTCCACAGAAACAAAACTTCAACCACAGAAACAATTCTTGCTTCTCAAACCCTAATCTCTAAACTGAATCAGAACTCTAAAATCACCATCAATTCCTCTTCCTTGTCTTAATTTGGAACAGACCCATTGGTTAATTTCTACTCAAAATCTCCTCACTATCTCTCCCTTTATTCTCGATCTAATTCATCATCATCAGCTCTCCTCCCTTTTACAACTTCAAATACCCAATAACACCATCGATTCAGACCACCTATAGCCAAATCAGTTGCACAATCTCTGCATCCCAGCTACCCGTATGGAGACAACCCCTCTCAATCGAAAGACACCACCAGAACATCCATCAATCTCTCAATTAACAACACCAATCATTGTTCTTCATTTCCTGTCTTAATCTTCACCAAATCATCACAAATTCGATTCAACTACTGTCATCTTGAAATAAGAGACAAATCCATGTAGTCTTCTTTGTCTCAGCTTTAACTCCTGCTCTCTTCCTGTTCTCGGACTCAAAGATATATCCTACCCCATCGAGAACCATGGAAATTACTGGTGGTAGTCGTGAAGTATGTTTCCGATCAAATAACATTATGCCGAAAGAGTATTTTGTATTCTTCTGAAATACACTGGGTTTTCATTAGGGATAAATTGGTAAGTTCAGAATATTTTTTTAATAAAAATGTAAAAACATAAAATAAAAACGGTCAAATGAAGACTTAAACAGTCAACGTCTGGTCAAGGTACCAACCCTTAATATTTCGAATATTAGGTACCAAAGCTAGGTGTTGGACATTTGATGGGTACCAAACGTTAAATATCCCTTTCAATAATTGAATTATTATTCATATGATGATTTGATATGATTCAATGTATGAAGATCCATAATCAGTGGAACCATTCAAATTTCAGAAAGTAAAGTTATTTGATATTTCGTCTGATAATGTGGGATAACTTCAGGAATTGAATTATTGGATCAAACAAGTGTCAGGTTTTGCATTAATGAATCTGATGACTCATAATTGTTTGGAGCTTCATCAAACAAATTTTGGAACAATAATGTCTAATTGAAACTTAGAGGGTAAAGGAAATGAAAGGGTTTCTTTGAAATGGAACTGGACTTTTAGTATGTCATCTTAAGGGATCAGTATATGGTACTTAAAAGATCCATCTTGATAGTAATTAACCTTCAGATTTGAGAAAACTCTTTCTCGCTTAAATTATGAATCTGAAGATCAGTAGGAGCAAGTACATATATGCTGATTTGTATGTTAATGACACGCTAGTCACTATTTATGTTGAAGAACTTGGTGTTTTGCTTAAACCAAGAAAACTCTCTATAAAGAACTTTTGAATAGATGAGATGAACTTGCCACTAGTGCAAGAAAAAGCATCTCAGTAGTAAAGGAAAGTTCTTAGACTTATGACATAGACAGTTGCTCTGCTAGTGTTGAAATTACACATAAGAGTAACAAATATCAGTCCTATGTGATGAAAGTCTAGAAATCTCAAGAAAATGCAAGGAATACCTTATGTTTCCGCAATATAGAATTCATGTATAATGCGTTTTACATGAAATTATGGAATTTTGTAATAAGCATTCTTGGTTGTTGCCAAAGTAACCCAAGAATATAATTTATTATAGAATATTGAAGTAAATTTGTGTACCTTCATATAATTGATTCTTCGAAGGTGGTAAACTACTCAGACTCATTTCGAGATCATGAATCATAATCCATTTTGGATTATGTTTTCATATTAATGTTTTTGGGTTGTATCGTAAATGAATCATGAAGGATTTGTAATCGCCTCATTTGTTTTGGAGTCTGAATCTCTGGTATTTTATAATACCATAATTTTAAGGTTGCGCAACTTATATCAAGACTTGGAGAATGTCGACATTATGGCCAAGTAGTTGAGCATTTATTAAGCACAACAATCTCTTTCTCTTAAGAAATAAATGGTGAAACCTTATATGCTAATAAGCATGTGAATATAGAGTTTCCCATTATACAGAAAGAGGATCGGAAACAACGTATTGATGTGGAAAATACAAGTATAAAACTTTTGAATTAATGTACATCCATTAATGAAAACAAGGGTTGCCACCTGATGCCTTAAAGGAACAATTGCATCGTAATGTATTGGCCCCTTATGATAGTTGAGGTGTGGATGAATTTCGGTTTCAACATCACTCTTTGAGATCTCATGAAATGTGTTGTTTCTGAATTCATGTGATTCCATATGTACACACAATTGTTGATGGAATGAATAGTACATGAATCTTTTAGTTATTCATATTGATGGAATTAAGGTTCTTATGGTATTTAGCCTTAAGAGTTGAAAGAACTCATGCTTCCATTGTTTTGTAATGTATTAATGTTGTAGTACATGGAAGGGAGTATATCGTAAATGATGTATAACCGTCATGACTTGCATTAGTGCATTGTTGAACAATAATATTATAACCTATTGAAATGGAGTAAGCTCTCATTTAAGGTTTGCACGCATGTTTGATTCGCACCAAACCCCTGATGAGTATATCAGTTTTGCATAAGGCATATGGGTCAAGTGGGAGAATGTTGGATTTATGGCCCAAATGCCCATGTCCATTTGGGTTTGATGAGAGAGCAATATCCGTTTTAATCCAGAGTCTTCTTTATAGGCGGCAAACAAGTGTGAATGCATCAAAGGAAGAATCTGGAATGACGCCTATTTGGTAGTTTACTTAGCTATTAAGTTCTCTTTGATGGAAAGAAAGCAGAAACTATAAATAACATAATGGAGGTGAAAAACCTATTCCTTGCCATAGAAAATAGTTGCTAAGAACACCATCATTAAGAGCATAACAACTAGTAGAGAAATGGTGAGAGGAATAAAATTTTCTCCTAATACCATCCACATCAAATTTATCTACTGGCAGTTGATTAGAGACTTGAAGAAGGTTCAAAGGAATCTGATCTCAATCAGGTAAGTACCTAAACTAATTTCAGCTATAGATTCAATAATTCTAATTATTTAAGTAGTAAACTATGATTTCCTAGATCCTATGATCATGTCATGTATTGGTTAATTGATGATTATGAACTGATTTTCTAACACTAAGTTGTTGTTTGGTTTGAGGGACTGGTTTATCTAATTCTTCTTTCTTTAAATGAAGCTCAACTATAAAAATTCGTCGAGAGAAAGTCGAGTACAATAGGGAAGAGAAAGAAAAACTCAAGGTTAATTCATTTAATCCTCATATACATATGCATTTGATTTCATAAACATTTTTATTGAGGGTTGTCTGAAATTTCACTTATGGTTATATCATTGTTATCTCATTTTTTAATATTTTTTTTATGTTATGTATGGATTCACCAAGAAAAGAAAAAAAGGGGCATATGGTCAGAGATAGTGAAGCTCGGAAAAGATGTTTTTAAAGCATGTCGGACTGATGAAGACTTGCGAGTCAAATGGAGAAGCATGAAAGCCGCGGGAGAGGTGGATTAGGAATGTGAGGTATGAGAATGACACTAAGCACGAGCTATTTTGACTAGTCCATCAAAAAACATCAAAGATAACCAAAGATACAAAGAAACTTAGAAACTATGGATGGGTTGGTGCATTTGATTATGAAGATGTTATTTTCATTTTGTGGTATTTTGTAATTTTATATAATCACGACAAATGGCTCATATGTGATAGTTCTAAAATGTTGTTCTCTTGGAAAGATTTTAACTTCCTCCCTTTTATCTCTCTCTCTATATAGACAAGTAGTTCTTGTTATCGTTATTATAACTTTCTTGCAAGAGCACTGGGGTAGCCTATTCACTAGTCTCTTTCAGTTTTGGATTTTGTAGCATTAGTTTGTAATAGTGACGCTGGATTTTTGTTCTTATTGGTCACAGGTTTCGCACATAGTTGGTTTTGTAACATCATTCTATGTTTTCAATGGATCTCTAATTGTAAATGTAAATGAGTCTGTGGATTCCTGTTAAAAAAACACAGGTTATCGATACATGGTTCATATTGTCTTGCTCATTATTGCAGTTTTAGCTTCGTTTCCGTACAAATTGGAGGTTGAAAATCTGCACTCTAATTCAGGTCCGCCTTATCTCCATGTGTTACCTTTTAAATATTTTACTATTCAGCCTTTTTTTCTTACTTATTCCTGAAATCTTTCTTTTATGCAGCTTCTTGCTAGGATACTTAAACTGACATCAAGATCCTCTAATATTCAATAATATGATAATAAAGGGAACCTAAACCAAACTCCCGAACTTTTGCCTCCACAAAGAGATGTGATTGTCTGTCAGTTCCTGAATAAATGTGTTCGGGTGTTAAGACTGAAGGATGGAAATACACTTATACAATGGTCTTGCTTCTTCGTTGGTCGGCACCGCTGCATCTCATGTGACAAATGCTCTTCTCACTTGTATCCTTTATGTACTCAGCTAAGCTAGTTACTTAAATCATGTTTTACGCTTTCCTGTTATGTGAAAATTTTAACTTTCCAGGAGAAGAATCAATATGTATTGGGTTGAGTGTTTATTAGTAGTATACGATTGATCACGTTGCGGAAGTTAGTCTGCACATGAGGTCTTATGAGAAACATTAGTGTTGACATATTGGGGCTATAATCAGTGTTAGTATACTATATTGGTTGCTCTTTTATATGAAATTCTAAAACAAGTTGTAGCAGTTTGGAACTCTTGAACTGGGAGTAACTCGCATTGGAAATAATCATAGTTACGATTCATCTGGTGCAAGCAACTCCTCTATTTTGGAACGCTGATTTTTAAATTATTGTTCTTATATTTTCTCAATTTTGTAATGCACAAAATATTTACAGGATGGTGAGCTACGTTCTCTGATATATAGCTTGACATCAAAATATTGACTGAATTATTTCAGTTCTTTTTTGGGATATTTAATGTTTGGTACCCGATAAATGACCAACACATTGGTTTGGTACCCAACATTTTGAAAATTAAGGCCTGGTACCTGGACTTGTCATTGACTGTCAAGTCAAGCGGTTGAACTAACAAGCTGTTATCTATAATAAATAAAAATTATTAATAAATCATAACAGCCGTTAGCAAGTGACTTTTGTAAAATATGTGTGGTCTCTATATTTTAATGGTCAGAGATGGATTGATCCAACGGCTAGACCCTTTCCAACACCATTATCTTCTTCCACCTCCTCTTTTGCACCTGCAACTCTGGTACTCTGCAAATCTCATTTTTTTCCTTCGAGATGGTTAGATCTTTGCCGTAGGTTGGTGATACTGGATTGAAGTTGCGGTCCATTTGAAATTAATTACGCTTGCAATCAAAAACAAGAGCGATTACAAAGAATCACAAACATTTCTTTCTAAACCTAACTCTTTCATTTCCCTATAAGAACAGATGATTCAGCAGACACCATACTATTGCCTTTCATTTCTCACAAAAATGGCAGACACCATATTTACCGCTGCCTTTCATTTCTCACAAAAAATTATAAGATAAAAATCTGGAAATGCATACATCAGAAGCATTATATCAAACATCCTACCCACGATTATCTCTTCCACATTTTCAAAACACCTAATTCAGGAATTTGATCAAACACGAGGTATACGAATGAAATTAGTGATACCCATGACAAGAACAACAAAAATTAACATTCAATTTCTATCATACCATCTAAATCAAAGAACCCATTAACGGAAATTTCATCATCTTCTTTTTTGATTTTTTTTTTTGATCGATTTCTTGGTTTGGTCTTCTTCTTCTCTCAATTCCATCTTAGATACTGATTATTGTAAATTGAGTGATGTACAACTAGAAATACTTGTAGATTTAACAAAACCCTATTATTCATCACAAATCAGACGAAACCCCAAATCCGCACAGAAACCCTAACCATAAGTTCCTAACCATTTTCTTTTTTAAAAACAAGATGTATGAATTTAGGATCTCCATTTCTTCGTTGTACTATAGTCAATAAATTGAGATACACCTGGGTGCATATGGGTTCGATTTGTTTGATTATATGTTTATCTTTCAGTAAATACAGTTGCACCTGGATGCATCTGGGTTCGGTTTGGTTGAGTTTTGTTTTGATATTTCAGTAAATACATATGCACCTGGGTGCATCTAGATTCGATTTGGTTAATGATTTTGATCTTTCAGTAAATACAGATGCACCTGGGTGCATATTGATTAAATTTGATTAAAATTAGCCAGTGTTTTTCTTGGAAATTTGATTATCTTTAGCAGTCAATGCTGAGGCTAGGTCAGTAGCAGGCGTCCTCTCGGCAGTTGCTCAAGATGAGGCTTTACGATCTGCATTTTTTTTTCCGACTTAATTGAATCACTCCTTAGTTTCCAACTGTAAAATTTAATTTCTTTTTAGCACTACCATCAGATTTTAATTTCTTTCTCCCGTTTAACTTAGTGGTGTGTATGGATTGTTGATATAATATTTTCATCTTACAGTAAACTCAGATGCACATGGGTGCATCTTGATTACATTTGGTTTTAATGTTGTAGATGCACCTGGGTGCATCTTGCATTTGGTCAAGTTTGGTTTTCATGTTGTAGTAAACTCCAGGTGCATCTTGATTAGATTTTGTTAAAATTTGATTTTCATCTTGCAGTAAACTCATATGCACCTGGGTGCTTCTTAATTAGATTTGGTTAAATTTGACTTTCATGCAGTAAACTCAGTCCTATAATGTGCGCACACATTAATTATTTTTAACTTTATTATAATTCTACCCCTCGTACATTTCACATCGAACTGCATCTTGTTATTCGACATTGGTTTTGACTACATTCCCGCCTTCTCGGTTTATAACATCTTATATGATACACTTTGTAGTTGCAGGAAATCCTACACTACACCCCTCACAAGAATCCACACAACTAAGACATTTGAAGATGAACAATAATGATTTTTATTGATTAATTCCTTGAATGTTTACAAGATAAAATGGAAAAGAGCTAAAGAAATTACAATCACTACCAACTTTCTCTCTCCTAATGACTTGCCTAACACTCGGAAAAAGATCCCTCACAACAGTCCTGCTCGACTCCTTATATAGGGTATTACACAATGGATGACAGCTAAGCTGTCCTTTATTTTCGGGAATGACTTGTGAAATATCGCAGACGTTCAAATATACACTCTCGCAAGTTTCCTATATCTCGCTAAGTCTTCACATCTTTCTCGTGTTTTGGCTGCCGTCATTCATTGCGTCATTTAAATTACTCATTTGCGACACTTTCGCAATATCGTCGTTTATTAATCTCGCGGGGTATTGTTGTTGCGATATTCTGATCCTACATCTTGCCTCTTCTCATGTCTTCTCTGCGAAGAAGAGAATGTCATGAGAATTAGTATTTTTGAAATGCCTCAACGGTTCATCTTTATCTGTTATGATCCCGTACTTTTACACAGAATTTATTACACATGTTTCTTCTTCCGCTCTTTTCTTGACACGTCTCTTTCAACCGTCATTTCTTGACCATTCACGTCTCTTCTCGCATTAAATGCATTTATCTTCTCGAGAATTTTTCTCTATATATAGTTTTCTCACCTTCCTCTTCTTCTTTTTTACTTTCTCTCTGCAAATCCTCTTCAATTCTTCTCCTCCGCCATTCACGTTCCTGCTACTGTAAATCTTTCTTTTCTTCTTTCTTTTGATCTTTAACTCTCTAATCATTCCCATATTCTGAGAATGGCTCCACCTGGACGTAAATATGAAACTCTCTTGGGTGAGACTCAAAAGAATTTACAAGAAAAGGGTTTCACCTTGTCCACCATTCCCAATCAAGAATCTTCATCTATTCTTTCTGCAAAATTGTTTACTGATCATCATTGTGATGATCAGAAAATCATAATCTCGCTAGGTCAACTCCTCGCAGGTCTTCCCATTCCTCTCTACAATCCCGAATTGCCCTTGTTCTATGAAATCCTTTCTCATGAGAAATTCTCGCGAGCTATTTATCAATTAAGTGGTGATTGCATCCGTCTAATGCTTGAATTCTCCAATCGTGGCGCTGGTAAGGGATCTCTATATCCTGATGACGTCAAAGATCCTAAATTCGCAAACTTAGAGATAGTCGCTGAAAAGTATTCAGTAGAAAACTTTTTTGAACATTATGAAGTGATAAATATGAAGAATGATAAATCTCGCTGGGGTGCTCGATTGAAAAGAAAAGAGAACGTTCCCGACGATAAGATACTCATGTTAGATATTGATTGGCACTCTGGCAAGAACAATGTTCCTCGTTACTCTAAAGATGAGAAATGGTGTGTCTTTCCGCTATTTTTGAACGGACCTTACATTTCAGGTTCCAGTATACTCCCTGCGAATCTCGCAAATTATCATCCTTGGGTATTTAATTGGCCCGAGAAAGCAAAAGAGGTATACTTTCTAATTTTCATTCGCTTTGCGATGTTTTCTTCCTTTTATATTTACTAAACTTGCGAAATTTTCAGATCACTAAATTGAGAAAAGTTATGAAAGAAATCCAAAGCCAAGTACTTTGGCGATACTTCGCTCAATCACGGATGAAGTAAGAAATATTTTCTCTTGTTATCCACAATATTTTTGCCTCTGTTTCTTATCTTCATTCGTGTATGTAGGTTGGTGTTGAAGTTGCCGGCGAGGAAGAAGCTTCAAAAGCTGCGAGAATTAAAAGAAAGGGTAAAGACCCTCTTCGCAAGAAAAAATCTGCTGCACCGCCTTCTAAAAAACAAAAGACCCATTCTTCTTCTCGCTCAAGTCCTCAATCTAGTGAGAGTTCCGATGAAGAAGACGATGATGTAGATATTTCTACCGCGAAGGAGGATCATCCATCTGAATCTCCTATGACGTTATTGTCTAATATCTTTTCAGACTCCATCCAGGGGCTTGGAGATGACCGCCTCTCTGGTATATGCGAAGCTCTCGCAAGTATATGTGATGCTTCTTACTTTGGAGGGTAATGACTCTCTTCGGGGGATCTCTAGATCATTGACTCCAGCTTCTTGAATGCACTCGGTGCCTTGGTATGTTTATATTTCTTTATTCCTTCACAATTTTAATTTTAAATCATATATTAATAATTCCTTTATCTTTCTTTATTTATAGTCGGAAGAGCTTCCTTCTTTGTTACCTCGGATCTTGAGAAGAGGCGCAACAACTTTGAAAAGAAAAATCTTTGACTTCACAAAAAGACCGAAGAACTAGAAATCGAAGTTGCGACATCTCGCAAGAAGAATGAAAATGAGACTCGCCGCTCTTCGCGAAAGAATTCAACAGTTGGAAGCCGAGTCTTCTACCCGAGAAGAATAAAATATCTACCCTTCAAAGTGCTAATCAAAGAACTTTATGGTATAAAACTCCTCTCTTTTCTTCGTTTCTACTTTGTCATTTATTTTTCTTTGCCTGACTTATCATTTTCGCAGACATTTATAATCTTTCTGACGAAGCCATCCTTCTCCATTCATTTCCTGAGCCTATGGATGATGATGCTCTCCTCGCTCATCTCAACGAATCTTTAAGTAGTTCGTCAAACAAAATTAACTCTCTTTCATTAAATGAACTTCAAACCAAATTTCGTCTCTTAGAAATTGAGCATAGATCTAGTTTAGGTTTAGCCAACCGATTTAAACGTTTATATCTTAGTTCCCATGAGAATAATAATATTCTAAGGAAGAAAATTAATATAGCCTTATAGATGACAAGGATCGCATTGCTAATCAAGGTGCACAGGCATTAGCGAAATTCCAAAAAACTCTTCTTGAAGTCCAAATTGAACGAGATGAATCTCTTCGCCAAAATGCCATACTTAATGAGCGAGAAAATCAAATTCGTTCACTTCTTGTCATAAATAGTGATGATGAATTCGCTTGGGCTGCGAAAGTTCTAGATAATGCCAGAAATAACTTAGGTGTTAGCGTCGGCCTTCATGCTGAGCATACTTGCCTTGGTTAAAGATATGATTTCGACGAGAGAAGGTTGTTAACTGTTCTTCATTACTTTACCACTTCTTTTTTGTGAAACTGCTATTAAATTACTTGACTCATTGTCATTTGTTCGCGAGAATCCGAGAAGAGGTTTCAAACTAGAATTAAGGAACTTGAATCGAGAAAGCACAACTTGCAAAAGACTTCTCTCTTCGCAATGACAAATATTCTAAGCTGAAGAAGCAACTACAAACTACTGTGGCGAATTTCAATAATGATGCTGTCCGTTTTCGCAATCAAACTATTAAGACAGTTTGCAATGACCACAATATTCCTCTTTCTTCATATCCTTGTCTTCTTGATGAGATTCCTGAAAATATACCTTCCTTGGATGTTTCTGATAGTGATGCTAGCGAAGAGGAGGAGTCTAATAAAGAGTCTGATGAAAAAGAAGAATGAACTGAGAGATAGCTCCATTTTCCTTTTTCTCTTCTTGTGATACTTGTACATTTATCCTTCTAGCCTTCCATTTTTGTAATCTCTTACTGTAAATCTATCATATGAAAATAAATAACAAGTTTTTACTCTAATCATTCCCATACTTGCCTCTGTTATTTATTTTCACATGAGAGATTAAATCGATAATCTTTAAGTAATAATACTTCTTAGTTTCGCAACTGCTTGTTGCTAATTCTTCACAAATAAATGAAGAAATATAGCCATTTTCACAAGTTTATTTGCTTACTCAATTTCTTGTGTGATCTTATCTTCATTTATGTTGAAATTCATCATTGCGACAAGATCGCAGGAGGTCTTTACATTTTCATGTAATGACCCATTGATCTTGCCTTATCATTGCTCATGTGTGGTCTTATTTTGCCTTCCTAGTTAAAGGTCTTATTTTGCCACCCCTCATTTTTGCGTCAATGTGACAGGCCTAAATATTCTTACGAACATAAAGTCCCATGACATTGCCGTCTTGCGACAAAATCGCAGGACGTCTTTACACTTTCATGTAACGACCCATTGATCTTGTCTTATCATTTCTTTAGTATTTTTGCCTCTGCAGGATATTTTTCTTGTGACAATATGACAAGCCTAAATGTTCTTGCGAACGTAAAGCCCCATGACATTGCCGTCTTTGCGACGAAATCGCAGGACGTCTTTACATTTTCATGTAAAAACCCATTGATCTCGTCTTACCCTCGCGTTAGTATTATTGCCTCTTCAGGATCATCGCACAAATATGACAAGCCTAAATTTTCTTGCGAAAATAGAGCCTCATGACATTTGCGTCTTAAGACACTTATCAGCTCCCTAATGGAGGGTGCCGCCCTTATCATCTCCCTGGTTGCCCCTTCAAGGAGGCGTACATCGGCCATACAAGACTAGCTCCTCCCATCCGGTCTTAACAACAACCAGTTGTTTTCGCAGCCTCTTATCCCTTATACCTATAGGGCTTATGGTTACGAGACCGCACCCTAAGTGGAGTTTTCTTGGCCGAAAACATGTGCCAAGACTTGCCAAGAATGGCCGAGACACTTCAAATGCCCCAGGCACTCTTGGCTCAACCGTGTACCTCGGCGCCTTGGTCATACATTGACTCCTTGGAAGAGACCCTCGGTCGTCCAACCAGGGTATAACCTTATATATATAGTTGGAAATCCAAGGTATCTCTCCCGGATGGGCTTTATTGACCCCTAATTTTCATGACTCAGGTTCCAGGGGCGGTGTAACCTTTCCCCTGAGCCATGTCAAGAGATACCCCCTTATATGACGCACTTTAGGTCTTACATTTGCCTATTGCGAAATATCATTCGTGAACTAGGGTGTACGCCATAAAGGTTCGTCCCATTCACTCACTCTTTCATTTCTATCAATTATTGCAATCATTCATTGATTTTTGAATATTTCTTATCATTATCTTTGTAAAATTATCACATAATCTTGCTTCATTTGCTGTGATCTCGCTGTAATTATTTAACCAAACTTTCGTTATATTCATGAATCGCGAGACTTTCACGTACTCCTTCTTCGATCATCATTTTTTTTTTTCGTTAGATGAGATATCTCTCCTCCACACGGCCAGCCATTTCGCTACACATTGTCTTCCATCTCACAGTTAGATGCTTCAAACTTTCACCAACCCTTTGTTTTAACCCAAATACATCTTCAATACCTGGTCGCGAGGAATTATTACTTATATATGCCCCTAAAAATATAGCCTGCAAGTGATTGAAAGATGTTATTGTATTCTTCGGTAGCCCTTCAAACCATTTCAAAGCTTCTCCTGTCAGACTTGATGCAAAATATTTGCACAATATAGCATCATGATTCTCCCATTGTAACATACATCTCATATAAGCTTTGATTTGCTGTATCGCGCAAGTTGTTCCATCGAAAATGCTGGTTAACGTCGGTAAGTTGCACTTCGGTGGTATTCCTCCTAATTGTATCTCTTATGTGAACGGAGTTTTCGCAGCTTCTTTTATGGCTTCATCCAACCTGTCTCTTTCCTCCTCCCCTTTTCTTGTTCATCATTCCTCTCATTTTCGCCAATTCTCTCAAAATTTGTTCATTTACATCAGAATTTGAATCTATTGGTCTTTTTAGTTCCGCTTCTCTTCTCCTGCGTTCATGTCTGCTTTGACTTTCATCATTCTCTTCTCGTCTTTCTCTGCGATCTTCTCCTTCACTTCTTTCACGAATTCGCACACCGTTATATCTATCAATTTCTCTTCTTTGTTTCCTCTCAGCTCTCCTTTGTGCCCTTTCATATTCTTCATTAATATTATCATTGTTGCGATTTTGTTCTCGCCTTCTTTCTCGATTATCATGATTATTCTGGCGAATTGCCTCTTCTAACTCCTGTTCTTCCATTTCTGCTCTCAATCTTTCTCTCTCGCAAGCTAGACGTGCTTGTTCAACATAATGTCTTTCAATTTCATCCTCAATCTCTTTTTGCTTCCTCCGTGCTTCTCTCCCATGCAATATTCTTCTTCCTTCTTCTTGATTTTCTTCATCAACTGGATTATTATGCCTCTGACGCTGCCTATTTCCTTGATTTCCATCATTCTGCCCATTTTGAAGAGTCTCTGGACGTGGAATATAACGATCTTCCATCATTTCTCTTCTCTCGCAATGTTCTATGCCTGGATTTTGTGCTTCTTCTTGGTTTTCTTCATCAACATTTTCTATAGGTAAATTTCTCCTTCTTTCCTCTCTAACTGATCTTGAGCTTGACCTTGTAGTGCTTCTCGGCCTTCTATTTTGTAATCTCATGTTTTCCATCCTCAATTCATGATTCTGTCTTGTTAAATTTGCACGTTCCTCTGCCTCTAATCGTCTTTCTTCATGTATTGTTTGTCTCAACGCCTCTAATGCTGCGATCTCTTCATTTCCATGAATTATTTCTCCAACCCCTTCTCGGTCTCTCTCCTCTTGTCCATTGTTTACCAATTGTTGTTCTTCTCCCCTTTTGTCCACAGAGTCTGATCTCCAAGTATGCACGCTTACTCTATCATAATCCACAGTTCTATCCGCTACTGGTTGAATTGGTGATTGAATTTGATTTTCTTCATTATTCCTTATGTTCCTTCTTGAGGATTCTCCCATTTCATTTCTCCCTTCTCCGGCAAGTCTCCTACTCCTTCTAACAGGTTGTTGGTTGCTCGGATGCATTTCTCCTTCTAGCCATTTCTTAATTTTGGTAAACTGTTGAAAATTATATGAAATTCCTTCCCTACTACTCCAAATTCTTTCAAATCACGATGTCAATCCTTACTCTCTCCCTGTTTTCAGCGCCAATATGTAGTTGCAGGAAATCCTACACTACACCCGTCACAAGAATCCACACAACTAAGACATTTGAAGATGAACAATAATGATTTTTATTGATTAATTCCTTGAATGTTTACAAGATAAAATGGAAAAGAGCTAAAGAAATTACAATCACTACCAACTTTCTCTCTCCTAATGACTTGCCTAACACTCGGAAAAAGATCCCTCACAACAGTCCTGCTCAACTCCTTATATAGGGTATTACACAATGGATGACAGCTAAGCTGTCCTTTATTTTCGGGAATGACTTGCGAAATATCGCAGACGTTCAAATATACACTCTCGCAAGTTTCCTAAATCTCGCTAAGTCTTCACATCTTTCTCGTGTTTTGGCTGCCGTCATTCATTGCGTCATTTATATTACTCATTTGCGACACTTTCGCAATATCGTCGTTTATTAATCTCGCGGGGTATTGTTGTTGCGATATTCTGATCCTACACACTTAACACTCACTATCTTGTAAACAAGATTCAATTTTTATCTTGCAGGAAACTAAGATGCACCTGGGTGCATCTTGGTTCGATTTGGTTAAAGTTAATTTTTATTTTGCAGTAAACTCAAATGCACCTAGGTGTATCTTGATCAAATTTAGTTAAGTTTGATTTTCATCTTGCAGTAAATTCAGATGCACTGGTTGTATTTGGTTAAAAATATTTTTCATCTTGGCTTAAACACGTAATCTGATGGTTTTGCAGTAGCGATGATTCCGAGATGTATGTTGAGTACTTCATGGATTGGGTGACGAAAAATGGATATGAATTTCCAAGCCAAGAAACTATAATGGATAAGGTGAGGAAAGAACAAGTACAAGTTGAATATAAAATTCTCCAAGATGAACGAAGTTGCTGTAAGAACAAAGATTAATGATGTCATTTAGTTTAGAATTATGTTTTTTATTTGTAACATTTTTTTAATCTTTATTGGTGTTTGTCGACTATATTTCGTCTTTTAATCGTGAATCATTCGAAAATCGAAGTAATATTAGTCCTTATCGGCAAATAATTTCTTTGTAAATTTTGAATCTTGTCAGATTATGTGTTATGCACCCAGGTGCAGCCTAGAAAATGTGCATTATATACCTAGGTGCAACCTTACAAAACACATTTTCATGTCAAATTATGCATTATGCACCCAGGTGTAACTTTGCAAAAATGAATTCTCATGTCAAACTGTATACTATGCACCCAGGTGCAACTTTGGCGGAAACCAAATGTCCAGACGCAACCCAATGTTCCTGCAAGGTAGTATTTCATTTCATAGTATTTATATTGAAAAGATTACAAAGCCTGACAACCCAAAGTGCACAAACACCCATTACGTATGTAAAGCAAACAGAAATATAGAGAGATGGACTACAAAAGTTTTAACTCCATGTACCCAATTTCACTCAAATAAAACAAGTAACAATTCCAGTAACATTTACCAGACTGAAACCACACCCATAATGAAAATTGATGAATTTAAGCTGCTAAAACATAAAAAATCTACATAAAAATTCATTTTTTTTTTGAATTTAAATCATCTAATATTCCATTGCTATGACCTTCATTGCAGCAGTAGTATAAATCCCTGGCAAAAAAAATCTTTAAAGGAGCCAGCTTTATATGAGAAATAGGAATCCTCCTATCCTCAACCCCAAAAAAATCAAATCAAAATCTTTACAATAAACCAATTAATTCACCCAACATTCCAAATCCTTCTTCTATCTTAAAAAGGTTCAAGAACCCTAAAATCTGAGCAGAGAATAGGTTGATGAAGTACTAAAATATGAAGATTTTAACCTCGATAAGATTGTTTCTATGTATGGGATTCGTTATCAACGAGAATACAATAACAGTAGATAAGATCGTCATGTCATTTACACGAAAGTATGTGAAATTGTTGCGAGCATGAGAGAGATATTTATAGAGAAAATATGGATCAAACACCAGATAATAGAACACCAGTTTTGATTGATGAAAGTACCGGGATCAAACTTACCGAACTGAGCAACGATTAAAGAAGAGATCGATAGGAAATCCATTGATTAGATCCAAAAATTAGAGATTGTTTTTTCAAGTCTATATCTCGGAATAAAAATGGATATCCTCTTTTTTTTCGATTAACAACGACCAAATACAATTGTTTTTAAGGGTATAATGGTCAGTTGTAATTACATGTTTTTTTAAATTTTGGGCAGTATATCCAGATTTGGATATTAGAACAGTATTTTTTGGATCCTTGGTTATTTCTCCCACGACCATATTTTGCTTGTCTTATAGACCCAGAAATTCAAATCTAAGGTCTATTCAACCAAAAAAATGAAAGAAATATGGTTAAAGAAAATATCTTATGATATATCCAACTCGTTTTTCATCGTAGCTACACACTCATTTTTTTATCGTAGCCAACTCGTTTTACAACTCGTGTGACGTCTCTAACAGAAAGTTAGGACTTTTTGCGTCATTGTTATAAATCGTATGGATAATATAGTAAGAACGCCATTTCTGTTACAGAAAATAAACAAAGTTAGGTCAAACAGTTGACCTCACAGTCAATGGTGGATCTAGGTATTGTCCCTTAATTTTCAAAATGTTGGGTACCAAACCAATGTGTTGGTCATTTGCTGGGTACCAAACATTAAATAACCCTTCTTTCTTTAATTTGGTATCGCGCTTGGCAACATTAAATCAAATGAATATTGTGCTTGAGAGTAATATTTCAGTAACTCCCCTCATTGTTTGATAATTTTAGAAGATGAAGTTGCAAAATTAGAAGATGGGCTAACAACATTGGATAAAGTCCAGTTGGAGAAGTAACTTCTACAAGGAAAATCGACAAAACAACTTGTGAGACAGGTATTAGTTGTTTATTTTGTATTGGAGGAGTTTTTTGTTTGTTTTGTATTTTATTAAGTAATGTACACGACAACAAACCTTATCCTTCGCAAGGTAAATGAGATGTAAATGAAACTCATACAAAAAAAGTATACGAGTGATGGCAACGGCTAGTTATAGTCTCGCTATGCCTGGATACTATATGAATCACAAGAAGTGATCACTTTGAATATATGTTTTTCTGCAGGAAATTTATACAAGATATCTTTAGCCACACTGTAATTTTAAGTATGAAAATTGGTCATATTTAAATTTTGTTTTATTTACGATGTCAGTACGATAGCCTTAATTTTATGTGACAGTTCTTTTGGGGTAAAATTACTGCCTGGATGCATCCCGTATAAACACAATGCTCATCCACTATATTCTCATCAACCACGTCATATTTTTTAAACCTATCGTTCCTGCTAATCATTAAATGCAACACGGGAATATCAGTGTGAAGCAAATCATTAGTCAATAGCTCCCGCTTCTACTTCCCTGTTGTGTTTTCCTTTTGTGTTTCCTTTGTTTGTTTGTCTCTTCCATAACTCTTCGGCCACATGTAGAAAGATTAATGAGTTAGTCTAAGACCAACCTCCATTAGATTATCACAACTGCCCACTTCTTTCAGGTCGAATTTCTATTAATCTCATTTGGTATGGTAATTTCAGGCCTGCCCATAGAGCATTAATCTCCGATTTCTCTTTATGCCGCACCTGAACGTCTCTTTTACTACTCTTCAGACTGAATGTTCGCTTATTTAGATGTTTTTTGTGACATTAATGATTATATACTTGGGTGAATTTAAGTCATATTCTTCGCATTTGATTCAACTTGCGTCTATGTTCTTCGCATTTGATTAACTTGCAAAGACTTTCTTAGACTGCTTGGCACTGAATCCGGATTTTAGAGATGGACACACTATTGCACTAGCTATTTAACTTTCTTAATTAGACTGCAAGCCTCCTATACTAGGTAGTCTGAGATCCCTTGGAATATGTGCACATCCTGGAGCTTTGATATCTTTAAGTACAATTTTCACTAGTAGAAATTGGACAACTGAATATTAATTTAGTTTTTCTAATTATTCAGGTCATGTTGGAATTTGATTCTGGCTAAAATAAAAGTGATGTATTGCTGCTCATGGAAGAAATGACTGAACATTCTGAACACACTGAATTTTCCAGGCATGATTGATATAAATTTAAGACCATGAATCTTCTCCTTCCTATCTTTTTGTTTCATTCACCGAACAATCTGTTTTGACAATGACACATGAATTTCTCCAAAAGGTTCTAAATGGGGTGGGGTGGGGAAAGGGCATATAACTATGGATATACTTGAAATTGATCGATTGCGAGTACAGTTACTCTTCATTGATATGTGTGGGACCATCAACTGATACGTGCAGCAAAATCAGATAGCAGCAGCCTCCATGAAGGAGGAGTCCGTAAGTGCTACAAAGAAGCTTGTATCAACAAACTCAACTTCCAACCAAGGTGGTAGAAAGAATTCTCCCAGTTTTGACTCCACACTTGCAGAAGCAATCCAGGTGGGTCAGTTTCCGGTTGTAGCGAACCTCGATGCAGCATAGACTGGTGAAACATACCAAGGAGTAGGATACTGGAAGTAAATGGTTCTGCACATACTGATGTGACATTAGATTCATTGACCAAAGTCGAAGCTGATATGGAGAGGTTAAAGTCGGAAAAGCGTTTTGAATACCTGGGTATGGCTGAGGTCCCAAATATCATCATCCCCGTATTGCCCGTGAAAGTGGCAGATGACTTAGATGGCACATAGGATGGATTGTGATGCCCTTCCTGAACCTGTACCGCTCTTACAACAACAGTTCTTCGGTGAAAATTTCAAAGCTTGAGACCCTCAATCCTTTTAATGTTTCATCATTTTATGAATCGGAAAGCCAGGGCGGGTCTAGTTTTATACTTCATATTGGTGCAAATGAAACTACTGTGCCAATTTATGACAATGAGGCAACAAGTATCCTTGCACACGCTCTACTGTCAAAAGATTATTACTTTCACATGTTTGATGAGTGGGAGATGCCCAAGGATAATACATAATCTTCTATTCTTTTGCCACTTTATGATTCAGTGAATCTTCAGTCGTTTCATTCTTACTGTGAAACAGCCTTTGAATCGTTTGGAAGTCTTGGGTCTATGGATTAATCAATTGAGTGATCTCAACCATCCTGTATGGATCTTATTCTTTGGTCATGAGTGTCCAAACTACTTATGTAAGTTTGGTGGTTCAATGTAGCCAACTGTCATTGAAACTCGATTGTTATTTATTTTTTGTTGTACATATTCTGCCAATAGATAGTATCTTCATCAGTTCGTATTACTATTCATGGAGTTACCGAACTTCATTTCTTGTTTCTTGGAAGGTTACGTCAAAGCATCTTAAAGGAGGGAATAAACAAAAAATGGACATTATGGTTATGAAGAACCTTTTTTCAAGCGCAATGTTATAAGGCTTTGTGACCTGAAAGGATCGTCCAGGTCAAGGTATAATCCGGATGCAAGTGGGAAATACAAGGTTCTTTTGGATCAGTACATGATAAAAGCAATGCCAAATTCTCTAATTTTTCTTGGAAGCAAAGAGATTGCCTGAGAGAGCTGTCTGGAATGATAGTTCCTTTCTTGCAGTAAGCATATCAACTAACAGCCAATTAAGTTTATGAAATACTGATGATGATACGAGCTCTGACTATAATATATTTGTTTCTTTGTGGCAGTCAGTTGATGTGAAGAATGAACTTGTCATTGGAATCATAGATTTACTAGGTAGTACTTGAGACATGGGTCAAGGCTTCAGGTTTTTTAGAAGGTTCGAAAAATGAGTCTCCCATTGTAGCCTCACCAAAGCAATACAAGAAGCGATTCACAGAAGTTAATAGTGGTGATTCTGTTCTTCGGATAACACTTCAAAGATTGATCCCCTCAATGATTGTAACCCTTTTTATGTCTCGTCATTTTATGAATCGGAACGTCATGGTTGGTATAGATTTATCTTCCTATTGGTGCAAAGGAAACTATTATGCCAAATTATGACGATGATGATTTCAAAGACAGCCAGAGTAATTTTTTATCTCTAACTTACTACAATTGTTCTAAATTCTTTGTTATATTCATTACTAATGATCTCTATTGTTGTGTATAACTTTTATAGCCAAGTCTTCAGACTAAGTCTTATGGGCTAGATTGGAGGTGCTAGATTAGCACTTAAGTGTTGCAATTAAAAAAAAAAGTGTGGCAAAAAAGTTAACACTAGTTCTCTCTCCTACCAGTTGCTAGCATGTGAAGTAGCATGCTAGATAGTTACGCTGAATGATTCAGCGCTTGAAAAACTACCTTTTCGCGGAATGGTTCGAAGACCGAGAGATTTATTTGTGATCGATTTACTGAGATTTAAAGCGCTCGAACCATTCATTATTGGTCGACGTGGACTGCTAATCTAGCTGCTAGATTAGCACTCCCATAAGACTTAGGAGGTAGCCCTGCCTGCTAATCTAGGTGCTAGACTAGCACCCCATAAGACTTAGTCTCATTGTTTTGCAACTAGTTATTAGGAGCTTTATTTTGCTTCTTATTGAGTGTCTACTGTGTTCTACTGATCAAAGGGCTGTTTATGGTAGTGCACTTGTGGGGTATTTGGCCTCAGAGAAGCTCTTATTAAATTGTAACTTTAAGTATGAATTGTCATTTTATAAAGCTTATTTTAAGCTTAGAATCAGATGAGTGAACGTGCACATGGATATGGTTGCTACATTATAGGTTAATTTCTTTTCATCTGACCAGTAGAAAGTGGCAAATGGGTTGTGACCCTCTGACATGGATTTCTCCATCTTTGGCAGGTGTTTGATTAGTATTAATTATTTGTATTTATGTGGTTTGGTTGATCATATGCTCGGTTAATTGCTCCTGTTGGAGAAGACAAGGAAATAAGGAATTCCTTTTCTAAGTGCTATTCATTTTATAGGGAAAAGCTTCAAGTCAGCAAAGGTTTTTACTGCATTATCTTGGAGTTGGTCTTCAAAATCACTTCAGTTGAACAAAGATGCTACAGAATCACATGACCTTAATGAAATGTGCAAACCTGGTGCCACTGCATCACACTTGAAAAGATAGATGTTGTGGAGAAGAAGCTTTGTAAAGAAATTAAGGTAATTGTATTCACCTTCTTCTGCTCGAAAGTCCAACTTATAAGGTGAATTTATGTGATTTTTTTTAAAGCAGTTTATGTATATGATAGTCATCTGTGCTACTAAAAATTGTGCTTGGTACGCTTAGTCTAGATGCAACTCTCATGGAAAAAAAACTTATTTTGCAGAGTAATTTTCAGTCAGTACATATCTAAAATTGGTAATGTAGATATTTGCAATCATCAGAACTGTTCACACCCTGCTTTGCTAAATTTCGTTTGGGTCTCACTGAAATTAGTGAGAAAATTTCATTAGCACCAAAGTAAATTCTGGCGGCATACCGAGCACTTCATAGGTTATAATTTCAATATGAAATTACCAGTTTATTCCTAATATCTCAATTGTCTTTTGCTGCAGGAGGAAGAGATCACCAATTTAGAGTCTGAAAGAAAAACTTGGTTTTCACAAGAACAAAAACTGGTGTTCACGATTTGCTTGCTTAGGACCGAGGAAGCTTGAGCAAATATTGAGAGTCTAGAATCTAACTCGAGTAATCTGCAACACTCAATTGTTAAAACTTGCTTGACTATGTTAAAAATCAGAGAAGAAGAGTTACACCCTGAGCCTTTGAATTATCTTCTAGGTAATTAATAAGACATTGCTCTAATTCATGTTTGTTTGGTGTTGTTCCATTGTAATTTTAACCTTCAGTTTGATATGATATATCAATCCGGTTGGACATTTTTTTAATTTAAGGAAAGATTATGAGGAAGATAGTCGTAAGATATCCTTAGAGATGGCCTCCATGAAGCTAACTTTTTATAATCAGGGAATCCCAAAATTTGTGATATACAAATGAGACTGCACATAACATATATGTATTGTGATTGTGCTACGTCTTGTCCAAAAATTGGTCCAGTCCCTATTATCCCGGACATAGCAAGGTCCAAAAAATAATGTAAAGCACACATGCACAACAATAATACATTAGCTAGTATTCCAAGGTAGCCCTTCCTGCTCGGTGAACAATTATATTTAGCAGCATTAATGTGGACGTCTAATATTAGTCTAAAGATTGTTACTTGGAGTGAACTTGTCACTAATCCATGCCACTAACATTTGAGTCACAACTGCGCAGAGAAATAATAAAAAGAGCCAAAATTTTCATCCGTCTTTGACTCGTTACTTACTTGAGTCACGAGTAGATGACCAAGTCAAGAATTCACATTTCGTTTTTAGAATTTTTTTGAAACTGAGAGATGTTAAAATAACATTTCTTTATAATTGTCTGAATAACAAAATAATACTCTCTCTCTGTCTCGCTGGTTCTTTCTTTCTTCCAGTTCATGGAGTAACTAGGGTTTCTCGTCGAATTCATCAATCAGATCCCTTTTTTCTGCTCATCTCGTAAGCTTCTTCTCTCTTCGAATTTGTTGTTGCAAATCAAATCAGGGAAATCGAGAGATTTCAGAAACCCTACTATTAGAATACGGGCATCCAACTCAAAACCAATTGGCAATGAGTGGAGAGGCCCTAATAGATTATAAACCGCAGGATCTTAAATAACCCAACCATGTGGGACTAATAATCTCAACACGCCCCCTCACGTGTAGCCTCGGCGGGTCTTACAAACACGTGGACAATTAAATCACGCGAGTAAAGGTGCGGTCAACCGACTCGACACAAATAGCCGCTTGCTCGATACCATATTAGAATACGGGCATCCAACTCAAAACCATTCCAAGAATGAGTGGAGAGGCCCTAATAGATTATAAACCGCAGGATCTTAAATAACCCAACCATGTGGGACTAATAATCTCAACACCTACTTTCCCTTCCTTCCGAAATTCAATTCTCTCAGGGAAATTTCTTGATCGCTTCAAACCCTAGAAATTCAAAATGAGAGAGAATCAAGGAGGTAACCGGATTGGGGCTAAGTTCTGGGAAGTAGTATGTGCTGAACATGGTATTGATCGGAGATTCAGAGCTTCAATTAAAGATCTTCAGACCCGATAACTTCGTTATTTTTTTTTTCGTCAATCTGGTGCTGGTAATAACTGAAGGTGCTGAGTGATCGATTCTGTTATTGGTGTTGTCAGAAAAGGGTATATTTTGTAAACCGTAATAACTCATTCCTTTTTTTTATTTACTTTTTTTCTCTCCATAAATCTGTTGTTACATGTTTCGTAAAATTCAAATATTGATGAGTTTTCGGTCTTGTTGTTAAGAATGATAGATTTTAGGGTTATTATGATTTAGTGTTCTTTTTAGTAATATTTTCTTCTTGATGTGTTAGATGATTCTTGTTATGCTTAGTGTTTAGATTCAGTCATTTAGTGTTTTTTGATAATTCCAAATGCTCTGTATTCTAGGGGTTTGTTTTGATAAGTTTTTATTTATCTTCATCTTGCTTGGTTTGATCTGCAGGATTCCAAGTATGTCATTCTTTGGGTGGAGGATGATGCTTAGTTTCTCCTTTTATCCCATCACCTAAAGTTTCTGACTCTGTGGTTGCGCCTTAAATTGTGGAGAACCTTGATGAGTGTATGGTCTTGATAATGAAGCTCTTTATGATATTTGCTTTAGGACTGTCAAGCTCACTACTCCTAGCTGTAAGCTTTCTGCCTTGAACTCTGTATATTTTTTTTTGTTTTCATTTAGCAAGCTTTCTCAAGTCAGAGTTCAATTGTCCAGGAAACCTCAAACATCAATCCCATTCTGCCGGCTCCACTTTTTCATGGCTGGATTTGCTCCACTTACATCCTGTGGATCTCAGCAATACAGATCTCATAGTGTACCAGAACTTACCCAGCAGATGTGGGACTCAAAGAACATGATGTGTGCTGCTGATCCTAGACATGGACGATGCTTGACTGAAAACTATCAGAATATATGTGAAGAGAAAATCCTAAGTATGCAAATAAAATATCAGAATGGGGACTGGATCTTCTTCTACTTGATGTGCCTGCCTATCTATCTATCTATTGAAGAAGATAAGTTTCCCCTTCACTCTCAACTTTTAAATCTCATATCATTTCTTTACTTTAGGTTTTCTCTTCAATGTTGTTGTCAATTTGGTGGAACCAAAGTTTAATTTTGAATTTCCTGTTGTGTAATTGGTTGCGATTTCTTATTGTAATTTTTCGTCGCAACTTTTGTGTAATATTCTGTGTGCTCTGCCTGCGACTCTCAATGTTTTGTGTGCGGTTCTCTGTCTGCTCTCTGTGTGCTCTGTCTGCGATTCTCTATGTTTTGTTTGCGGTTCTCTGTCTGCTCTCTGTGTGCTCTGTCTGCGACTCTATGTTTTTTGTGCGGCTCTCTATGTGCTCTGTATGCGGCTTGTGGTGTGAATCTGCTCTATGGTATGAATTTGTGTATGCGTCGTATGGTGCGACTCTGTCTGTGGTGTTACTCTCTGTGCTCTGTGTGGTTTGAGAATCTAGGGTGTCGTTTGTTCCTTCATTTGTTCTTGGTGCATTTGTGTTTAGGTTTAGTTTTCTAATGTGGCTTTTGTATGGATTCCTAGTGTTGAATGATCTTTCGTGGATATGAGTATTTGCTTAGTTTAATTTGCTCCATCTACTTGTATGCTTGCTCCTGGATTTGCCATCTCAATGGTTTGAACAAGCATGTACTTTATTTCGTTTCAGGAAACCCATTTATTCAGGATGCGGAGATCACCTGGGAAGATGTCGACCTCCAATGTTACCACCAAGTGTGAGCCCAGCACCCAAACGTTTTACTAATGTCCAGGTCTGGATTTGACAAGAGAATCACTGCTTTTGCTGAAGAGAAGTTCAAGAGAGATGGTATTGATCTGAAGACCGGGTCTATGGTCGTGGAAGTAACTAATAATGCCATTCATACAAAAGAAAGGTCTAGTGGAGTGGTATCTTCAGTACCTTACTGTATGGCTGTCTGGTCAACTGGTATTGGAACCCGACCTTTCATTTCTGAATCCATGCAGCAGATCGATCAGGTATGTGCTCTACAACGTCCAGCTTATTTAATATTTCCTTGATGTTTTTGCTATGAGTATCTTCTGATTCAGGATTTAATGGACATACTCATCTCTGTCTACCAGGCATGTTTTAACAACTGATGAGTGGCTACGAGTCCAGGGAAGTGATTGCATTTATGCCCTTGGTGATTGTGCATCTATTAATCAGCAAAGAATCATGGTATTATGCTACCTTTTAGCTTATTTCCATTGTATCGTGCTATGAATATTGCAAATTAATTATGTAGTACAACCTTCACCAAGCATATGATTTTATCGGTTTATGAATAATGTACATTCTTTTAATTCACAATGTGTATATTCAACATACTCTTTCTTATATCAACTAATTATGCTCTATTGCTATTGCTTCCTGATTCTTAGGAAGACATAGCGGTGATATATATTCAGTAAAGCGGACAAAGATATTCGGGTAAATTAACGGTTAAACTATTCCAAGATGTCATTACCGATGTATGTGAAAGGTACCCCCAAGTGAAGCTCTATTTGAGGAATAAAAAGTTGAAAGGTATCTCCGACCTTCTGAAAGATTCTGAAGGGAAGGATAATAGTACTGAGTTGGACATTGGAAAGTTCAAGTCAGCTCTTTCACAAGTAGATTCAGAGATGAAAATGCTTCCTGCAACTGGTCAGGTGAGTTTTGAATGTTCAATGGCTATAGTGGGTCTTTAATTTGAACCAGAAGATACATAGGTACATTGAAACCCAAACGGCGTCATATATATTGTACTTCTTTTTTGTAGGTTGCTGCTCAAGGAGGACTATTTCAACCATATGGCTGAGCGCGAAAAGAATCCAGAATCCAGTAGGCCCTCCTAGAATCAGGGGTGAACGACGTCACAGCGAAAAGAATCCAGTATGACCTAACTTCCTTATATAAATTTATAAAGACTCCTTGTCCCTTATCTTTATAAACCTTAAGATTATCTTAAAACCTCATTCATTTTTGGTTTCAATTGATAATGGTCGACTGGTCTTACCACATTTTGTATTCTGATTGAACTGTCGTGAGACTCGTGACTGCAAGAGTTTTAGGGACATAATTAAATTTCATTATCTTAGTTTAGAACTTAGGTTTTCAACTTATGTGTAACATATGATGCTATTGGATTTGACAGAGATGGAAACTGCATCCCACTACTTGCTGGATGCAACATTCTCTCGGTAAGTATACTGTGTGCACAAAATAAACCCGTTTTTAATTTTTTGAAATTTATATATGGAGTCTATTCAACCAATTAGCTAGAAATGGACAGGTTTGTATTGTCTCTGAAAATGTAATCAAGGATAAGTGGTACTTCATTAACCATATGCAAATATGCATGGGATGCTATTGGATAAGTGGTAAGAGGTCGTAATACGTGCTTGCTTGGAGATCTTTGGAACTCCAGTAGGGTTATCCACTTATGCTTATAAATATTTGTTATCATGTGTCACCATATTTTGCAGTCCTTCTGTGTTGTAGTAATGAACTATGAATTTCAAACAGGTTAAAGAGAAGCCAATTGAGTTCGAAAAATTAAAAACTACTTTTGTTCAAAAGGGCATCTTAATTCTTGATTTATTTTTCGCAGGAATTTCTATCTTTTTATTTTTATCATGTTTTTATTTTTTGTTTTTGTTTTTTTTTGTAGTAATTATAAAATCTGACCAACTGTTTTATTCAGATGTGATATCGGAGACTGCAGCTAAAGAGACCTGATCATGCTGATCTTCGGTACAAATCCAGGACATATGCACGCCTCCTGCAGCATTTAAAGGTTTCCCTTTGTGGGCAAATATGTGGATGCAGCTAGTCTAATTATGTTATTTCTTTTATTGCATTGCGTCTCTTACCTTTCTTTGCGTTGACTTCAGAATGTTGAGAAGAATTGCTTAGGTCCTTTGAGAAAGGCATACTGTAGTTCCCATCACTTGCTTCTTCGTCGGGAGGTACTGTACTATCTACCATATTTTATATGATTTTTAATTTTGGGCAGTCATGTCTCAGCTAGAGTAAAAGTTAAAATTAATTTGGTACATTGTTTCTTCGTTGTAGTTGGACATCCATTTTCCCTGACGATGGTTAATTTCTCCAACACCCCACCATATTTTGTAGGATACCTTAGTTCATTCATCCGTACTTTTTATATGTCTTGGAATATTTGTTAGCTTAATATATCTGCGGCTGTTTATAATTAATTTGATTCCCCTGTCGTCCTTGGGGTTTCCCTGTGGTTTTGATATTAGTTTTACACCAGGCACCTCTTTTATTATCTACATGTCATAGTACAAGCAATTAGAATACCCAATAGTTTTGATAATTTTCGTCATCTGTAGGCCCTGAGTTTGCAAATGATCTTCGTGCTAGTACAAGAGCATCAAAGAACCCAGCAGTATGGCTTGCAGTTTCTTCAGGCTCCAGTTCAGCAAACAATGCTGATACTTCGACAGTTTCTGATGCATATTCAAAGATGCTTTGAATTTAATTCCACTCCATGTTGATGAGGTTATATTCTCCTCTTCTTATTTGGTTAAACTTCTATTACATACATCTAATCTGAATTTCTGATCATCTCCTTACGGAGCTGATACACAGTTCCTTTTTTTTTGCATATTTCATGTGCTTTGGAGTTCCTGCACTTGTCCTTCCAGGAGGTCCTGCAGTAGTAAGAAAGCAGCTAATGATGATGTAGATGATTTATGGCATCATGGAGATCGATAACAATGATGTAAAAATTGGTAAGGCTTCCCCATTAATCACCTTATTACAATAGCAGCTACATTTTATTTAATGATTTTCTAGAAATGACAAAAGTATTAGCTGTGGTTTAGGATTTTGCTGTGGTATAATTTTATTTTAATTTTAACAAAAGATTGATTTAAAAAGTATATATGAATTGTGTACATTTGATTTTATCTTTTGATGCTTTAGGATAAAGAGTATGAAGGGGTTCACTTCATGTGCACTTATGCCGTAGATAATGAGGCAAGGCTCCTATCATCCGTTCAGGTATGAAATCTACTACTTCAAATGTTTGTGGCCTTTTTCAGGCAAGACTTGTATTATTGAAGTATCTAAAACCTTGTCGGGCATCTTAGCAGAAGCAATTTCTAGAGATCACTTTTTCTCAGTTTTGCTTTCAACAAAAAGTAGTAACTAAGTTTCTCGATGGCCTTCGTTCTCAAGCACATAATCGGAGTTTTTTAAAAATGAACTCCTGATAATTAGCCTTTTTACCTGGTAACTGTAACCTATATTGGCGCATTATACCTTTCAAAGTAGTACTCACCTTGTGTTATTGTATTGTTATTAATCTTACTGTTATTGTTGCTTGTCTGATCTTTGTAGGCATCCCCGTCTACTTCCGGGCCAGCTGTAGAACTTCCTTAAACTACACCTACCCGAGGAGTAAGTCAATTTTTGTGCACTTCATTCTTCATTTTCAGTTGCTTTCAATTGTACAAGCACATATGAGTTAAGTTTCGCTTGGTCATGACTTGTTAACTGGGCATATTACTGGTGTGTACTAGCGCCACTAAATAGTTATAAATCGCTAATAATTCCTTACTTCTCTTATTGATATTTTGTTGTTGGTGCAGCCTTTCTCCTTGCCACCAGAACAATCAACTCAATCTTTCATCTATTGCTAGGGTGCACGAGTGACCTGCCCATGATGTATTCTGGTAGAAAAGCTAGCTTTCAAGTTTCTGCCGAATTCTTTAGCTTGTTTTTGTTGGTGTAATTATGCTTACTCTTTTATTAGCTTATCCTGCCCACATGTACAGCCATTTCTTACTCGTGTACTTTGTATTTTATGTAGCAGGAGTTTTGACATTGCCTTTTAAGTTCTATTCCCTGGGATTCGAAGAGGGAGCTAAAAGCACTAAGGTTGAGTACTACTGTATGTGTGTCTGGTTTTGTTAACTTTTACCGAGGTCACCAGATATTTATCTTTCTACGTGGTGGAACTCATTATTTCATCCAATTGTTTCAGGACAACCAGTGGGTAAGGTAAATTTAACCAAGATAGTTCGATCAACTTCTCTAAAGTCTCCAGTTCCTAGTGCTAGTGCTTTTGAGAGCGCTGAGGGATCAGATGATGTGGACTCTAGCTATTTGCTTGCTAATGGAGATGCTGTAAGTTTTTTTGTTGTCTCTCTCTCTCTCTCTTTTTTTGTTGTATGACAAGTGGGGTGATTCCCAGTTTGCTCTATTGCTAGGCAGAGACGTAGGGTGATGCCTAGTCTTATCTGCCGTCGATCCAACCTGTGAACATGTAAACCAAGTCTTAGCAGTATGACAAGTGGGGTGATTCCCAGTTTGCTCTATTGCTTGGCAGAGACGTAGGGTGATGCCTAGTCTTATCCGCCGTCGATCCAACCTGTGAACATGTAAACCAAGTCTTAGCAGTATGACAAGTGGGGTGATTCCTATTTTGTTATATTGCTTGGCAGAGACGTAGGGTGATGCCTAGTCTTATCTGCCGTTGATCCAACCTGTGAACATGTAAACCAAGTCTTAGCAGTATGACAAGTGGGGTGATTCCCAGTTTGCTCTATTGCTTGGCAGAGACGTAGGGTGATGCCTAGTCTTATCTGCCGTCGATCCAACCTGTGAACATGTAAACCAAGTCTTTGCAGTATGACAAGTGGGGTGATTCCCAGTTTGCTCTATTGCTTGGCAGAGACGTAGGGTGATGCCTAGTCTTATATGCCGTCGATCCAACCTGTGAACATGTAAACCAAGTCTTAGCAGTATGACAAGTGGGGTGATTCCCAGTCTGCTCAACTTCTTGATGGAACCGTAATTAATAATTGGTACCACGGACGGAGATGATAATCCAGTAACCTTGACTAAGGATTATCACTGTTCATAAATCCTAATTAGTAATTGGTACCACTGGACGGAGATGATAATCCAGTAACCTTGACTAGGGATCATCACTGTCCATAAATCCTAATTAGTAATTGGTACCACTGGACGGAGATGATAATCCAGTAACCTTGACTAAGGATCATCACTGTCCATAAATCCTAATTAGTAATTGGTACCACTGGACGGAGATGATAATCCAGTAACCTTGACTAGGGATCATCACTGTCCATGAATCCTAATTAGTAATTGGTACCACTGGACGGAGATGATAATCCAGTAACCTTGACTAGGATCATCACTGTCCATGAATCCTAATTAGTAATTGGTACCACTGGACGGAGATGATAATCCAGTAACCTTGACTAGGATCACTGCCATGAACTGATCATCCATGAATCCTAATTAGTAGTTGGTACCACTGGACGGAGATGATAATCCAGTAACCTTGACTAGGGATCATCACTGTCCATGAATCCTAATTAGTAGTTGGTACCACTGGACGGAGATGATAATCCAGTAACCTTGACTAGGGATCATCACTGTCCATGAATCCTAATTAGTAGTTGGTACCACTGGACGGAGATGATAATCCAGTAACCTTGACTAGGGATCATCACTGTCCATGAATCCTAATTAGTAGTTGGTACCACTGGACGGAGATGATAATCCAGTAACCTTGACTAGGGATCATCACTGTCCATGAATCCTAATTAGTAGTTGGTACCACTGGACGGAGATGATAATCCAGTAACCTTGACTACGGATCATCACTGTCCATAAATCCTAATTAGTAATTGGTACCACTGGACGGAGATGATAATCCAGTAACCTTGACTAAGGATTATCACTGTTCATAAATCCTAATTAGTAATTGGTACCACTGGACGGAGATGATAATCCAGTAACCTTGACTAAGGATTATCACTGTCCATAAATCCCGTGGAGTTGTTCTGGTTTGACAGGAATTAAGGAGGGCATGGAAGATGACTGTTAAGAGATAGTTCAAATCATCTGCTAAGAGATAGTTGTTGTCATTATGGGCAATTCATACTATCAGTGAATCATAAATGAACTACGGTCGTGCTTGATCCCTTCGAGCCACGGAGAGGGTACGTAGGCAGCCGCTTTGAGGTTCAGCACAGCTGCGTGTGGTTGTTCTTATTGTCTGAAATAGGTTGGTTGCTGCTTGGCAGTTCATACCAACTATCGAGAGATGATTGCAATCTTGTCGTGGCAGTATTTATCGGATGAGGTAGTTGCAGTCTGGCTGTTCATACTACCTAGTGGTTCATGGATCATCAGAAAGGAGAGATGAGATAGTTGTTGTCATTATGGGCAACTCATACTATCCAAGTGAAGCAAGTACTGTCCCATGCTTGCTAATCTTAATACATTTGTTTCATGCTCTACATGAAAGGAGATGATAATCCAGTTATCATTGTTCATAAATCCTGTGGAGTTGTTCTGATTTGACAGGAATCAATGAGGGCATGAAAGATGGTTGTTAAGAGATAGTTCAGATCATCTGCTAAGAGATAGTTGTTGTCATTATGGACAATTCATACTATCTAACTGAATCATGGTAGAACTACGTTCGTGCTTGATCCCTTCGAGCCACGGAGAGGGTACGTAGGCAGCCGCTTTGCGGTTCAGCACAGCTGCGCATGGTTGTTCTTATCATCTGAAATAGGTTGGTTGCTGCTTGGCAGTTCATACCAACTATCGAGAGATGATTGCAATCTTGTCGTGGCAATCATGTGTGAACATGTAAACCAAGTCTCAGCAGTATGAAAAATGGGGTGATTCCCAGTTTGCTCTATTGCTGGGCAGAGACGTAGGGTGATGCCTAGTCTTATCTGCCGTCCATCCAACCTGCGAACATGTAAACCAAGTCTTAGCAGTATGACCAGTGGGGTGATTCCCAGTTTGCTCTATTGCTTGGCAGAGACGTTGGGTGATGCCTAGTCTTATCTGCCGCCAATCCAACCTGTGAACATGTAAACCAAGTCTTAGCAGTATGACAAGTGGGGTGATTCCCAGTTTTGTCTATTGCTTGGAAGCATGTAAACCAAGTCTTGGCCAAGAAGGCCCTTAGAGGTGTGAAGGTTGAAATAACTCATCGAGGAAATATGCGAACAGAAGCCAGAAAGTATACCCTTATATTTGGATTAACCTCTCAGGCAACTCGAGAGCTGATGTAAGTCAATTATTTATCTTAGAAAGAGTTGTTAGCTGTGCAGGGTGTTTTTATTTTCTTGTTTTTGAAGTTTCCCTGTTGACGAAAGAGGTACTATAAAATCTGTTGTCGAATATTTCGGCTATTCAGCACACACGTGTTTGCAAGTAGGAAATTATGAAGGCTAAATTATCTTCCCATGGAGGTTGTACACGTTCAAACTTTTTCTGTAGTGTTGGGGTTTTTATGCATTTGATTTAATGTACTTTACTATATGGATGCAGGTTTGTAAAATTGTGGAGGGCCAGTGGTACTCAAAAGACTCAATGAACTCCAGATAACTGCTTTTTTGAAAGTTACATGTCAGCGGGCACAGGGAAGGAGAAAGATATTATGCAGGTAATGTTGACATTGTAGCTCCTGGTTTAAAATGTTCTATGCCGAGTGTATATACTTTAAGGAAGTACCGTGTTGTTTGCGTGTTCCCCATTCTTCTTTACCTAGAGTTTGTTTGGTTACATGTTTTTGTTGTTGACTGTTGTCCACAATGCTTATTACGAGGACCCTTACGCTAAGGAATTTGGAATTAAAATCAGTGATAAGCTTGCTCAAGTCGAGGCTCGCATGCTTTCTCCCCATGGGTAAATAAGCTTACACATATTTATTACCATTTTCGTAGGGCCATGGAACTGGTGTTTTCTTTGTATATTAACTGATAACTTACGGTTTCCCATGCAGCATAAGTATAGTGAAAGTGGTAGAGAGAGGGATTGCTTGCCCCCAAGTCGGACAAATGGAATATGATGAACAAGGTCAGCTTTATCTTTTACCGGAGCACAAGATTTTGGCTTGTTCCTGTTGTGCATTTTACTAATTGATCTCTTTTTTCTGTACAAAATGGTTAATGGGGGTATTGTCAAAAACTGGATGTGTTTTAACTTCTCATGCAATGTCCAAGACTGTGTGGCCCGTGGTTTCTGTTACGAGCTTGCCCAGATGTGTCATATTTCTGGATTGGTTCGCCTTGTTGATTCATCGAACTCCGGTGACTGATAATTTGATCAGGAATTGGTGGTTTTGTCGTTTAACTAACTAAATTCTGGTTGTCTTCCTCCGGATACTGCTTGTCCAGATCATGTTGAACGAGCATTGAAAACCAGATACTCCTCGCCCATTGTAATTTTGCCGGACAACAATGGCTCACTCTATGGTATGAAAAGGCTCGTGTTTAATTGAAACGCCCTCATAGCTTAGATTTCTGATTGGTAGAACAAAATATTTAATGGACTTTTTGCACTTTGCAGGGGACTTAAAACTTATTTGTGAGACCGAACTTGGTCTTGTTTCTCAGTGTTGTCTGACGAAGCACGTCTTTAAGATGAGCAAACAGTACCTGGCTAATGTCGCTCTCAAAATAAATGTGAAGGTCGTTGGGCGCAACACTGTTCTAGTTGATGCCTTGTCAAGCCGTATACCGCTTGTCTGTGACCAGCCAACCATTATCTTTGGTGATGATGTTACCCATCCTCACCCAGGAGAGGATTCAATCCCCTCTATCGTCGCTGTAAGTTTTTTTTCTTCTTCTGATCCACTCTAGTTGACTTCTAATTTGTTCCAATTGTTGATTTTTATTTTGTTGTACTTCTTATCAAGGTTGTGGCATCACAAGATTGGCCAGAGGTTACGAAGTATGCTGGTTTGGTGTGTGCTCAAGCTCACCACCAAGGGTTGACTCAGGATCTGTTTAAAGTATGGCAGGATCCAGTTTGAGGAACTGTCACTGGAGGCAAGGTTAAGTATGTGTCTTGCCTGTTTTGGTTCTTCATCTTCATCTTCGTCATTTCAATTTATTTTTCTTGTCGGGACCTGAATTTTACATTGATGATGAAGGAATTAAACCCTAGAGTCTCGTGTTTTTGCAGAGAGAATATGTATGAAGATACCGGGAACTCAACCGATTCTTTGCCAAAGCAGTGTTGCTGAAACTTCAATTTGCAGAGAGAATATGTATGAAGATACCGGGAACTCAACCGATTCTTTGACAAAGCAGTGTTGCTGAAACTTCAATAAAAAAGGTAAGCCGACTTGAGTGTCTTGAATTCTAGCTTGGTAAATGATATGAGTATAGTTTACAGCTGAAGTACTGAACCATAAATTTTAGCAAACCTGAGGGCTAGATTCAGGTTATTAAATGTGTATCTCATTTAGACTTTTGATCCTTATCTCTATTTGAGTACTAAACTATTTGTAACTTTCTAAATTGCAGATCAGCTGATATCCATCTTGACACTGGTGAGCTTTGATATCAAGAAAGATGCTGTCTTAGCAATATCAAATGCTACTTCTGGTGGTGCCTGTGAAGAAATTGGGTATAGAACAGTCAGCAGTGAAGGAAATTCCTCAAACGAAGGTAATGCTATTGTTTGATGAGTTGTTTAATGAGATTTTAACGAGAATTTGTTGAGTGGTTGGGATTCAGTGTTTATATTAAGGCTAGGTGCTGTCAAGTTTTGTTACATGCCACTCATGATTCTTGTTGATCTCAATCAAGGACCTTCTTGAACTGTATCATTTGGTTCCAGTTTGTCTTCAAGATTTCCCTTTTTAATTCCTATAATGTAATCTCATGCATTTTTGGTTCTTTTTTATTTTGTTGCAGATCCAAGATACGAGAGAATTTAAAGAACAAGGCAGAAAGAAAGAAGACAAATTTTTTTTTTTTTTTTTTTTTTTAAGTAATATGCTTTCTAGAGACTGTTGTAAAGTATATTAGTTAGGTAGTTTCCATTCGCAGACTGTTTTTATTCGTGCATTGTAATAGTTCGACTAAGGAGAGGAAGTATGATACCAATCAAACGACTGCACAGCTTGGCGTATGCATCCCCTATCTAGAAGAATCTGAGGTAAGATCTCTAACACCCACTATCTCCTGTCAGTGGATTTATTTTTTTTACTTCGTATGCTTGTTTTGAATGAACTAGTTTAGTAAGAGACAAAATCAAAAACACTAACGGGCAAAATCAAAAACACAAGTCTAGGAAATATAGACTAGACTGAACTGATTTAGTAAGGGTACAACTCGAGGAAATATAGACTAGGCTGATCACTAAAACGAAATATGCATGTTAAGATAAACCATTAGAACGAAATACATAGTCGTGAAAATATAAATCATTATTATAACTGCGATTATAAGTCATGGAAATATATATATATATATATTTTATGGATCTTATCTCTTTGGCCTTGTCGGCCACTCTCCATGGACACGTTTTCTGCTTTTCATAAAGATGGCTTATCTCAATTCTGACGTGGCTTATTATGAATAGTAACCTATGAACAATAAATTATGAATAGTAACCTATGAACAGTAAATTATAAATAGTAAACTATAAATATAAATGTAAATATAAATAAAAGAACAAAGATAGAGATTAGAGATACTTACAAAGTAGTTATTTATTTATTGATAGCACACCAAAGCAAACTTGAAATCACACACAAAGATAGAAAACCCTCTTAGAAGGAAAACACTCACAAATTTTTACACTCACACTCCAACTCTTGACAAATTTAAACTTTAAACTTAAAAAACTTGAAAACTTAAAATTTTTACACTCACACTTCTAGGAAGTATATATATAGGGGGAGAAATACAAAGAGATAAGATTTCTTTTATCAAGAATCTTCTCATCAAACTAGAACCACCAATAGGAGAAGGATTCGTGGAAGAAATAAGCCACGTCAGAATTGAGATAAGCCATCTTTATGAAAAGTAGAAAACGTGTCCATGGAGAGTGGCCGACAAGGCCAAAGAGATAAGATCCATAAAATATCCCCTTCTAGAAAAGCCCATACGTGTCCTTGATAAACAGTGGAGTCGAGCTTGCTTTTCAAAATAATTAAAGCCTTAATTAGCTTCTTCACTAGATTAATCCAAAACAATCATCGCCATTGGCATTTAAATCTTCGGCGCTGTCTTCTGTCTTGACTTCATCTTCCTCCATAGATTTTGAGGAAGAGGGTTGAGAACTCATTTCTTCACTGTCTAAGATTTGCAAGATTTGTTTTTTGAAATCTTCCTTGGAAAGATTTCCATGCTGTTGTTTTAAGGCCAAGATATGTGTAGAAAATTCCATAGAGGAAACTGAAGAGGAAACTGAAACTAATAGATGAGGTGTCACAAATTGAATAATAAAATTAGATGATTGTAAATGGGCAGCATTATACCCTAATTTGATTGGGGACCAAAGATATTAATTCGGGGCCTCCCACTAGAGGACAAAAAAGGTCACCCAAACCTAATATTTCCATGCTGTTGTTTTAAGGCCAAAATATGTGTAGAAAATTCCAGAAACTGAAGAGGAAACTGAAACTAATAGATGAGGTTTCACAAATTGAATAATAAAATTAGATGATTGCAAATGGGCAGCATTATACCCTAATTTGATTGGGGACCAAAGATATTAATTGGGGGCCTCCCACTAGAGGACAAAAAAGGTCACCCAAACCTAATTTGGGTAACCCCTTAGTAATTTTTTTTTTAAATACCTAAACTACCCCTGAATGATTAGTATTAAAACTTAATAAAGTTAATTTAATTAGTGTGGTTAGATTATGTTAGATTAAAATCGGATTTTAGATTTTAGATTTTTTTTTTTTGTGAGTTGAGAAGGGAGGTTTTAGAGGAGGTTTTTAGAAATGCGTAATTCAAGTAGGGGAAATGATGTTGGAGAAGGTTTAAGTAACAAAGATGATTGTGTTGATGGTAAGATTATCTTAAATTCTCCCATGGATTGGATATATCTCACAACACAGAGAAAGAGTCGTCAATGTATTGACACCAAAAATGACCACTCAAACCTGCAACTTTTCCAGGCTATGAAAAATCGTCAGGGTAATATGACATACCCTGATGACTCAAACCTGCAACTTTTCCAGGTTATGAAAAATCGTCAGGGTAATATGATATACCATGACGACTCTTAACTTGGGTCAGAAAGAGTCGTTATTTTGTGTGTCTATACGAAGACGACTCTGAAATTTTTTGGGACAAAGAGGCTGTTTGTTTTTCACCTGGGGTCGTTGACCTTTAAAAAATGGTCGTCCATAGAAGATCGTCATAGGTTTCTATATTATGTTAACGACTCTAATCTAGGGTAAAAAATATGAAAACCAGAAATACGGTCGTTATCTTGATCATCTTATACCCTAACGATTTTTTATGGTCTCTACATGCATATGAAAAATCGTTAGGGTTTAGGCTTGTCGAATTGACGACCCTTATCTCAGTGAAAATTTTGGTGAAGATTTTTTTTTCTTGAAGTCGTTAATGGAGGAGAAGAGAAGAGTCGAGAGGGTGAGAGGGGAGGGAGTGATCTTTTTTTTAGAACTAGAAATGAATTGGGGCTTAAGATTAAGGGTTAATAGGTTTTTAAGATTTATTTTTAGTGAAGGGTAAAATAGTATTTTCACAATCGGTTTAATAAGCCCCTGAAAAATTTGGGGTGCAAATAAAATATCAAGGCCCCCAATCAAACGAGGCATTATACCTATCCCACCATTTGATAAATAATTGTATGTCTAAATATGGGATGTATTCCCAATCAGGATCATCATCTGTGGAAATTGAATAATTCCATCGTAAAATCCATGGGATTTTGTATAAGATAAAGAACCAAGACATTAATCTTCTTTTATCATAAGAATGGCTATTAGCCTTTATAAATTTTTCTAAGGCTTCTGATATATACCCAGGTAAAATATCTTTAGTAGGTCCCCATAAACCCAACCATGTCCGAAACCAATTGGGAAGGTCTTGAATTACCTTCAATTTAATACCAATATACCAAGAATGGGAAAATCTTTGATTTTGCACACCGAAGGTATGTGTCCATGCCTTGATATAATCAGTATAATTATATGACCTAGGCTTCAGATGAGGGTGGTTTATGAAGGTTTTAGATTCATGGGGATTCATTCCCCAGTCTCTATAGGAAAGAACTTTTAAAATCTCCAATTTGGAGTAGTCAGGGATATTATTATTATCCAAAGCCTTATGTTGGATGAGGACTGAACCTGTTTCCAGGAGAATTGCTTCATAGAAATCTCAAGATTTACCATAATGTGGTAAAATATGATTCTCGGGAGGTACATGGAGGCTATTTTTAGGATTTCTTGGAGTATGTTCGGTTTCAATAGCTAGAAGGGGTAATGACATAGTCATTAAATAGAGAGATTTCTCCCTAATAGGAGGATTTTTTCCTTTATTGAGGCTTGATTTAATTAAAAAAGGATCATTCTTTTTACTGAAAGGATTATCCTTTTTGCTAGGGCTGGAAAATGCAGGGGCTTTTCCTCTGAATAGCTGAAATTCCATTTTTCCCTGCCAAAATTCACGAGTTAAAAATCAGGCAAAGAGTTACTATCTCCTTTGAGATATTCAATCTTAAAATCAAAAGCTGAAAGAATAGCTTGCCATCTTGCAAAGATTTGTCGAGATGCTAAATTTTTAACATCCTTTACTAAAACTTCTTTCGTTGCCTGGCACCGCCAGAATAAGAAATTCCTGATTTAAGAATTCCCCCATAACCAATATCGAGGCATCTGTTTCTACTATTTTATAAGTTCTGGGATTAGCTATATTTAGGCATGGTAATTCTTTAGCCTTAGCTTTTATTTTTCTAACGGCTCTAGTATGTTCACTGGTCCAATTAACATGATTTTTCCCTAGTCTAGCGTATAATGGTTTACTATCTTTTGCTAGATCTTTGTAGAAATCTGTTATATAATTGAGACTTCCAAGGAACCTTTGTAATTGTTTTTTATCACTGATTTCGTCTGGGAATTTATCAGCAAAGGCTATAGCCCGATCTATAGGTATGCCCGATCTATAGGTATAATAGTACCTTTATCAATATTATGCCCAAGAAACCCGACTTGGGTTTGAAATATTTTCATTTTCTTTGCGAGATACCACCAATCCGGCTGCTTCACTAATTTGAGGAAAATTAGTATATGTTTAAAATGTTGCTCAATAGATTCGGAGTATATCAAGACATCATCGATGTAAACAATTGTAAAGGTTGAATATGGATTAAATATATTATTCATGATATGCTGAAATTTTGATGGAGCATCTTTAGCCCAAACGACATTACATTCCATTCGTAATGTCCGAACGGAACTGTAAATGCTGTTTTGTATTTGTCTTTTTCAGCAATTTGAATTTGCCAATATCCGGACTTTAAATCAAATTTTGAGAAGATAACAACATTATATAATCTATCCAAAAGGTCTTTTTTATTAGGGATGGGGTACCTAATCCATCTTAGAGCCTTATTCAATGGTTTATAACTTATCACTAATCTTGGAACTCCTCTTTCCAATTCTGCTGCCTTTTCAACATAAAAGGCCGGACAACTCCATGGAGAATAGCTTTTTCTAATTAGTCCTTTATTTAATAACTCTTGGATCTCAGACTTACATATTTCAAGTAACCTATTATTCATTTGGATTGGTCTAGCCTTAGTTGGAATCATTTTTTCTGAAAAATCTGGTTCATACGGTAACTCAACTATATGTTGCTTTCTTTCCCAAAACGCGTTAGGGATATCAGCACAAACTTCTTTTATTAATGTATTGTTAACATCTTCTATTTGTTTTTGGAGTTTTGGACATTTTAATTTTTCTTCGATCCTTTTATACTGAATTTCTTCTTTTAAGAAGAATAAAAATTTCTCTTTTCGTTTAATTTTATCCTGGATATGATTAATAAACTTTTGTTTTGGTTCAGAAACAAATTCAAATGTAATTTTATGACCTTGAACAAAAGCGTCAATTCCGGTATTACTGATTTGTAATGGATATAGCATATTTAAAAATGGGGTTCCTAGGATACACGGTTGAGACAAATTTTTAACCATAATAAATGGTGTTTCTAGAATTATATTTTGATAACTTGTAATTAATTATGGGTTTATTCCCATCTCGAGTATTAAGAACTTGGGTAGTCTTACTAAAATATTTTGTTGGTACTAACCCTTCATTTAGGCAATTTAAATCACGACCGAATCTATAAGTGTCATGGTCCGAAAACTATATTCTTTTCCTATGATTAATGTAACTAAAGTATACCATTTTTGAACTACTTTATCAATTATATTAATAAATTGCAAATTTTCTATTTCTTGGTTTGTGTTAGAAGATTGGTTTTTCTACATTCTTTTGTGTCGATCTTTGTTGCTCGATAGTTTTGTAGAATATCATCAAAGGAATTTTCTTCACGTGAATCGTATACTCCATCTATAGGCTTATGAAGTTCCAATAGTTGGATTCTCTGTTTGAGCCCTCGCAATTCATTCTTAACTGATTAACTTGACCAAGTTCACTAATTGAGGGTTCTTTTTTAGAATTTCGATTTTCTATTCTTGCTAGAATTTCTTTGAAACTATAAGGTTGTAAATTCTTTTCGATTTTATTTACCTTTGGAGCACGTTTAGCTACTTCAATGTATCGTTCTAAGGCTGCACGTTTTGCATCAGGATCACTTATTTTATCTATTAATTCTACGATAAAATTTTCCTCATTGGTAAGAACATTGATTTCTAAACCTGTCATTTGTTTATGCAAGCAATTCTTGCAGGAACAATTATCATCACATTCATCATCCTCGGCCCGAAATAGTGTCTGAAGATTCATCAGACTCCTCTCCAGAAGATACTTCCTCAGATTCATCTGAATTATCAGACTCCATTAAGAGGACTTGACTTAATTGTCTTTTAAGCCCTTCATCTATGTTTAATTCATTTATTTTTTGTTTTGTTCGACATTTATTTTGATAATGTCCGATCTTTCCACATTTGTAACAAACTAGAGGTTCTTTAATATTATTATATTGTTGTGGTTTCTTCTTATTTTTCGGAAAATTGGGTCTTTTATATTTTTGTGGGTATCTATTGTGCTTTGTTGTTCTTTTACCATGATATATACGAACATTTTTCTTTTTGGATTTTAAAGTTGATGGAAAAGAATTATAACCAAAACTGTTCACGAGAAATCTCCTAATTCCTCTCTCTAGTTATTTTGTTCTTCCGTAAATGCCTATGAAGTTTTATATCCGAACATAAAGCTAACCCTTCGACATAATTTGAGAAGATAATTTCCCAAAGGCATAGCTTTAAGTCTACTCTGACTCTCTGCAAATAAGGGAGGCAATCCGGACACAAGTTTTTCTTTCCAAAATTGAGTCTGAAGAACAATCTTCTCTGCTAAATAATTATGAGAAGAAAACATCTACTACCACCTATAATGGGAGAGAGTGGGACATTTTAGGTTAATGAGTAATTCTCTAGATCTCTCCATTTGTTGGGAGTTTGTCCCTACAAATTGTAGACCAATTGTATACAATAATGTATTTATTTGCATCCGCACGATTTTGGACAAATCCATTTTCTAATTTTACTTGTCTGATTGCATTTTCTATACTCCATTTAGCCTGATCAGATAGATGGAAATCCCACAATCCTTTAAGATGACCAGTAAATCCCGTAACTATGGCTTTAAAGATTTGATCATCGGGATTTTGAAAATTAATTTTGAAGCAGAACTATACATGGTCATTTGCCTAATTGTATTTAGTATATGATATTCTGTCATACCATCTATATTCCATTCTACGATAGATCTTCCATCAAAAGAAACTCCTGGTTCCAATTGTAATCTTCTTCTAGTTGTAAATCTACTGGTGTGGGTCTTGGGTAATAATTTCTTGTGGTAGGAAATGTCGCTGCATATTTTTTACCAAAAGATATTTTATTAAGGGTACTCGGTTCTGATGTTTGAAATATTTCTTCCAATCTATCTACATCAATATTATTGTACTGTTCTTGTTTAGATAAAACGTTAACAGTTTGAGATGCTTCTTTTGAAGTTCTAGGCACTTTAGAAGTAGATAGATTGAGGGACTCTAGTTTTTCAAATAAAGCATCTACAAAACTATTATTCGGATTAGATAGTCTAAACACTTCTCGATTGATAATTAGGGCTGGCTTAAATAAAAGCCCCCCTTATAACTCTTGATCCGACCTATCCTCTTTCGTATCACTAGTAGTTACCACTTGCTTTTTAGTATTTAACATGGACTCTATTCTGGTTGTCTGTTTACCTAATGATTGCAAACATAAATTTGTATAATTGCCTAAATGTATTAGCTGGCCAATATCCTTTTGAGTTGTTGTAGAATTAGTTTCTTTTGATTCTGCTTTATACGGAGATGCTATTGCTCCTTTAAATGTTAGGACCGTCTCCGGAGGATGTATACTCTGAATGGGTTTTCCTTCTCTTGTTTCATATGTATGGAATGGAGTTTCTAATGCATTAAGAGATTTCTTATAATAATCTAAACCATAATTATTGATTAAATCATCTAACCAATCAAAAAATGGTTTTTATCCCGACTATGAATTAAGTATAGACCATAGGTTTTATATATTTTTGTCTTTCGACGAGGGAGAATTTTGAACTAAACCAAGCTCTTTTATCTGTATTTTTCGAACTATAATATTCTTTTCTTAATTCATCTATGTCATCTAAAGGTTGTTGAATTACATTTATTTCGAAGTTCAGATCTGAAAATGTTGGTTCGGGTTGTCCAGGGATGTTTCTATTACTTGATTTTGGTGTATCAACCCTGTAATAAGGTTTGTTAACCTGGTGTAGAGTCTGTTTAACTCCCTCTATTGTAATATCATGTGAATCATTTATAAAGTTATTTATTGGATCTATATAAGAAGATGAGGACACAGAAGGTCTTGGTGTACTCCTTCATTATCCATAAATTTAATCCTTGTTTTTCTAGAAGATGTAAATTGTATTTATATATATATATATATATATATAAATATCATTGTAATAGTTTGCTATATGTGAACAAGTAAAATATAGTCCTGGCTTAGTCAATACCTTGAGCTCGGTATGATCGATTTTGGACTCAATATGATAGATAGAGAATACAAGTAGAATAAAGGAGTGTTGCAACGTTTTAAGGTATTATCTGCCCTATGAGCTATACCCTTCTTCTTCTATTCCTATAGAAGGTTCTTACTAGTATTCAGTATAAGTTAGATATTCGTGATAGTCTTTTAGGCTACCGAAGTGTTGGCCATCTATATGTGTTTTTGTCTTGCTGGATAATTAAACTTCCCCCCCTTGGTCGATGAATGGTTTGCTTTATTTATTTTTAAAATCAAATAAATTGTGGGGCATTTATAAAGGGAAAATCGTAACTAGTACGATTTGATTTTCCCTGGACATTTTTTTTTTTTTTTTTTTGAGAACACATGTGCAATATCATGCTCTAATGCGGTGCAAGAATTCGACCTTGGAGGGGGGATAGTTTGTGTGCGGTGTGTATATATGTGGTTATCATGTGTGAATGTAGGATTGTTTATATGATCCGTTCTGGAACCTTATTTTATTAGATACAAAATAGCGACAAAAAGTAGAAGAACAACTATTTTGGTTTGATAGAATGTTACCACATGGTTTAAGTTAGGAATTTCGCTCTAGGTGTTGTTTCTTCCACATGATTTATCTTTTACCCGTATTTCTCTAGCCTTCTCGCATGTACCCCTATATATTTTCCTTAGGTTCATATTTATTGATGAGGTTTAAGCTAAAACTAACAACACACAAATCAGGAAAACTCCCTTATTTTTGTTATCTTCTTTTTAAGAATAGAAATCTATATAAAATTGGTTGAAGAGTAATTAACTGGTATGTTAATGATACGCTAGTCACTATTGAAGACCTTGGTGTTTTGCTTAAACCAACAAGCAAAACACCAAGGTCGTGCTTGATCCCTTCGAGCAAAGGAGAGGGTACGTAGGCGGCCGCTATGCGGTTCAAAGACAGATATACAAGATTGTTCATATCATCCGAAAGTGAAGGTTCTTTGTCGTGAGTTCATACCACCTATTCGGAGATGATTGCAATCTTGACAAGTATATACCATAGGCAACTGGCCAATGATGGCTGGTAATCAAAACTACCTTAATTTAGGGCAATTGGCCTTTGTAATTTTGGTAATTGGCCATCTGGTTGAACGGAAATTGGAACTCTTGTGGAATTTTATGAGTATTATGGTATGTGACATATGTTCATAGAATTCTTACCTTGAGACCAATGAGATTTCAGTTCAGCAGGATCTTATTGATGTTTGGTAAGAAACGATTGTTACCTACTCAGATAGGGATTTTATCAATGAACATAATTTATTTTATTTTTTTAACTTGAGTGGCGTTTGAGGAGTCGGAGCTTGCCGAGCAAAGGCTGAAATCTGGTTCGTTGGAAGTCCAGATTTTCCGGTCGGTCACATGAGTTTAACTCGTTTACATATTTCTCGAAATATGTGTTGAGAAGCTTTTCGCGCTTTAGCCAAATTCATCTTTTATTCTTGATGAAAGTCAAAAGATGATCATGTGAAAATCGTCCAGGTAACATCTTACATGATTTGTGTGAGACAGGTCATTTGATGTAGACTCGGAATGTTTCGTATTGATCTATCGATCACTTGAAAATTGCTTTGAAGCTAATAGTTTGTGTGAGACAGCTATTGTTGTCTTTCAAGAAAGTTTCAATGATTGAAATGAGAGTTTAGTACAATTAACCATTGTTTAGATATAGCATAGTATGCGTACCCTTATGAAAATTGTTGTAAAATGATTGGTCCGAGAACCCAGTATGTGATGTTGTTAGAGCCTTTGCTCGGTCGAACTCGCATGCGTTGATCAAAACTATAAGTATTGATTTCTAGTCTACTTATAGCTAAGTTTGAGGAACTACTCAAGGAACTTGTGGAACTTCATCGACTAAAAGGTATGTGGAGACTTGAACTACTTATCTATCACTCAAAATCTATCTCTTATCTTGAGATAAAAGTCACATTGCTATATAGACTTTGATTGTACACATTTTCTATTTAGAGCCGAGTTTATCTCGCGTATCTATTTCTTGAAATATGTGTTGGTAAGCTTTCGCTTTGGCCAAGTTCATCTTTACTAATGACTAAAGTCATATTAAGTTTCAATTACTTGAAAATGGCTTTGGCGAAAAATGGTTTGTGAATAAAAATCATATAACGTCCTCTAAGAATGTTTCGATGATTGAAATGAGATTTTAAAATATATAACCTTTGAAGAATATAAACATTGTGTGGTAACACATATGTGTGTAAGTCCTTATTCCTTGAACCAAAGTATGCGTACTTTGCTTTCGAGAAAAACAGACTAAAGTCCGCGTCGAGTACGCGCGCACCATCGGATGTTCACGTCCCGTGAAAATCTGTCGGAGTTTGTGAACCGAAAACAAACTCATTCCGGTACTTAGGTTGGTTATCTTTTAAAAACGATTATTCGTGAACTTAAACTTATATAAACTAAGGAATGCATAATTTCAAACCGTGGCTATAAAGTTCATGAATTGATTCGAGTGAATCAAATCGTTTTTCGCTTTGATTGTGTCTTGTATACTTTTATAAGATCTAAGCAATTGAACAACTCTCTAACTAGTTCTTTTGAGTCATTTGAACTAGTTGTGGTAAAGAAGAATATAAGTGATATGGAAGTGCTCAAATGGTTAACCATTTGGTTAACTAATGTTGAACCAACTAAGTGTACATGTTTGGGTACCTAAGTTACACAAACCTAAATAAATGTGCATTTCATTTGTGTGTAACAAGCTAAGTTCGATCTAACGGTTGCTAAGCGAAATATTGGGTGTGGTTGTTGTACCCCGCATTTTCAGATGCAGTTTTTACAGTGGTAAATAGAGTATCGTTCGCTCGGACTTTTTAAAGATTTTGATTTTAGAATTAATAAATAAAAATACTAAAAATTATAATATAGTGCACAATACGGTAAAAAGATGAAGAGAGATAGTCTAGGATTTCTGATTCCACTACTTCTAACGGTTGTAAATTAAATAATTATTTTCTCTAATATACTCTCAAAACTATACAAGACAATTTTGAACCCAATCTCATGACTTGGAATATTTATCGTCAATGAAATATCAATTCGACTCAAGTCGATATTCTAAGGCATAATTATCCTTCGCTTATAAAAGATCGACCGCCGAAGACGATCCAAAACAATTATTATGAAGCATTTAAAGAAGAGAAAATTTCTAGACAATTAAAGCTAATTGGAGAGTTGTAGTTGCAGGATTTCCTACACTACACCCCTCATTAGATTCAACACAATTAATCCATTTGAAGATGAATAACTATGAATTTGATTGATTGTTTTCTTGAAATGTTTACAAAGAAAGATAGAACAGAATACAATCACTCTAGATTTTCTCTCTCCTAATGACTTGCTCGACAATTCAAAAAGACCTCTCCTACAACGAGACTTACTCGACCCTTTATATAGGGTATTACATAGTGGATGACGCCTAAGTTGTCCTTTATTTCGGGAATCCTTCGCGAAGTATCGCGAGTTCATAAGTGTTTGTCTTCGCGACACTCCTAACTCTCGCCAAGTCTTCACACTTTTCTCATGTTAATTATGTCGTCATCTAATGCGTCATTTAAATTACTTCCCTGCGACACCTTCGCAATACGTCGTTTATTGATCTCGCAAGGTATTGATGTCGCGATATTCTGATCCTACATCTTGCCTCTTCTCATGTCTTTTCTGCGAAGGAGAAAAAATCATGAGAATTTATATTTTAAAATGCCGCAATTGCTCATCTTTATCTCGCGATTGTTCACTTTTATCCGTTTAATTCATGTACGGAATTTATTACGGTGTTTCTTCTTCCACTCTTTTCTTGACATGTCTCTTTCAACCGCTTATTCTTGACCATTCACGTCCCATCTCGCATTAAATGCATTTTTTTCTCGAGGATTCTCTTCTCTATATATAGTATTCTCACCCTTCTCTTCTTCTCTTTTATTTTCTCTCTGCAACTTTCCTTGACTTCCTTCCTCCGCAATTTGCGTTTCACTCTTGTAAATCCTTTTTTCTTCTCTTGATTTTCGCTTCTCCCTTCATTCCCATACTCTAATAATGGCTTCACTTGGTCGTACATACACACCCCTTTTCAATGAAGTTCAAAAGAAGTTACAGGAAAATTGTTTCACCTTATCAACCATTCCCGATCAAGAATCTTCATCTATACTTTTACAAAATTGTTTTTCGATCATCAATGTGATGATCATAAAATCATAGTCTCGCTAGGTCAACTCCTCGCAGGACTTCCCATTCCTCTATACAATCCCGAGATACCATTATTCTATGAAATCCTTGCCCATGAAAAATTCTCGCGAGCTGTTTATCGGTTGAGCGGCGACGCATCCGTTTAATGCTTGAATTCGCCAACCGTAGGGCGCTGGTAAAGGATCTTTATATCCCGATAATGTCAAAGATCCTAGATTTGTAAATTTAGAGATAGCCATAAGAAGTATCTTTTGTAGAGAACTTATTTGCGAATTATGCGATTATAAATATGAGAAATGATAAATCTCGCTGGGGTGCTCATTGAAGAAAAAAGATAATGTTGATCTTTGATAAATCTGCTCATGCAAGATATTGACGGCATTCGGGCAACAATAGTACTCCTCGTCATTCCAAAGATGAGAAATGATGGGTTGTTCCTTTATTTTTGAATGGACCCTATATCGCAGTTCACACGCACTCCTGCGAATCTATGGGACTATCATCCTTGGGAATTTAAGTGGCCCGAGAAGGCAAAAGAGGTATATTTCTTATTTCGAGGCTTTGCTTTTGCGATATTCCTTCTTCTTATATTTACTGAGTTTGCAAAGTTTACAGGTTGACAAACTGAGGAAGAGTTATGAAAGAAACCCAAAGGCGAATACTCTGGCGATACTCCGATCGATCACGAATGAAGATAAGAAATATTCTCTTTTGTTATTTTTTAACAATATTGTTGCCTCTATTTCTTATCTTCATTCGTGTGCGAAGGTTATTGAAGAAACGAACATCCCCGAAGCTGCGAAGGTTAAGGGCAAGAATAAAATCACTCTTCACAAGGACAAGTCTTCGCTCCAGTTTTCTAAAAAACGGAAAACCCAACCCTCTTCTCATTCTAGTTCTCGAACTAGCGAAAGCTCGACGAGGATGAAAATGAGATTGGTACTTCCTCTGCGAGGGAGAATCACTCGACTATTTCGCTATGGCGCAATTATCTAGTGTCTTCTCCGACTCTATGCAAGGATTAGGAGATGATCATTTAATCGCTACTTGCGTAGCTCTCGCTAAAATTTGCGATGCCCCGCTATTAGAGGATAATGAATCTTTTCGCGGAGTTTCGAACATTGACTTCCAGTCACTTAAATGCTCTCACCGCTTTGGTATGTTCATATTCCTTTGCTTCTCGTAATTTTGATTATAAGCTTTCTCTTAACAATTTCTTTATTTTCCTTTATAGTACCGGGAGAGCTTCCTTTGTTGTTGCCTCGGATCTCGAGAAAAGACGCGACAACCTTGAAAAGAAAAATCTCCAACTCAAAAAGAAGATCCAAGAACTAGAAATCAAGTTGCGATGTCTCGCAAGAAAGATGAAAGAATTCAACAGTTGGAAGTTGAGCTCTGCTTCTCGGAAGACTAAAATGTCTACTCTCCAAAGTGCAAATCAACAACTTTATGGTACAAAAAATTTTACTCTTCAAGTCGTCTTTATTTTATCATCTGCTTTTCTTTGCTCGATTTATTATTTTCGCAGACATATATAATCTCTCCGAAGAAGCCATTCTTCTCCATTCATTTCCCGAGCCTATGGACAATGATGTTCTTCTTACTCACCTCAACGAATCCTTAAGTAGTTCATCAAACAAAGTTGATTCTCTTCCATTAAATGAACTTCAAACCAAATATCGTCTTTTAGAGATTGAACACAGATCTAGTTTAGGTTTAGCCAACCGATTTAAACAAATGTATCGTGATTCCCATAAGAAAATCAAAACCTTAAGGAAGAAAATTAGTGGTCTCATAGATGACAAAGACCGCATTGCTAATAAAGGTGCGAGGCATTAGCAAAATTTCAAAAATCTCTTCTCGAAGTACAAATTGAACGAGATGAATCCCTAAATCGAGAATGCCATACTTAATGAGCGAGAAGAGCAAGTTCGTTCGCTTCTTGTTATAAATAATGATGATGAGTTCGCTTGGGCTGCGAAGGTTCTAGATAATGCAAGGAATAAATTAGGTGTTGATGTTAGTCTTCATGCCGAGCATACTTTCTTGGTTAAAGATATGATATCCCGACGAGAGAAGGTTGTTTATTATACTTTACTGCTCCTTACTTCGTAGTATTGTTATTGAATTGTTAACCCATTGTCATATGTTTTCTGAGTAATCCGAGAAGAGATTTCAAACAAGGATTGAAGAACTTGAGTCTGAAAAAAAGAACAACTCGCACAAGACTTTTCTCTTCGCAACAATAAGTGTTCTAAGTTGAAGAAACAACTGCAAAGCTACGATGAGCGAACTTCAACAACTATGCTGTTCGCTTCCCGCAATCAAACTATTGAGACAGTTTGCAATGACCACAAGATTCCTCTTAGTTCATACCCTTGTCTTCTTGATAATATTCCTGAAGATATTCCTTTCTCTGACGTTTCGATAGCGAAGATAGTGAAGAAGAAGAGTCTCGAGAAGAAGGATGAAATCGAAGAATCGATAAAGAAGAAGAATCTTCCAAGAAATAACTTCCTTTTCTTCTTTCATTTCTTGTAATATCTCGTATATATATCCTTTTAATCTTCTATTTCTATAAACTTTCATTGTAAATTTCTTGGATTACTAAATATGAATTCGACCTTTGTTTTCTTTACTTGCGCATACTAATCAAGCAATTCTTCTTTGTAGTATATTATCATTTATTTTCTTGTTTCCTTTATGCATAAATCTATCATATGAAAATAAATAACAAAATTTCATCACATGCATTCCCATACTTGCCTCTATTATTTATTTGCAAATGAGAGATTTATTTTGAAGTTCATCATCGCGACAAGATCGCAGGATATCTTCATAAATGAAGAAATCTATTGATCTTGCCTTAACATTTCTTGTGTGGTCTTACTTTGCCTTCCTAATTAAAGGTCTTATTTCGCCACCCCTCGTTGCGACAAAATCGCAGGAGGTCCTTACATTTTCATGCAATGACCCATTGACCTTGTCTTATCATTTCTTAAGTATTTTTGCCTCTGCAGGATATTTTATTTGCGACAATATATTGAGGCTTAAATACTCTTGCGAATATAAAACCCCATGACATTGTCGTCTTTGCGACGAAAGTCGCAGGACGTTTTTACATTTTCATGTAAAAACCCATTGACCTCGCCTTACTTTCATGTTTGTATTTTTGCCTCTTCAGGATCATTGCACAGATATGACAAGCCTAAATTTTCTCGCGAAAACAAAGCCTCGTGACATTTGCGTCTTTTGTGATTATCAGCTCCCTAATGGAGGGTGCCGCCTTATCTTCTCCCCCGGTTTCCCCTTCAAGGAGGCGTACATCGGCCATACAAGACCGGCTCCTCCCATCCGGTCTTAACAACAACCAGTTGTTTTCGCAGCCTCTTATCCCTTATACCTATATGGTTTATGGTTACGAGACTGCACCTAAGTGGAGTTTTCTTCGGGCCGAGTGCAGCATATACCAAGACTTTCCAAGAATGGCCGAGACACTTCAAATGCCCCAGGCACTCTTGGCTCAACCGTGTACCCTTGGCGCCTTGAGCATACACTCGACTCCTTGGAAGAGACCCTCGGGCGTCCAACTGGGGTATAACCATATATATATAGTTGGAAATCCAAGGTATCTCCCAGGATAGGCTTTCATGGGCCCCAAATTTCCATGACTCAGTTCCAGGGAGCGGTGTAACCTTTTCACTGAGCCATGTCAAGAGATACCCCCTTATATGATTGCCTCTTGCGAAATATCATTCGAGAACTAGGGTGTATGCCATAAAGGTTCGTCCCATTCACTCACTCTTTCATTTTTGTTAATTCATTCAATCATTTTGCTTGCGAAGCTATCGCGCAATCTTACATTGTTTAATCATTTTTGTGTTTTCAATTCTTCAATCAAATTGTCATACATTCTTGATGGAGAGATCCTCGCATATTTCTTCTTCAATTATTTTTTCTTCCTCTTACCCTTAACAAGCTTTTGTTACGCCTTTTGATGATTACTCACTTCTTACACTTTTTGCTCCTACTACTCTCTCGCCTCTGCACCATTCAAATCTCTTAATGATTCCTTTCCATCATAATTTTCAACCTGTTTCCATGCATCTGTTTCGCAATGTATCTTCTCCTTTTACATCAATGGCATCTACCATCAATCTTTCTCTTCTTTGTTCATCTTTTGCATGTTGCTTCCAACTCTTTCCTATCGCAGCTCTCTCTTCGCAACTCTCCGCGTCAATCTCATAACATTTTTGCCCTTCTATCCAGTCTCCCTTTATAATTCCAACACCACTAGGATGGGGAAACTTTATACACTGATGATATGTTGACGCTACACCCAGAATTTCATGCAACCATGGCCTTGAGATCACCGCATTATAAGGGGATTCCACATCGACCACACAGAACAAAATATCGGTAGATAATCCTTGCAAGGGTATTCTCATATGAACTTCTCCTTTAGGATTGTTTGTTGTGCCATTGAAACCATATTTTGTATGTTGAAGGTATCAATTCTTCATCCTTTCCCCCATAGTCTTGTAAGTATGGTAAAAGAGGATGTTTACCGAGCTTCCAAAAGATCAATTAATATTCTATTGATTGCCCAACAATTTTCTCGCTTCATCATCTTCGCCATCAACAGGTTTTGGATTAATTTCCAGTTTTACAACCAATGGGCTATCATGTATTTCTCTACCTTTGGGTATTTCTTCTGCAGAGAAAGAAATAATTTGCAGTTGCCACTCTTTTAATTGCGATATCCTCGCAATATTCAACACTTCTTTATCATCAACATCCTCTTAAAAACTCTATTGAGTATGTTATCATGAAAATCTTCAATTGTACGATATGAGTGAACAATGGAGTTGCAAAATAAATTTTTAGCTTTCGCTCCAACTTCTATTACGAACGTTTCTTTCCCCTTTGATGGTGGTGGCGCAATGGTTGAACTTTCTCTTCACTTTTTAGAAAGTGATTCAACTTTCCTTGATCAATCATTCTAAGGATGATTCTTTTTATGTTTCAGTCATTTGTCGATGTCCATGAAAACGGTGGTAAGAGCAGGTCGTGACTTCTATCACTGGTGGTGGTTCATTCCCCATGTTCCATGGTGCAGGTATGTTTTCCATCAAGAGTATAGCTTCCCATATCTTTTCCACACTAGTATTCAGTGGTGGCATCTTGATTTCTTCCCATACTACTCTATGACGTCGCTGCCCTCCATGATAACCCCGTTTTTGACTTCCATAGGTTTCTTGCAGTGATCAAGTCTCCGAATTTTGTTATTGCCGCCACGGTTGTAGTAGTTTCTTTCTCTTTCAAACTCTTCTTGATCTCGCTTCCCATGGCTACTAACTTTGGCTGTCCGTCATCTATCACTCTTTCTTGTTGCCCTTGCGAGGTACTCGCCACTGTGTGTATTAACTTGGGTAACAAACTTGCATTCGCAAACATTTGAACTTGTATTCGCAACCGGTAAGACTCCACCTCATTTTGCCTTTCTTCCAAAGCAATATATTCATCTTGCGATTCTCGCACTCCGTCATCGTGATTGTATTCTTGACTCTAAAAATTTGAATATATAGCAAATTGGTTGCGAACATAGCGTTTATAAATGATAAAATGAGATATCTTTAATCCGCTCTTCCAGCCATCTCGCTACACATCGTCTTCCATCTCACAGTTAGGTGTCTTAAACTTTCGCCAAACCTTTGTTTCAGCCCAAATACATCTTCAATTCCTGGTCGCGAGGAGTTGTTACTTATGTATGCCCCTAAGAATATAGCTTGTAGATGGTTGAATGACGTGATGGTGTTTCTTGGTAAACCTTCAAACCACTTGGTGCTTCTCTCCGTTAAACTTGATGCGAAATATTTGCACAATATAGCGTCATGATTTTCCCACCGTAACATACATCTTACATACGCTTTGATGTGTTGTATTGCGCAAGTTGTTCCATCAAAAATGCTAGTTAATGCGGGTAAATTGCACTTTGGGGGTATTCCTCCTAACCGCACCTCTAATGTAAAGGGATTTTTCAGCAGCTTCTTCGATTGCCTCATCCAATTGTCTTCTTCCTCCTCCTCTTCTATTGTTCAACATTCCCCTCATTTCGCCAACTCTTTTAAGATTTGTTCGTTTACATCGTGGTTCGAATTTATTGGTCTTTTTAGTTCCGTTTCTCTCCTTCTTCTTTCATGTCTATCTTGATTTTCTTGTTCAAGACATTTTCTCCTCTTCTTCTCTCGCGACTTTCTTCTCCATCTCGTTCCCGGATTCGCACACCATTGTATCCATCATTTTCTCTTCTTGGTTGTCTATCGGCTCTCCTTTGTATTCTTTCATACTCTTCATTGATATTCCCATTGTTGCGATTTTGCTCGCGCCTTCTTTCTCGATTGTCATGATTATTCCAGGATTGCTTCCTCCAATTCTCGTTCTTCCATTTCTACTCTTAATCTTTCCCTTTTCGCGAGCTAGACGCGCTTGTTCAATATAATGCTTTTCGATGTCATCTTCAATCTCCTTTTGTTTCTCTCGTGTTTCTCTTCCATGCAAGTATTCTTCTTCCTTCTTCCGGATTTTCTTCATCAATTGGATTATTCTCGCCGCCTATTTCCTTGATTTCCATTATTTTGGTCACCCTGTAAAATCTCTGGACGCGGAATACACACCATTTCCCTTCTTTCGCAGTATCCTTCACCGAGATTTAGCTCTCTTTCTAAATTTTCTTCATTAACATTTTCTACAGGTAACATTCTCCTTTTATCATCTCTAACCGATCCTGATCTTGACCTGGTATTATTTCTCGACCTCCTATTTTGCAACCTCATATTTTCCATTCTTAACTCATGGTTTTGCCTTGTTAAATTTGCGCGTTCTTCCGCTTCTAATCGTCTTTCTTCATGTATTGTTTGTCTCAACGTTTCTAATGCTATAATTTCTTCATTTCTATGAGCTGTTTCTCCCATTTCTTCTCGATTTCTCTCCTCTTGTTCATTATTTATCAATTGTTGCACTTCTTCTCTTTCTTCCACAGAATCTGATCTCCATGTATGCACGCTCACCCTATCATAATCTATTACTCTATTCGGTCTTTGGTTGAATTGGTGGTTGAATTTGACCTTCTTCTCTATCTCTTGCGTTTATTCTTGATGGTTCACCTACTTCATTTCTCCTTTCTCCAGCTAATCTCCCACTTCTCCTCACAATTGTCTTTGGTTGTTCTCCGATGCATTCCTTCTTCTAGCCATTTCTCAATTTTAGTAAATTGTTTGAAAATTATTCAAAATTTCTTTCTCGTTACTCCTGATTCTTTCAATTCACAAGATTAATCTTCTACTCAGTCCCTGTTTCTAGCGCATATGTAGTTGCAGGATTTCCTACACTACACCCCTCATTAGATTCAACACAATTAATCCATTTGAAGATGAATAACTATGAATTTGATTGATTGTTTTCTTGAAATGTTTACAAAGAAAGATAGAACAGAATACAATCACTCTAGATTTTCTCTCTCCTAATGACTTGCTCGACAATTCAAAAATACCTCTCCTACAACAGACTTACTCGACCCTTTATATAGGGTATTACATAGTGGATGACAACTAAAGTTTGTCCTTTATTTTCTGGGAATCCTTCGCGAAGTATAGGAGTTCATAAGTGTTTGTCTTCGCGACACTCCTAACTCTCGCCAAGTCTTCACACTTTTCTCATGTTCTGGCTGTCGTCATCTAATGCGTCATTTAAATTACTTCCCTGCGACACCTTCGCAATACTGTCGTTTATTGATCTCGCAAGGTATTGATGTCGCGATATTCTGATCCTACAAGAGCAATAATTAAAAGAAAATTAAATACCAAAAATTAATTACATGTTAGAAGTAGTTTCCTCCTCAACCCTATAAATTTAATTAGTTGCTCATGAGAATAAAATTGGAGCAAATCTCATTAATCATTGTATTAAAAATAATAGAGTTACCAACGATTCGAACCCATATAATAGAGTTATTAAAAATTTAGGTAGCAAACATTATCTAGAATTTAGAACCCATATAATAGAGCTATTAAAAATTTGGGGTAGCAAACATTATCTAGAATTTCTCTTAGATTCGAACCCATAAATGATAATAGAACTAGAATATATATTTTTTTGTTTCCGACTCACACGAGCCCATATCCTTGCTTACAACGATTTTGAGCTAACCAAAGCAAGACAGCTTACCAAAAGTTTATTGCAAGTGGAACTATATACGATAAATATTTCTTGTTGTTGAATATATAAGACTACTTTCTGCGACTGTTTTTTAGGGTATAATGTTCTTCGTTCTTCCTATTGGATGGCAAACATCGGAGAGGTTTGGTAACTCTCGATTCTCTCGCTCCCTAGCCTCCCTAACTCTCTATCACCCTTCTCTCATCTCCCACCAAGCTATATATACTCAACAGGGCCCGGATCTTCTTGCAATATATAACTCACAAAATTCTCGCATTAACTCCTCGCCATTTTCGTGGATATTATTTCCTTCTTTATCCTCTTCAGTGCCCGTTGTTGATATTCACTCGTCTTCTTGCATAAAATAAAATCCAACACTCATCTATAACAGTGCCAACTTCTTCTATTCACACGCAAATACCAGCAATGCACAAAATATCCTGTGTTTTTTTCCTCCGTGTAATACACCTCCCTTGTGTTACTCCAACTCGACAAACCAGCCCATTTTATATGAATCCAACAACCTTACAGGCCCTGTTTAGTCCATTGGAGCAAACCCAATTGATTTCAGCCTTTGAATCTCTTTCAAACAACTTCAAAACTCGAACCCTAATTCTGCCGGAACTGGTTTACTTCAAATCCACGATTATAGCCAATTCCAACCGAAACGGAACCCATTACCAGTCCTGTTAGGTCAATTAGAGCAAACCCATTTAATTTCAGCCCTTTAATCTCCATAAAACAGGCTCGATTTCCAAACCCTAATTCTGCTATTTTAAAAACCAATCTTCCTGCCAAATTCGTATATTCGAAAGGTTGAAGATGACCTCCCCTTATCCAGTTCTGGTGTCCCTTTAGTAATTTGAGGTATAAATAGCAATTTCATGGGTGCGAATAGTAATTTATGGGGTACAAAGAGTAATTTTGGGTTATAAATGGTGAAAACTCCTGGGTGCCTTCATCAACTTCTCCGTGTGCCTTTAACACATTTCTAGGGGGTGCCTTTAGTACTTTTCTGAGTGCCCTTAGCGATCTTTCGACCCGATTTCTCCAAAAATATTTCTTTTCCAAAAATACGTACACATACATAAAACACCATAATAAGTACAAAATTGAGCACTAACAATATATATAATTGAGACAAATTAGACACATAAATGCGTCTATCGGTATGCATACCCGTATGCAAACGGTTTTAATCATCAAAGTCCGGGAACTAAGTTTGCGTATCCGTGTGCAAACTTATTTACCCGAGAGTTAGGTCCAGAACGACAGTATGCGCGCCCGTTTGCGAACTGTCAGAAATGATCAAAGTCCGGAACTTAAGTTTGCGTACCCATTTGCAAACTTATGAGGTTAAGTTCTAAAATCGGCTAAGTATGATTTCATACTCATGAACAAATACATTTATAAATTAAGGAGTGCAATATTTACAAACCGTGGCTAAAATGTTCATGAACTGATTCTTTTGAATCAATTCGAGTTTGCTTCAATTGTGTCCTGTATACTTCTCTGAGAATATAAACAATTGAACAACTGTATGAGTAACACAATTAGATACATTTGATTATCATTTGATCTAGAAGTGTTAAGATGAACATTTCATAACACAAAAGTGTTCATATGGCTAACTTCGGTTAATTATTATTGAGACAACTCAGTATACACGTTTAGGTACGGTACCCATATCTAAATGAAACTATATTTCATTTGTGTGTAACAAGCTAATACCATCTAACGATGGAAATATATTTGAATCTTAAATCAGGTTCCATCTAACGGTGAATATTAATTGCTTTGTGTTGATGGTGGATTTTCATTTAAGGTTAAAATTGTAAAAAACCGAGTAAAATCATGCGCCGACATCTTGTAAAAGATAAAGCCATTAATAAGTGTTGGATACTCCCCACTTTACTAATTCACCTAGAATGGAGCATGTGGCAACAATCCCATTATGTGAATACATGAAATTCATCCAGGTTGGAGCATGTAGCAACAATCCCATATACCCTGTGAATTTATAGCATTATTAATTAATGCGCAATCAACATTGTATTTCTGTACTCATTATCGGTGCGGCATGACGATCGAGTGTTACTCTTAGCAGAAGAGCAACACGAACCTCCAAGCATTATAATGAAACCATGTACGAAATACCCGTGCTGTGCCGACTCTCGGTGTGTTATACTAGCCCGATTGAGCCACTCTCGGTGTGTTATACTAGCCCGATTGAGCGTCCGGATTGACCGTATCGAGTCCGGATATGATCATGGTCATCCAACTCCACAAGCATGATTGGATGACCCAGATCAATTCCATAACCCCAAGCAGGTATGGAATATCCACTGCCGAACCAACACGGACCCCGCACGGTCGGCCTCCCCAAAAGATTGGCCTAGCTTGCCAAGACGTCCAAACCAGAGCAAAGATGGACGGAAAACCCTAAATTAGGGTTTGCGGCACATTACATGTGTCACAAAGGTCTCAACCATCCATCTTCGCGGTATAGATGGAGGGTGTAGATGTAGATTCAAAGGGCCCAGAGCATGTCAACACAATCACCGTGGGCTCCGCCTACATGCCTGACCAATCGGTCAGGACCAACCATGGTTGGTCATCTCGATTCGTACGCCCGAATAAAGCATGACGCACGGCCTTGAAACCCAAAATTAGGGTTTTGAGCATCACGAGCGTCCATCTTCTCCGGCACGAATGGAGGGTCCAAGATTAGATTAAGCAGGTCCGGTCATACCAGCATGACCACCGTGGACCCATCTATCCCCTCACCCTATCGGCCAAGGCATATCATGCCTGGTTATTCCAAGACGCGCGCCCAAACTAGCGTGGTCACACCTCCCAAATCGCAAACTGATCTCGACCGCTCAACTTCGCCGGACGATTTGGATGGCTCAGATCACGTTTTCATGGGATATTCAGGTATAGGCGTGAACACCAGCCTACCACCTTCATACCAGACCGATCGGCCAAGACCGACCAAGATTGGTCATCTTGGAACGTGCGCCCGAAGTGGGCATGACGCGCGGCTCTTGCGGCACTGGTTTTCTGTCACAAATTGATCTCGACCACTCAACTTCACCGGACGAATTGAGTGGCCGGATCATACTTTCGTGAGGTAATGGGTATAGGCGCCTACGGCGTCATGCCGTCTACACGCATGTATGGTCGGCTTGGCCAAAGTCATATCCAAGCTTTGATTCGATCAGTGAAGAGGATGCTTGCGCACCTCCTCTAGAAACCCTAATTTCATTAACGGTCGCATGAGATGAGTGTCTCAAAGATCATCTCATCCGTCCAACTTCACCGACTTGGTTATACAACCCACGGTCGGGAGTTAATTGGTCGGTGAGGCGTCATCTCCGTCACTTTACCACACCGGGATGCGCATGCGCATAAAATACACACGATACTTCACAAGTATCAACTTTCTGAATAACGCAGTTATTCAACTTAGCATTACATGCTACCTTTCGTGGATCCCACGATCCACACACTCGAGACATCAATCATGTCACAAGCGGGGATACATACGGGGTATTGGTCCAGCGGTTTACGGCGTGCAACGCGCCATCACAAGAACGTGTCGGGAAGTCATGGACGGTTAGAGATGACATGAGAAGTGGGCAAGACCGGTCGTGTAACACCAAGACACACCTCCACTACTCCATCATTCCACTTCCCACGAGAGACGTGAATAAGGCTCAAATGACTTGTATAAATAGATTCTCCTACCTATTTTCCAACACAGAGAGAAAAACGAGAGACGGGAGAAAAAAACAACACAAGTCCGGACGAGACGAAACCAAGTGTTAATACAAAACGTATTCAAACACCCGAGCCTCGCTTGCATCAATCGTAAGCCTGCTCACCTTTCTGTTACAAGTCAAATCAAGCCAGCACCTTCACAATCTCAACACCTTCTTCGCTTCCCTCCCTAAGATCAACCCCATCTCCTTCCCTTTGTGACCGAAACGAAGTCCGGAACGACCATTTCTTGGTTTAGGTGGGACTTGCACATATTGATTTCGAATCTACAAGCACTCACCGCGCAGATGCATTTGTTTAGGGTTTAGATTCATTCCTCATCCACACACCCCAAATTACCGAATCGGTAGGAATAGTTTTCACCCATAAACAATTGGCGACCACGGTGGGAGGTTAATCTCTCGGTTGTAAAGTCAATTTCTTCAATACCATTCATTCAATTTTGAGATGGTTGGTCTCCTAGTTAGCAATTCGGCGAATGATTCGCGAATTATTCGCGAATCCGTCCGAATCGTCCGAATCCGTTGCATTCGGCCGAATTATCCAAAGACCGAACAGGTTACGCGCATTATATGGGGTTTTCGAATTATTCGCGAATAATTCGGATTCGGGTATGATTCGGCGAATCAATTGGGCCGGTGACTAGGCGATTGGACAGTGACTCGGTGATTCGAACCCATTTAAGTGTTTTTTGAGAGTTATTAAAAAGAAATTGGAGGTGGGGATTGAACCAATGACCTCTTACTTGCTAATTAAGGCTCAAACCATTGAGCTATTTGATTGTTTTTGTCTATTCCTAATGTATTATCTATATAATACAATAAAAATTGGTTTAAATCATTCTTTCAACTCCATACAACCTTAAAAATATACTTTTTTATTAATTTTATGTAACACGAATTTTCCGTACCGAACTTATATTTCTAAAACGAATTATAGACGTACGTATCCGTTCCGAACTACACTCCGAACAACGAACCGTTGACCGACTTTTTGACCGAATCCGACCTATCCAAATCCGTAAAATTCCCGAACGTATGCCGTCCCGAACTCCTCTCCGCATTCTCAGTATTGCTAACTAGGGTTGGTCTTAGGACCACCTCGACGGTATCAAATCCTGATGGTTCCTCTAACGGAGATACCCCTCCTCCTAACGGCGTATATGACGGCATAATCAGGAGATTCCCAACATTAAGCGAACTAGCACGGGTACAGGAGATTCACACGAAGAACATGGAGCTAATCAAAGAAGCGATAAACGGCATACTTGATCTCCTCATCAAGATGACGTCGGAGATGAGCGTTAGGAGACCTTTACACTGGGGACTACTTTCCCTCACATCAACAGTTTTACTACGAACTAGAGGCCGGTGGATCAGGAAGCGACATCTCTAGTGGAAAGCTTGTGTGAACTCTTGCACCTCTCGAAGAATCAACGTGCAGAGACGTTTCCTAGATTAATAAAATAGCTCGGACGTACACCCGATTCCTTCTCGTCCGTAAGTCTTAATCGCATTGGAAACGTCGTAAATAATGTTACATTCACAGAGGACGACATGATGGCAGAGGAAGGTCACAACCGGGCCCTACATATTACCGCTCACATCAAGGGTTCGAGTTCAGGAGGGCCTCGTTGACACATGAGCATGTTCGAATGTGATTACTCTCAAGACTCTCAAGACTGACCAAGGTTAGCCCATGCAAGATTGTACGAATGACCCCACCACGATGATGGACTTGAAGGAAATGAGACTAGCACATACGGGTATGTTAATCTGAATTTATCAAGAGGGACCCGTTCGGTCAAGAGCAAAGTTTGAAGTCATAGAAAAGGAGCTGGGACTACCATATGATACCGGGGAGACCATGGCTTCACGACAACAAGGTCATTCCTTCAACGTATCACAAAGTGCTCGAAGACCATGCTAAATGAGAAAGTCATCCGTATTCCTGCATCATTGTCTCCGTACGCACCAATATGCGAAGTGGAGCTGTTCGAGCCAAAAGATACTTCGCAGGAAGATCAAACAAAGTCCTGTGCACCCCACTACCCACGTGGGCTTCAATCCAGGAAGAAGACCAACTTGCATCACTGAGGGCCAAGCACCACGACATGCCTTCTCTGACGAGGCGTCCATCTTTATCCGGTGAAGCTTCAACCCACGTTCACACCAAAAGGGAACGCACTTTCGAGGCGAAACGTGACCGAAGGGGAAGACAATATCAAGGCGCAAGCGTTAGCAATTAGTGGGAGAGACTAGCACCCGGTCTCTCGCCCAATTGAATGCTGCAGGAACGACGAAATACAAGAGGAGGTATTAGATGCCCCGCGACAACTACAAGATGGAACCAATTCCACATCTGACGAGCTCGAGACTGTTAACATCGGGGATGAAGAATCTCCCTGGCCGGTCTCTATCAGTTCGACTCTGTCCACAGACGAACGTACGAGTCTTGTTCAACTACTCAAGGAGTACCAAGATGTGTTCGCCTGGACATACGAGGAAATGCCTGGTCTAGATGAAAAATTGGTCACCCATCACCTACACGTCATACCCGGATCCAAGCCAATCAAGCAATCTCCGAGGCAATTCAGACATGAAGTGGAAGAACACATCAAGAACGAAATTCAAAAGCTGCTAGCTGCTGGCTTCATCAGACCCGTTCATCATTCGACCTGATTAGCTAATGCGGTCCCGGTAAAAAGAAGAAAAATGGACAGATTCGGTCTTTGCGTGGATTTGAGAGACTTGAACAAGTCTTTGCCCCAAGGACGACTTTCCTCTACCTAACATCGACATGTTAGTAGACGCCACCAGCGGACACGGCATGTTCTCCTTCATGGATGGTTACAACGGCTACAATCGGATAAAGATGCATGAGTACGATGCGAGTAAGACGACCTTACGAACCCCTCTTGGCAATTTTTACTATCTTGTTATGCCATTCGGATTGAAAGAACGCCGCGCAACGTATCAACGCACTATGACGGCAATCTTCCATGACATGATGCATAAACAAGTAGAAGACTATGTAGATGATATCGTGGTCAAGTCAAAGGCTCGAGCAGATCACACCAACGTCTTACGGCAAGTGTTTGAGAGGTGTCGAGAATACAAGTTGAAGATGAATCCTTTGAAATGGGCTTTCGGTGTCTCTTGGGTAAATTTCGGGGACTCCAAGTGACTATTTGCGAAGGAATAAAAGTAGACCCGCCCAAGACTCGGGCTATCCTCACAATGCCGCCTCCCGAACCGTGAAGGAGCTCCGAGTTTCATGGGCAAGGTGAACTACATTCGACGTTTTATACCTGGTCTAGCCCAACTTACCGCCTCATCCACCCCCCTATTGAAGAAAGGAGCCAGCTTCGTTTGGACCGCAATCCAGCAGGAAGATTTTCGAAAGATTTAACGAATACTATCATCTCCAGCCATCATGAAGTCTCCTGCATAAGGGAAGCCGTTGTGTCTCTACTGCTTGCCTTCGGTGACACTGTGTGGGGGCTCTACTCGCTCGGGGGAAGACGACGAGGGAATCGAACGTCCCATATACTATTTTAGCCGAATATTGAGGGATGCTGAACTCGCATACCCTGGAGCGAAAAAGGCATGTTTATCCTTGATCCATTCCATTCAGAAGTTTAGGCATTACCTACTGTCTAATAGGGTGATACTCGTGTCTAAATCCGATCCAACAAAGTTTTTACTTTCAAAGCCGGTCCTGACTGGAAGGACAGGCAAATGGCTTCTCCAAATGTCAGAGCTGGACATAACGTGTGCATCACCTAAAGATATCAAGGGTCAGCGGTTGCGGACTTATGGCGGCATTTCTGGAGAAGGCACTACAGGCTACACGAAGACCTCCCTGGAGGATTTCCACGTCTCTGTTTTGGAAGAAGAAGTGTGGCTCTTGTATTTTGATGGCTCTGCTACCCCTAGCGATATCCGGAGGAGCGGGCGTGGTATTATTATCTCCAACTCGGGGAAGTATTCTCACACTCCTTGCCGGACTTCGAATGCACCAACAACTAAGCGAGTATGAAGCCTTCCTCATAGGGTCATCAATAGCCAAGCAAGCGTGAGTCACGCGTCCGGAGATAAGAGGTGACTCCAAGTTACCGATGAATCGGATGAATGGGGTATACGACTTGAAGGAAGTAACGCTAGCTCCATATCGATCGAAGCGCAAAGGTTCTTTGAATTATTTTTCTTTGATGCAACCATAACCCATGTCTGGCCGCAACAACAACAAACATGCCGATTGTCTAGCAACACCGGCTTCCAAATTGAAGTTCGAAGGTTTAGAAGAAACCCTGACAAGAAAAGAGGAGAACCATAGAATCGACATGGTTATCACAATACAAAGACACCAAGACCGACGATTGGCGAACTTCGATCATTCAAGAGCTCAACAGACTCACTCTCCCAAGGAAAGGTCGGTCTTAAAACCCCGCGAACTTCTTCATGCTTCATGGTATCGTTGTATTATCGGAACCCGGATGGTTCCCCTGTCAAGATGTCTTGGGATGACTTAAGCACAACTACATCTCGAATCATGTTCACAACGAAATTTGTGGACAATCACCGGTGGTAACGCTTTACCGAGCGACTTCAATGCTCGGGCTATTGCGGCCGGAGATGGAGACTCAATCCAGACTACTTCATAAGTCCCGCTCAAATTGTCAAGCACCGCCACATAAATTGGAAGTTTTTAACGTGAACCACACCGAGGATCGGAGAGAGCCGTACATTAGTTATCTCCGTGACTGGAACAACTCCTCGCTAATCAAAAGGATGCTATCAAGATGAAGCAAAAGGTTAAGCGGTTCGTATTGCATGAAGGGATCTGTATCGCAAGAGCTTCGGAGGTGATCTACTACGATGCTCGGCCGGGGAAGAAATCCCAGTCATGTTGAAGGAAACACATGAAGGGGAACATCAAGGGAAAAGGAAACTGTTTCTCCGGATATACGAGAAATACTATTGGCCGACCATGGAGGATGATGCGACCGCTTTTGTGCAAAGTCACAAATGCCAAATTCATGGGAACCTTGTTCACGTGCCTTCCACCCCTTTACACTCGATAAGCAGTCCATGGCCATTTTACACTGGGACTGGACATTATCGGAAAAATCAATCCTCCATCATCGAAGCAGCACGAGTACATCATAATCTGCATGGCGAATACTTCACCAAATGGGTAGAGGCCATTCCCCTGCGAGGAACTACGGGAGCAACAATTGCGGCGTTCATAAAAGAACATATTATTTTTCGTTTCGGCGTGCCTAAGCATATCATCACTGATAATGGAACTCCTTTCGCCAATAAACAGGTACGGGAGTTACTTGAGGAGTATGGCATTAAACATGTCTTCTCCACCATCTACTATCCTCAAGGGAACGGACAAGTCGAAAGTACCAACAAGACATTGATCTGGATCATCAGTCGAACAGTACACGACAATCCTAGGGAATGGCACGACCAGTTACCAATGGCACTATGGGCATACCGGACATCACCCAGAAGCTCCATTAGGGATTCCCCATACTTACTTGTTTACGGAGCGGATGCAATTCTCCCAGCAGAGATCAAAATCCCATCAGCCAGGATCGCAGCGGCAACCGGAATCCACTGGAACGAGGATGAAGCCTTTAACTCTAGAGTAGCGGAGTTAGACACTCTGGATTTTAGAAGAAACAAAGCAGAAGAACATACTCAGGTGTACAGAATAGAATTTCCAGGGCATACAACAAAACTGTGAAATCACGTGTTTTCAAAGTGGGAGATTTGGTTTTGAAAACGGCCAAACACATCCAACAAGACATGTCCGCACCAAAGTTCTCACCGAAATGGGAAGGTCCTTACACAGTCACCAAGGATTACAACACTGGCTACTACAAAATTATTAAGGTGGACAGAGGCAAATTGGAAGTAGTCATCAATGGAAAGTGGCTCAAGGCATATCATGCCTGACCACTATCTGCTCTGTCAACAATACAGGCATTTATTTTCATTACATGTTTGAATCATAAATTATATTCAGAGATGCATCAATGAAAAAACTCGTTTCACCAATCAAAACCCATGCAATTTATTCTGCAAAGACGTTCAATAAACTTTGACATGAAAGGAATACAAAATGAATACGACTTAGAAGAGGCCATCTAGAAGATTATAGTTCCTTGAGAGCATCATCTCCGGTCTAGCTTGATATCTTTCTGTTCTTTTCTTCAAGTCCCGTACAACCCGCTCTACCTCCTTTGATTCTGCGCGCGCAGCCTTCTCCTCTTCCAAGATAACTTTTGCAGCGAGAACAACATTCACGAGGATGCCTGCTCGATCGACCTTGATAATATCAAGACGCTGCCGCAACCAACCCACGTTGAACTCCATGGATTTGCAGGTAGATACCATATTCTCCCACTTTTCGATGCTTGATTCAGCAACGTTGAGGATAGAAATATTCTCCATCTCAAAGAATCATGGGAAGAAGGCGGTTATCGCGGTGACCAAAGCAGATGAACAGTCTTGGGACCACATTCTGGTTGCGATATGGCCGTACTTCCTCCATAACTTTGTGTACAGAGGCACAAACTCCTTCCGCACTAAGAATCCACCGACGTCTCGGTAGCTGGAGGATAAACATTTCATGCGAACATCGAAGGAAAGACCCGCATTGGGGTATTCATAAGATGAGATACCCGGATCAAGCATCTTCGAGGTTCACGGGGGTAGGTGTGTTTGATTTTGAAGGAAGAGGACTGTTTAAGTCGTCATCATCGATAACCGTCACACATGTTCCGTAGGATATCTCTGCAAGGATGAGAGGATTATTCACCCGATCATTATGAAGAACAAGCAATTATTCGTAAAAGGAAAAAGAGACGAAGGGTATGATCTTCTTGACTCGGAGAAACGAGCAGGGATTCATCATGAAGCCCCAGACGCAGTCGTGCACGTTTAACGGAAGATCCTGGATGGTATGAAGTCGACGATCCACTAGTGTTCGACATGATGAGGAAACGGAGTTTCGTGTGAGAAAGCCCTATTGCAAAATCGTAAAAGTGGTTCAAAATCTATATACCGCATATATGCCGAGGAAACCCTAAAACGATTACGGTGCCCGATATATGAGGATTCGACACCGACCAAGTCGGGCTTTCTTTGAGCCCTAATCAGAAGAGCATCCGGATACACGAGCGATTCAACCAGCAGTGTGTAAGCACCCACACCCGGAATCCCAGTAGAAGAAGAATCCTACCCCTAACTCAAACACCTAAGGGAGAAGCCGGTTCATCAAGGCTTAAGATCGCGCACGTATGGAGGATTGCCCACGGCCAGAATCCCTCCAGGTAGACTTCCTTTATCTTGTCTTCTTACGTTTGTATATGTCACCATCTCATGCCTACCCCACAATAGTGTAACCATTATGTGCTAGGAAGGGGACTTAATGTTGATGGTGGATTTTCATTTAAGGTTAAAATTGTAAAAAACCAGAAAATCATGCGCTGACATCTTGTAAAAGATAAAGCCATTAATAATTGTTGGATACTCCCTAACTTTACTAATTCACCTAGAATGGAGCATGTGGCAACAATCCCATTCTGTGAATACATGAAATTCATCCAGGTTGGAGCATGTAGCAACAATCCCATATACCCTGTGAATTTCTAGCATTATTAATTAATGCGCAATCGGCCTTTGTATTTCCGTACTCATTATCGGTGCGGCATGACGACCGAGTATTACTCTTAGCAGAGCAACACGAACCTCCAAGCATTATAATGAAACCATGTACGAAATACCCGCATGTGCCGACTCTCGGTGTGTTATACTAGCCCGATTGAGCCACTCTCGGTGTGTTATACTAGCCCGATTGAGCATCCCGGACTGACCAGTATCGGTCCGGATATGATCACGATCATCCAACTCCACAAGCATGATTGGATGACCCGGATCAATTCCATCACCCCAAGCGGGTATGGAATATCCATTTGCCGAACCAACGCGGACCCCGCATGGTGGCCACCCCAAAAGATTGGCCTAGCTTGCCAAGACGTCCAAACCAGAGCAGTATGGACGGAAAACCCTAAATTAGGGTTTGCGGCACATTACATGTGTCACAAATCAGTCTCAACCATCCATCTTCGCAGATATAGATGGAGGGTGTAGATGTAGATTCAAAGGGCCTAGAGCATGTCAACACAATCACCGTGGGCCGCCTACATGCCCGACCAATCGGTCGGGACCAACCATGGTTGGTCATCTCGATTAAATACGCCTTGAGAATAAAGCATGACGCACGGCCTTGAAACCCAAAATTAGGGTTTTGAGCATCACGAGCGTCCATCTTCTCCTAAGCACGAATGGAGGGTCCAAGATTAGATTAAGCGGTCCGGTCATACCAAAGATGACCACCGTGGACCCATCTGTCCCCTCACCCGACGGCCAAGGCATGTCATGCCACGGTTATTCCAAGACGCGCGCCTAAACTAGCGTGGTCACACCTCCCAAATCGCAACCGATCTCGACCGCTCAACTTCGCCGAACGATTTGGATGGCTCGAGATCACATTTTCATGGGATATTCGGGTATAGGCGTGAACACCAGCCTACCACCTTCACACTGCAGACCGATCGGCCAAGACCAACCAAGATTGGTCATCTTGGAACGTGCGCCCGAAGTGGGCATGACGCGTGACTCTTGCGGATCGGTTTTTGTCACAAATTGATCTCGACCACTCAACTTCACCTAGGACGGGTGAGTAGGCGCCTACGAGCGTCATGCCGTCTACACGCATGTATGGTCGGCCTGGCCAAAGTCATATCCAAGCTTGGATTCGACCAGTGAAGAGGATGCTTGCGCACCTCCTCTAAACCCTAATTTCATTAACTGGTCCGAGATGAGCGTCTCAAAGATCATCTCATCCGTCCAACTTCACCGACTTGGTTATACAACCCCGGTCGGGAGTTAATTGGTCGGTGAGGCGTCATCTCCCGTCACTTTACCACACCAGGATGCGTACACGCATAAAATACACACGATACTTCACAAGTATCAACTTTCTCGAATAACGCAGTTTATTCAACTTAGCATTACATGCTACCTTTCGTGGATCCCACGATCCACACACTCGAGACATCAATCATGTCACAAAACGGGGATACATCTTTGGGGTATTGGTCCGGCGGTTTACAATGTGCGGCGTGCAACGCGCCATCACAAGAACGTGTCGGAAGTCATGGACGGTTAGAGATTACAAGAGATGTCGGCAAGACTGGTCGTGTAACACCAGCACACACCTCCACTACTCCATCATTCCACTTCCTCCACTTCCCACGAGAGACGTGAATAAGGCTCAAATGACTTGTATAAATAGATTCTCCTACCTATTTTCCAACACAGGAGAAAAACAGGAGACATGAGAAAAACAACACAAGTCCAGGACGAGAGACGAAACCAAGTGTTAATACAAAACGTATTCAAACACCCGAGCCTCGCTTGCATCAATCGTAAGCTTTGCTCACATTTTTGTTACAAGTCAAAGCAAGCCAACACCTTCACAATCTCAACACCTTCTTCGCTTCCCTCCCTAAGATCAACCCCATCTCCTTCACTTTGTGACCGAAAAGGAGTCCGGAACGGCCATTTCTTGGTTTAGGTAGGACTTGCACATATTGATTTCCGAATCTACAAGCACTCACCGCTGTGAGTGCATTTGTTTAGGGTTTAGATTCATTCCTCATCTACACACCCCAAATTACCGAATCCCAGAATAGTTTTCACCCATAAACACTTTGTTACAAAGTTATCAAACCCTGATTTGAAGACTATATAAGGGATAACTCTAGCAACTGAGAAACCTAATTCCCATACCTCATGTGTGATACTAGTTGCGACTAGAGTCGATTCTCCTTGAACCTAGGTTTTATCTAAAACCATTATAGGTTAACGACTTAAAGACTTCATTGGGATTCTGAAGCCAGAACCAACTATTTTCTCTGTAGTTGTTTGTTCTGATCTTACTTGTTCTATCGTATTGAGTACTATATTCTCTAATATTTCCTCTTATCTCCGATAGGTAAGATATAAAAAGTTAACACAAAGCTCTTCGTCTCATTCTTTATGATTCCACAATAACTTGTCCTACCACAATAACTTGTCCTACCACAATATAGTGAGGTGATTGTATTTATAAGTTTGTTCTTCGGGAATATAAGACCAGGATTATCAATTGGTTCCGTTCACCTTGATTTATCAAAATGCGGAACAAATTTCGTAAGTATATCTATGAGAGACAGATATAGACTTTTCAAGTAGGAAACAGATTTTTTTTACCAAGTCTTCGACTTTGGCTCGTAACAACTCTTAGTTGTGGGTGAGATCATCTAAGGGAATCAAGTGCGTAGAGTCCTGCTTTGAGATTCGAGAGGAGAGGTGTAAGGAACGCGTGTTTGTATCTTAATCGGTGTGAGATTGGTTAGGTCTCAACTACATTCCATTAGAAGTTAACTTGTAGTAGGCTAGAGTCCGTAGCGGCTTAATATAGTGTGGTGTTCAAATCGGACTAGGTCCCGAGGTTTTTCTCGCATTTGCGGTTTCCTTGTTAACAAAACTTCTCGTGTAATACGTGTTATTTCTTTTCCACATTATATTTATTTATATAATTAAAATTCAACCTTTGGTTGTTGATATAAATTGATTGACACTTTAACATTGGTCTTTGGTACCGTTCAAGTTATTTCTCATAATAATCGGGCTCACGGATTTGTCGGTTTGATTTGTTGATTACATTGAGAAACATAGATATAACTTTTGGATATATTTTCCTTGATTGAGTCGACTATCTAGTTGATTCTCTTGGAATTATTTTGGAGTTAGTTCATACGGATATCCTAACGATATATTGGGTGTGGTTGTTATACCCCGCTTTTCAGTGTTGATACCATTACAAAACATGGATTTATCAAGTAGAAAGTTATCATTGTGTTGGTTGATACAGGGAGTACTTATAGCTTCATTGAATCTTCTCTAGATACTCAATTAGGTTGTGAAGTACCTCATACTGCTCAATGCTAATTCATGTCACAAATGGTGCTATAAATACAAGTACTGGAGTTTGCCAGCAATTTAAATGGTCCATGCAACATCAACAGTTTCATGCAGATTTATGATTACATTAGGAGGCTGTGACATTGTGTTGGGTGCTGACTGGTTGAGAACATCGGTTGATGTGATTTTCAATCTGGCCAAATTATCCATTACTTTCACATACAATTGCCAAAAATCAATTACCTTGCGGGGTACACCTACTAAACAATCTCTCATGATGATCGGTGGAAGTTCCATGAACAACCTCATCAAATAGAATATTCTTGCTTTGGTTGGTCAATTTTTGTATCTTTGTTTCTCCTGCACCACTAGAAATTCCTCCACCATATTCAAGACTTACTCAATACTTATTTTGATGTATTTTTATGATCCAATCCAACTACTACCAAAAATAATATTGGATCACAAGAAATTCCTCCAACTACTCTCAAGCCCGATTCTCAACCAATCAATCGCATACATACAAATGTCCTTACATCCACAAGTTAGTGATGGAGTCATTAGTTCAAGAAATGGTCAATATTGGTATCATTCACGATAACCATAGTCCTTTTGCATCTCGTATACTTTTGGTGAAGAAAAAAACAATACTTGGAGGTTTTGTGTTGACTATAGGAGAGCTCAATCCCATTACCATAAAGGATAATTTCTTATTACTTGTTATAAATAAGCTTTTAGATGAGCTTAAGAGGCCTCAAGTTTCAAGTGTGTTATTATAAGTAAACCACTAATAGATTTATTGAAGAAAAATGCATTTATTTGGTCTTCATTGGCAGAGGAAGCTTTTAAAACTCTTAAGTATTCTGTGTGCACTATGTTAGAGCATCGCTCGGTCGAACTCACAAGTGTTGCTATCTCAAGCTTGTTATCAAATTTAGTTAATCAAAACTATATCTTGATTTCGAGTCTTCCATTAGTCAAGTCTCAGACTAGGATAGAAGTGAATAGTTGAGTACCAGACATCACCGCGTTTTACCGTTCAAAGGAGAATATCAACTGAAGCTTTCATAGAACTTCATAAACAAAAGGTAAGTGAATCTTTGAACCACATCTTAATCAAGCTTTCACCTTTCTATCTATGAGAATATATCGCATGACTAAAAAACACTTTACATGCACACCAAAAATTTCGAGTCAAGTTTATCTTGATTAATTATTCTCGAAATATCTTTGACTAAGCTTAAGAACATTTGTTCATAGTTGATGAATTTGGTTAAAAACAATTTATTGTTTATGACCTAAATTATGATTCAAGATTATCATTTGAAAATAGCATGGAACAGTCATATGTGTCATCAATGTTATTCGGGAATGTTTCAAATTGATTATTAGAAAGATATAGAACTCTTGTAAATATGGATACAGACGGTACACATACCAGCACATGCGGCGAAAAACCGATATAGGTTCGCAACCACAAGTACATGTACCCAGTATACGACTTGGCGGTCACTATAATTCGGCAATGACTTTTGGGTACACATACCCAGTATGTAAACCCCAAAATTTATGTGACTCGTGAACTCAAAGTTGGTACACATACCTAGCATGCATACCGAAAAAGTTACGTGAACTCCGAAATCTTTTTTGTCTTAAGGGTATACAAACCCGCTACACGTACCATGAAAAAATAACTCACGAACTAGAAGTAAGTACACATACTTACGCTATCGAATATTTTCAGATGCATTATAATTATTTCTATGAGATAATCGACATTTGAATAATTCTATAAAAAAACTATCTAGACAATTTGATCACATTATAACCTATGATTGTGACTCAAGGTTAAAGTCTTAAAGTGTTATATGAAAATGATTAAGCTTATGGTTGCGTCCGACTAGTTTTGCCTAACCTTTCATGAATAAGTCATTGTACATGGTTCGGTTATGGTCCATCCTAATCGAGTGTATATTTTGTTGTGTTAATCTCAAATAAAAGATTCATCTAAAAATGGATATTGATTGCATGATTCCAAAGCTACATTAACTTAAATCTAAAACAACCTTATTTTGAAAGTCTATATAAGGAGAACCTCAAGCAACTGGGATATTTGAATCCATGACACTTTTCTTGTGTATTTTAGTTGTAAACTAGAGTCGTCATCTCCTTTAAACCTTTTTAGGTTTAGCGACTAAAAACACTTCGTTTAGGGATTCGTGAAGCCAGGTCCGACTATCTTTATCTTAATAGTTCTTGCATCCTGATCTTGTACTGATTGTTAAGTCTCACTTCGATCAGGAAAGATAGATATAAATCACAAAGTTTCTTCGTCTCGAACTTTGTGATTCTATATGTATATTCCTCAATAATGATTCTTAAATTGAAATCAGAGTAAGAATTATTTTGAGGTGAATAATAATATAGGCTACTCTTCGGGAGTTGGAAGTACGGATTTTGAGGTTTGCTAGACTTTGTCTATTGCAAACGATTTCGTATCTCACCTTTATCTTTGATCAAAATGGAAATCACATTTAGGCTTATCTATGGGAAGCAAATTGGTTTAAAGTCTTCAATTGAGTTGAAGCAATTCTTAGGCTGTAAAGGACGTCAGTTAAGGGAATCAATTGCGCAGAGTCTTGCAAGATTCAATAGGCTTAAGGAGCGCGACTGTAACTAAACCGTTGTGACAGTAGAATTTGTCTCGACTACGTTCCAGTCCGAAGTTTGTGATAGGATAGAGTCTCATGTGGATTAATACAGTTTGGTGTTTAAATCTGGACAAGGTATCGGGGTATTGACTACGGAGGATAAACATACCACCGTAGTATTACTTCGAAATTGTGATACAATTGAACTTTGGAGAAGATAATAATACTATGTTTCTATATAACGACGATTGAGAATATCCGGTTTCAAAGTTGTTATCGATACGGATCTTCAAAAACAATGATAATGAGTTTAACACGTTCAAAATCATTGGTAGCTTTAAGTAACGAAGAATTCAAGGAGTTTGAGAACCAAGGAAATCAAGCATCATGGATTTTGGAGTTTTCGAAGCTTTATTTTTTAATCCATATGTATTGATAGTTTTGTCACTGAAATTGACAAATAGGGAGATTGTTAGAGCATTGATCGGTCGAACTCACAAGTGTTGCTATCTCAAGCTTGTTGTCAAATTTAGTTGGTCAAAACTATATCTTGATTTATAATCTACAATTAGTCAAGTCTTGGACTAGGATAAAAGTGTGCGATCGAGTACCGGACATCACTACGTTCTACCGTTTGAAGGTGAAGATCAACCGAAGCTTTTGGAGGACTTCTTCAACAAAAGTTAAGTGAAGATTGAACCACCTATTACTCAAGTTTTTACCTTTCTATATATGAGACTATGTCGCATGACTAATTAGACTATTACATGCACAATAATAATTTCGATTCAAGTTTATCTTGTTAATTATTCTCGAAATATATATGACTAATCTTATGAACATTTGTTTATACTTGATGAATTTGCTTAAGAACAATTTATTGTTCATAATCTAAATTGTGATTCAAGATTATCATTTGAAAATCTGGAACAGTGATATATATCATTGATGTTAGTGGAGAATGCTTCGAATTGATTAAGAGAGAAAAATAGAACTATTGTAAATCTGGATACATGATAGTACATACCAGGTTACATCGGAACAACTATTATAGGTGCGGAGCTGCAGGTACATGTACCAAGTACACATACGGCGTATCTATTGTTCGACAACGATTTTTGTACGCATACACGATATCCATACTATAAAAATTATGTTGACTCGTGAGGAGGAAGGTACGCATAGCTAGTATGCAAACCAGAAAAGATCCATTGGTTTCTAAACCAGAATTGTACGCATACTCAGTATGCAAACCGAAAAAGATCTGTGGATTCCTGATATACGTGCCGGTATATGTACCATGATAAAAATAGTCACTGGCGGAAGTAAGTACATGTACTTACCCTGTCGAATATTTTGGATGCATCAAAATTATTTCAATGAGATAATTGGCATGTGAATAATTCTATAAAAACACTATCTAGACAATTTGATCACATCATAACCTATGGTTGTGACTCATGGTTAAAGCCTTAAAGTGTTATATGAAAATGATTAAGCTTATAGTTAAATCCAGCTAGTTTAGGCTAACCTTTCATGAATAAGTCATTGTACATGGTTCGGTTATGGTCCATCTAACAGTGTATATTTTGTTGTGTTAATCTCAAATGAAAGATTCATCTAACGCTTTGATATTGATTGCTTGATTCGAAAGCCACCTTAGCTTAAATTTAAAGCAACCTTTGTTTTGAAAGTCTATATAAGGAGAACCTTAAGCAACTAGGATATTTGAATCCCCGACACTTTTCTTTTGTATCCTAGTTGTAAACTAGAGTTGTCATCTCCTTTAAACCTTTTTAGGTTTAGCGACTAAAAAGACTTCGCTTAGGGATTCGTGAAGCCATGTCCGACTATCTTTATCTTAATAGTTCGTGTATCCTGATCTTGCACTGATTGTTGAGTCTCACTCCGATCAGGCAAGATATATAGAAATCGTAAAGTTTCTCCGTCTCAGAATATGTGATTCTACATGCATATTCCTCTATAATGATTCTTAATTGAAATCGGACTAAAAAGACTTCGCTTAGGGATTCGTGAAGCCATGTCCGACTATCTTTATCTTAATAGTTCGTGTATCTGATCTTGCACCGATTGTCGAGTCTTACTCCGATCGGGCAAGATATATAGAAATCGTAAAGTTTCTCCATCTCGAGAATATGTGATTCTACATGTATATTCCTCTATAATGATTCTTAATTGAAATCGGAGTAAGAATTATTTGTGAGGTGAATAATAATCTAGGTTACTCTTTGGGAGTCGTAAGTACCGGATTTTGAGGTTTTCTAGACTTTGTCTATTGCAAACGATTTCCTATATCATGTTGATTTTTGATCAAAATGGAAATCACATATAGGCTTATCTGTGGGAAGCAGATCGGTTTAAAGTCTTCAATTGAGTTCAAGCAACTCTTAGGTTGTAAAGGATGTCGGTTAAAGGAATCAATTCGTAGAGTCTTGCGAGATTCAATAGGCGTAAGGAACGCGATTGTAACTGAATTGTTGTGACAAAAGAGAATCGGTATCAACTATATTCTAGTCCGAAGTTTTGATAGTAGGATAGAGTATGTAGCGGATTAATACGGTTTGGTGTTCGAATATGGACAAGGTCCCTGGGTATTGACTAAGGGGGATAAACATATCACCGTAGTATTACTTGAAATTGTGATACAATTGAACTTTGGAGAAGATAATAATATTATATTTCTATATAACGACGATTGAGAATATATGTATTCACGGTTGTTATCAATATGAGATCTTCAACAACAACGATCTTTGAGTTGAACACGTTTAGAATCATTGGTAACTTGAAGTAACAAAGAATTTAAGGAGTTGGAGAACCAATGAAATCAAGCATCATGGATTCTTGAGTTTTCGAAGATTTATTTTTAATCCATATGTATTGATAGTTTTTTCTTTGAAATTGACAAATGGGGAGATTGTTAGAGCATTGCTCGGTCGAACTCACAAGTGTTGTTATCTCAAGCTTGTTGTCAAATTTAGTTGATCAAAACTATATCTTGTTTTCTAGTCTACAATTAGTCAAGTCTCGGACTAGGATAAAAACGTGTAGTCGATTACCAGACATCACTGGGTTCCACTGTTTGAAGGCGAAGATCAACCAAAGCTTCTGGAGGACTTCTTCAACAAAAGTTAAGTGAAGACTAAACCACCTATACTCAAGTTTTCACCTTTTTATCTATGAGACTATGTCGCATGACTAATTAGACTATTACATGCACACCAAGAATTTCGAGTCAAGTTTATCTTGTTAATTGTTCTCGAAATATATATGACTAATCTTATGAACATTTGTTCATACTTGATGAATTTGGTTAAGAACAATTTATTGTTCATAATCTAAATCGTGGTTCATGATTATCATTTGAAAATAGTCTAGAACAGTGATATGTATCATTAATGTTATTCGAGAATGTGTCGAATTGATTAAGAGAGAAAAATAGAACTTCTGACAAATCGGGATACATGATTGTATGCACACTTGACTTACATCTTTGGAATAATCATTATAGGTCCAGAGCAGCGCAATACATGTATCGAGTATACTTATCGGCGTAGCTATTATTCGACAACGATTTTTTTGTACGCATACCCGATATCCATACCATAAAAATTCTATTGACTCGTGAACCAGGAAGGTACGCATAGCTAGTATGCAAACCGGAAAAGATCCGTTGGTTTATATACCGAATGGTATGCATACCTAGCATGATAACAGGAAAAGATCCGTGGATTCTGAACCCATTTTTGTATTAACGCCCGGTACATGTACCATGACAAAAATAGTCACGAACTGGAAGTAATTACATGTACTTACCTTGTCGAATATTTTCGGATGCATCGGAATTATTTCTACGAGATGATTGGTATTTGAATAATTCTTTAAAAACACTATCTAGACAATTTGATCACATTATAACCTATGGTTGTGAATCAAGATTAAAGTCTTAAAGTGTTATAAGAAAATGATTAAACTTATAGTTCGTTTGGCTAGTTTTGGCCAACGTTTTATGAACAAGTATTTGTACACGGTTTGGTTACGGTTCATCCTAACCAGAGTGTATTTTTTTTTGTGTTAATCTCAAATCAAAGATTCATCTAACGTTGGATATCGAGTCCACAACTATCTTAGCTTAAATCTAAAATAACCTTTGTTTTGGAAGTTTATATAAGGAAATCCTTAAGCAACTGGGATCTTTGAAATCCCAACATTATTCTTGTGTGTTCTATTTGTAAACTAGAGTTGTACTCTCCTTCAAACCCTTCTAGGGTTTAGCGACTTCACCTATGGATTCTTGAATCCAGGTCCGACTATCTTTATCTTGATAGTTTATGTATCCTGATCATTCACTGATTGTTGAGTCTCACTTCGATCAGGCAAGATAGATAGAAATCGCAATGTTTCTTCGTTTCAGACTTTGTGTTTCCATAGGTATATTACTTGTGAGGTGAATAATAATCTGGGTTGCTTTTTGGGAGTCGTAAGTACCGGATTTTGAGGTTATCGATTTCCTATCTCACCTTGATAGTTACTTTTTCTATTGCAATCGATTTCCTATCTCACCTTGATTTTTGATCAAAACGGAAATCAAATACATATTCTTATTTGTGGGAGGAAGATTGGTTTAAGTATGCAATTTAGTTGAAATAATTCTTAGGTTGTAAAGGATGCCAGCTAAGGGAATCAATTGTGCGGAGAGTCTGCGGGATTCAATAGGTGTAAGGAGCGCGTCAGAATCGAATTGCTATGACGGTTTAATTCGGTCTCAGTACTACATTCCAGTCCGAAGTATTGATAGTAGACTAGAGTATGTAGCGGCATAATACAGTTTGATGTTCGAATCTTGACTAGGTACCAAAGTTTTTCCTGCATTTGCGGTTTCCTCGTTAACAAAATTTATGGTGTCTATGTTATTTCTTTTTCCATATTAGTTTGTTTATCTTTATGATTGAAATATCACAGGTTGTACGTAAATCAATCAAAGTAGGTATGTCCATCGTAATTGATTGGATACGACTTGATTGATACTTGGATATTGATATTTTGGATCATTCAAGTACTCTCATACATAATCAGGTTCACGGACTAGTATTCGTTTACATACTCGTTGTGAGCGAAAGAGATATAAACTCTGAATATTATTCCTGAGATTCATTATGTTGTAACTCTCGTAATTGTATTTAGGTTTAGTCCATACGGGTTGACTAAGAAATAGTTTGTGGTGTATTTTGGTACCTCGCATTTTCACACTACACATGTACTTGCCCTTCCTAATTATTGAACAATTTGTGGTGGAAAGCCGATGCATGTTCCGGGGAATTGGAGCTCGATGATGCAAGAAGGAGAGGAATTACATTCTACAACAAGCCATTTGAAAAGGCAGGGTACCCAAATACAACACAATCGTTTTGTATCAACCTATAAGTCATATACCTTGTGTAATTGTCTATGGACAAAGTCGAGACAATACGACAACAATATATTTACTTGACAATAGTAATGTTTATAAAAACGATTAACTATAGGATCAATGTCAAGTAATTCGGATTAACATACAATATAATTATTTACTTAATTATAATAAGAAAATTACAATGCGAAGTAAAGTAAATAACACACGAGAAGATTTTGTTAACGAGGAAAACCGCAAATGCGAGAAAAACCGCGGGACCTAGTCCAGTTTTGAATACTCTCGAGAATTAAGCCGATATAACGAGAGAACAAAAGCAAACTTCGTATAGTTGAGACCAAATAAACTACCCCTAGTTACTTAGTTCCCTCAAAGTATCCCCGTCTTCGACCTTTTGGTCACGCACGTGAATCACAAGACAGAAATAACTGTATTGAATTACTTTATCGAGTAAAGTCTTATGTACTCAACTCCTTTAATCGTATTCCAAACAGTAAAGGAACACATATGTTTGGTTACCACTTCCATAATTATTAGTATAAAAGGATCTTATGTTTAATCTAATAAACTTATATGTCGAGTAAGTTCAATCCAAATCAAGTAATTTAGATTCATATTCACAACTATCATATTCAAATCGAAGAGTACCACCAAGCGATAGTTTCCGATCTATTCGATTTTATGATCAATTCTATCAAAAACAAATTAGATCTAGGTGAGATCCAGCCGATCAAGATGTGTGCACAAAATTCAAAAGATTAAAAACTAATTAGATAAATCTTCTTCGTCTTCAAATATTCAATTATCTTAAAGTACCTGCACACAAAAACTTGAATCCTCTTGTGATCAATCGCGTTTTAGGCAGATGCAGTTAACAATGGATTATCACAAGATGTCTTTAGATCCTACATCGAGTTCTAAAGATCACGTCGATACTTTGATCTAGTTTGAGTGACTCTTATGTCAGAAGATAAGGCTCTCAAGAATATTCAAACAAGGTGCAATCAAAGTTTCGACCATCGTTAGTCAATCAAATCAATAATCGAAAAATAAAATAAAAATATAATTATCTAGTTCCCCACCAACGGTACTCGTAGAGCTTCTTGATCCCACATAAGTCTTTAAACGAGCGGCCGTAAGATATTTCGCCTAATTAGGATACTTTCCTTTCCGGATAGACGGCTCCACCGGAAACAACACGAATGAAGTTTTCCTGGCTCTTAGGATAGCTTGCAAGAAATGCAAACTCAACAATTTATAGACTAAGGTCTTATCACCGCTCTAAACATATTTAGGGTTTGTAAGTATTGCCCTGGTTTATCTAAGCTTCGTATCATGTGGTGTAATTGAAATCTAGGATTCCTATTGTTGTATGCTTTTTGGTATACGATAGTGATTCACAAGCAGAGCCGATCCTGTGTGTATTAGGGCACTGTGCAAACTTAATCACATGGCCTTTTTATGGTCTAAATCCCCCCTCCCCGTCCGTACAACTACATATTAACAATAAGAAAAATGAGACAAAGACGATTAATATATATATCGATAGATAGCATAAACATAACAAATTTTATACATTTATAAGCATTGCTTTTTATACATGTTGTCTAATTCAACATAAAGAAGGGTATAAAAAAAGATTATCGATTGTTTCCCGTATCTCTGTAAATAGTTTCGAGTTCTTCTAGATTTGAGTTACTTAACCGATATCTTTGTACCTGAAAGACATATAAAGTTAACAAAACAAGAACACAAGCTGAATATTTAAGAAGATTAATACAAATACTGAAGGATGACACTTTTGATTTTAGAAGCTGGCAAACCAATCAACTCATTTTGGATTTAGAACCAGGATAATTGTACAGAATTTCGTTATATTTAATTATTTTTCTTTTATCGTCGGATCTCATTGGGCAATCATCTCAATCAATTGTATCATTTATCCCTAGTCTCTCACGGAGGTCCAGCCAAACTTTCATGCCAACATTGTGCTCTTTAGTTTACTAACCTCATGCTTAACAGGCCCGGCTCTATCCATGTGCATGGCACCTCCTGCACCCCTCAGGCCCGGCTCTAGTCACAACACCAATGAAATTCTGTACCTGACCATTAATACTGAGCCAGGTTATGGAACATTTTTGGTGGCTAAACTTTTTCATTAGCAGTTGAAATCGAAAGGGAAGATGAAGACAGAAATTATAGCAATGGTTCGTCTGTTATGGTTCTAGACCTTTAACACTGGAGACAAGCCTAAACCAATGATAAGAACCGGATAAACCCTTTGAATTGGGGTTAGCCACCAGCTTTTGAGAAGAAACTAAATAATCTTAACTTTTGTATATTGATTGATAAAAACGTAATGAGTTTTGGCCAGGCTATTTATAGCTTCAAAGCCTTGGTAAACAAGCAAATCTATTTAAAGAATCCTACTCAAACTAGGAAACTAAGCTAGCTTTAATTAAGAGAACTAAAACAAACTAAATAAGGAAACTAGTTCGGTTAGGAGTTGGTATCACAACATCCTTCCTGCTGGAAAAATGTGCTTGACCTCAAGCATCAAAAAGCTGAAAACGCAACAAGAGCTTGTCAAAGATCTTCCCAAGTCGCTTCCTCGGTTGGATGATCTTTCCACTTAACCAACCATTTGGTTCCCATGATTTCCTTTCTTGAACATTCTCGTGTTCTAAAATACTCTCGGTGTTCCCAATAAGCATAATCAATCAGAATCGGAATGTTAGTATCAACAATATTGTTGTTTTCCTGTTTCAACTTCAATTGTGAAACATGAAAGATCGGATGAATGCGACTTGTAAACAGGTAAATCCAACCTATAGGCTACAGTTCCAATCTTTTCCAGAACTCGAAAAGTTCCATAAAATTTTGGAGAAAGTTTAGAATATGCCTGAGTGGAGACCGTGCTTTGTCTGTAAGGTTGGAGACGTAGAAAAACGAAATCATCCACAGCAAAACTGCGCTCAGTACGATTTGCATCAGCATATTTCTTCATTCTCTCTTGAGCAGCTTGTAGATGTGATTGTAAAAGTTTTAGAGTATAATCTCTTGCCTTCAAAGTAGAGTCAATAAACATGAATAAGTAGAACCTGGTAAATATGATGAAATTGTAGGGGAAGTCGACTATAAACAACTTGATACGGTGTCATCCGAATAGCAAGATAAAACCGGTATTATACCACCACTCTGCCCATGGAAGCCAGCGGGACCAATCACTTGGCTTAGTTCCAGCAAAACAACGTAGATAACACTCCAAAGTACGATTCGTCACTTCAGTTTGCCCATCAGATTGTGGGTGATATGCAGAACTGCGACACAACTTGGTATTTTGCAATGCAAAGAAAGCTTCCCAAAAATTGCTAATAAATATTGGATCTCGATCACTAACAATACTCTTGGGCATACCATGAAGACGTACAATCTCTCTCACAAAATTTCAGCCATCGAACTGCATAAAGTATATGGATGTGAAAGAGGTATAAAGTGTGCATACTTAGATAGTCTATCCACTACCACCAAAATCGAATTTTTCGATTAGAAGTTGGAAATCCATCCACAAAATCCATACAAATATCTAACCATATATCAGTGGGAATAGGAAGAGGATTCAAAAGACCAGGTGGAGATATGGCTTCTGATTTATTCCGCTGACAAGTATCACACTTGGAAATAAAATCTTTGATGGACTTCTTCATTCCCTTCCAATAAAAATTTTGTTGGAGTCTCTTGAAAGTCCTTAGATACCCAGAATGGCCACCAATAGGTTGAGAATGAAATTCATCCAGCAGTTTGGCGCACCATGTAGAAGTTGAAGGTACCATTATACGGTTCTTATAACGTAACAAACCGCCAGTATAAGAAAAATGTTTCTTAAAGTTGGCATCTTGCTGTAAACCGTGAATTAAGACCCCCAAAACAGCATCAGCATGGCATTCTTGACTAATGTCATCAATCCCAGAAAAAATAGGCGTAGATATATGAAAGTATGAATGAGTACATCTTGATAGAGCATCGGCCGCAACGTTCTCCTTTCCACGACGAAAAATAATCTCATAATCATATCCTAGTAACTTTGACAACCATTTTTGTTGTTCCATGGAAGATAATTTTTGATCCAAGAAAAACTTAAGACTACGATGATCCGTATAAATCTTAAAGTGTCTCCCAAGTAAATGTGGCCTCCATTTTTGATTTACTTGAAACAACAACTAACATTTCTTTGTCATAAATAGAGAGGTTTAAGTTCTTGCCTGAAAGAGGTTTACTAAAGAATGCAATGGGTTGCCTTGATTGCATTAAAAATTTCCAATCATTGTTACGGATGCATCGCTTTCTAAAGAAAATTCTTTCGTAAAACTGGAAGTGCAAGAGTTGGAGTTGTAGTAAGCGCCTGTTGCAACGATTTAAATGCAGAAGTAGCTTGGGTTGTCCACTGAAAGCATCTTTCTTAAGTAGTTGTGTTAACGGTGCACTTAGAACACCAAAATTCTTCACAAATTTACGATAGTAACCAGCTAACCCAAGAAAACCTCGTAACTCTTTAATGCAGACGATGGAAGTGGCCAAGACAATATAGATTGAATCTTATCGGTCTCAACGGAAACTCCGTGAAGAGATTATATGACCCAAATACCCGACAGATGGTCTGTGCAAAAGTACACTTAGTATCTTTGACAAAGAGCTTATTAGTGCGTAAAATATTAAACACAATAGCCAAATGTTCTAAGTGATCAGTCATATTCTTGCTATAAACTAGAATATCATCAAAGAAGACAAGGACAAACCTCCTTAAATGCGGCCTGAAAATAGTATTCATTAAACTCGAAAAGTTGCGGGTGCATTTGATAACCCAAAAGGCATAACCAAAAATTGAAATGACCATCATGTGTCCTAAAAGCGGTTTTAGGAATATCAGTTGATATAATCGAATTTGATAATACCTGAGCTTAAATCCAACTTAGTACACACAAAGAAGCACCAAACAATTCATCTAGTAATTCATCGATTTGTTGGGATTGGAAAACGATCCTTAATAGTTATCTTGTTTAAGGCTCGGTAATCCACACACATACGCCAAGACCCATCTTTCTTACGTACCATAAGAATATGAGAAGAATAAGGACTTGAACTAGGACGTATGAAACCTGCTTGTTGGAGCTCAATAATTATCTTCTCGATTTCGTCTTTCTGAAAATGAGGATATCGATAGGGACGCACATTAACGGGGGAGAAGAATCAGGTAATAGCGGAATACGGTGATCATGAGCACGTTCGGGTGGAAGAGTTGTTGGTAATTGAAATACATCAGCAAACTCCCCGAGCAATTTTTGCACTTCCGTAGGAATAGCAGAAGTGTGCATGGGAGCATTTAATGCTGATAGTTGTAGACAAACCCCATAATTTTCATTACGCAACAGGCGCCGCATTGAATGTGCGTCTAAAATCATTATCGATGATTGGTTGTTACCCATTAATGAGACAACATCGCCATTAATGTGGCGCATGGTTAATTGAGCAAAATCCCACTTAATTGGTCCTAATGTTCTCAACCATTGAACACCCAAAATCGCGTCCATGACCACTAATATCAAGCAAGTGGAAATCGGTGGTAAACTTATATTACGAAGTTGTATAGGAACGTCGACACAATAACCCTTAGTGTCTAATTTTCCACCATCACCAACCGTAACACTTAATGGAGATTTTGTAGAGAGAATCGAATAACCACATCGCTTAGCCACAGATGGATGCAAAAAATTATGGGTGGAGCCTGAATCAAGCAAAACTGTAATCGATTGAGTCTTAGTATTACCAGCAATGCGCATAGTTCTAGGAAACGTTGATCCAACTAATGAATTGCAAGAAATTTTCAGCTCGGTTTCAACGAAATCGAAAACCTCAAAAGAAACCTAAGCATATCATCGGGAGATAAAAGATGTTCAACCGAAGGTGTCGTAGAATCTTCATAAGACTCTTGACAGTATCCAAAATAGTTAACCTAGGATTCACACACATGTGAGTAGGTGTAAAACGTTGATCACAGTTAAAGCAAAGGCCTTTTTCCCTTCTTTCTTCTTGTTCAGCTGGTGATAAACGTCGAGCTCCTGGAGGTAATGAAGACTTATGTATGGAGTAAGGTGAACAGGTGGCGCAGTGTCCGAATGGAGGAGGACGATAAGGTTGTCGGGCAACAGACTTGTGCTGACTATGTAAGCCTCTTCTTGATGAAGTTCCTTAGTAAACGCCTCAATCAAGGTTGGTGGTGACAATAACTTAACAGTAGCACCAATATGAGGTTTAAGCGAGCGAATAAAGCAACTTATCAAGAAATCCTCAGGAAAATCAACAAAGTTTAACAATCGTTCAAACTCAGTAATATGGTCACGGACAATACCTTTTTGTTCAATGGTACTAATAGCTAATCGAGCATCCACAAATTTGTCTAGAGAAAATCGTTCACGAATCAAGGAACAAAATTGTTCCCATGTAGTAACTTCAGTTTTGGTGCGTCTCCATCGAAACCATTGATTAGCGTCTCCTTTAAGATGCAAAGCAGCCACAATGATTTTGAGCATCGGAAGCATTGTAAACACTAAAATATTGGTCCGCATTAAAGATCAAGCCTTCAGGATCTTCGCCAGTAAAATTGGAAAACTTAATGTTAGGGCGCAGCTGTTGAGGTTGACCATGATTAGGGGGATTTGGTGGTGGAGGTGGAGGAGGTGGTGCAGCACCAGGATGCTGTTGCACTGGAGGTAAAAACTCTCTAAGCACATTACGTAAAGAGTTTTCCATTGTGTATTGAGTGATGTGATAAGCTCAGTGACAAGGGCAGTACGCTCCTGTTGACGTAGAAATAATTTTGCCGCCTTCTTCTTGTTCTTAGCCTCCTCATCAAGGATATACATGTTGTTGAAAGTCTCACCAAGAGAATCGAGCTTATCCTCCACGAAGTTAAGTCCTTGAAGATGTTTTTTCAAGTTTTCTGTGTAAGACATGATGACTACAAAGAGAGAACCCTAAAAAAAAAATTGGTGGATTTTTTGAAATTGAATTGAACCTGCTCTGATCCAGGTGTTAGGGTTCTAGACCTTTAACACCTGGAGACAAGCCTAAACCAATGATAAGAACCAGATAAACCCTTTGAATTGGGGTTAGCCACCGACTTTTGAGAAGAAACTAAATAATCTTAACTTTTGTATATTGATTGATAAAAAACGTAATGAGTTTTGGCCAGGCTATTTATAGCTTCAAAGCCTTGGTAAACAAGCAAATCTATTTAAAGAATCCTACTCAAACTAGGAAACTAAGCTAGCTTTAATTAAGAGAACTAAAACAAACTAAATAAGGAAACTAGTTCGGTTAGGAGTTGGTATCACAATATCGTCCAAAGGGTAACTACATTAATCCCACTTGCATTTATCTTCGTTTTCCCCAAATTACTTGATTAGCAAACCGTGATTTGATTTTTGTTTAGTTGAGATTTAGTGATTTGGGGATTTTAACAAATTTCGGGTTATAATAATTTTATTGTTATAAATTAGTTTTGTTGTTGATGGAATATAACATGTTTTTCTCAAATTAGGGATATCTATTGTTGCTACATGAACTCTAATTCTAATTTCTATGTTGTATTACTAGGTTATGAATGATAGGAAACTCATTATATTTTTCGGGAAGGTTGTCGAAAGGAATTTAAACTTAATTGTATTGAATGGCAGTCTGAAGGGTAAAAAAATTATCTTTGTCGTGATGTTCTTGGTGCTATTATTAGCTTTGATAAGTTTCAACAAATGGTTAAGAGTAACTTGAGGTATAAGATGGGTTTGCCTGCTAAAATTAGATGGCACAATGATCGGATTGAATGTGAGTTAGATTTCTTTAAAATGTGGAGATATCTTTGTGGAAGATAAGGATGAGTTTGTTACATTACATGTTGATATTATTGGTGGTGGTGGTGTAGATATGGATCTTGGTGATGGTGTTGGTGTCGATATGGCGAGTTAGTATAAGAGGCATTTCCATCGAAAATCTCGCGATGGTGTCTTAGAAAACATACTTTTCGGCTACCATTAGGGACAACTTCTTCACGGGCTAAACGTGTATGCAGATTATGAAAAACTATCCTGTCTAATAGATGTCATAACGAGGTGGGTTACCTTTTTCGCATGCTATGACTACAAAAATGACTCAAAAGACAAGTAAACTTCACTCTGCTTTGGAGAAGAATATGATCATATTGATTGTAATAGGATGGACTATTACTACTCTCATGAGACACTCATGGTGATGGAGCAACGCAGATTTGGTTTTAAATTCTCTCCACACTATGATATCCTGGTTGGATCATGCAATGGATTAGTTTGTCTTCAGAAAGAGGTTCCTGGTGACCAGGACTTGCAGGAGCCTTTCGCAATTTGCAATCCCTTAACAGGTGAATTTTTTTTCTCTTAAAGCTAATTTGGGTGGGGATGTTGTAGATGGCGTTACACGGCTAGTTTCAAGTGGGTTCGGTTATTGTCACTCAAGCGGCGAGTACAAGGTTGTTAGACTTTGGAGAACCAGCAAGGAACGGCGGCGCGTATACACCCAAGTATATACTATTGGGAGAAACAAGTGGAGAGACATGGAAACACTTCCAGATCACACATTCTATGAATCTGGACCTGGTATCATTCCAGATGGTTCTCTTCATTGGTTAGTTCTTGACCAAGAAGCAATGTCGCATCATTGTAGTCTTTGATTTGGAAGATGAGAAGTTCGGATAGCTCCCCTGCCACCTTCCGAGGCTTATGAGGATGATGATTCAGGATCCTGAAAATGAACTCAAGTTGTTGGGAGGGAATTTGTGTTGGTTTAAGAGGACCTGGTCTCGCATAGAAATATGGGCATATAAAAAAGATATTCTTAACACTAAAAACACTAGATACCAGACCTTTGAAGAGCGTGACTACTACGGGAAAAATTCATGGAACTGGGTCAAGGATTTTAGCATAGAGTGTAAAAATTCATGGAACTGGGTCAAGGATTTTAGCATAAAGTGTATGGATCGTATTACCAGCCATTTGCCGTTACAAAAAGCAATCAAATACTAATTGTAGGTGAAAATAATCCACAGAGCTAGGTGGAACCATCCTGTCCAAGGGCGCACCAAGAAAAACAGACACTAGAAGCATTGAATCACCCCATCAAGTCTGGGCGCGAGGAAAGAGGAACGGGGACAGCTCGAAAAGCCGACATAAGGAAGAAAAGCTTTGATGTGACACCCATCGAGTTCGAAGACAATTAATGACCGACGGGGTTGGTGAAGAGATAAGAGAAGCTCATCCAAAGCAAGACTCGGCCAAGAATCTAAAAGGGCGACACCGATCACCTCCACCATTTAACGACATCGGTTGATGATACCACTCGGCTAGATGATTCGGCTCAAGAAAAGAGAGATCGACCAAAGCACAAGCGAGTCGCCCGAGAAGAACATCCGTAAAGCTAGACCAGGCTCAACACGTAATATTGATGTATCACTACCTGCAGCTATAAATAGAGATCATGTAGGAAGATAAAGGGGGAAAGAAAACAGGTTTGAGAGTATTGTGAAGAGAGCAGTGTTGAGTGTATTGTGGAGAGAGAGCATTGTTGAGCGAATTATATCCTTGTAATCTTGTGCGAAGTAATAAGATCATCCCTTAAACCCTGTGGACGTAGGTAATCATGCCGAACCACGTACATCTTGTGTTCTTCTATGTCTTTTGTTGATTTACTTCTTAGCATAGATCTTTTGGATGTAGTAGTAGGATTTTCTACATCTACATTCTGGCGCCGACTAAGGGGACCGTGTAACATCTTCGGATACCTTGAAATCGGTTACCAAAAGAGAGAAATCCAAGCTCATAAGTCACCATGCGTGTTAGTTGAAGCTAATGGAGAAACTCTTTTGGTTCAGAGTGTCGATAGGCAAGATTTGTGAAAAGTTTTTGTCTTCGTTTTTAGCCAAACCTCGTTGAGTTTTGAGGTAGGATTGTTTTGTTGGTATTAACCGCTTATGTTTCATTAGAGTCGAGTCGTCAGGGTTAAATCATCAAACTAGGCTGTTTGTCTAAGTCGTCTAAGCAGGTTATAAGAAGATCAATAAGCTCCCGAAATAACATCTTTTGATGTTGGTAGAAGCTAAAAATGAAATTCCACCTGCTGACCTTTTTTCTTTTCATATCTAATGGTTAAAATCCGTGGGCTGCTAGATTTGTTGTTTTAAGTTCACCTTCGTTTTTACTTACTTGAATTCACGAAAGGCTCACGGAAACTTAGTTTAAAGAAAAAAACTTGTTTAGTTAACTTCATCATCTTAACCCCATCAAACAAGAGCCGGGAGATCTCTTACTTTATGTATAAGGGATTCCGGTTGAAGAAGTTTGACTAACTGTGTAAAGATAAGGGTTTTCGTTAAAGCTTTCCCGGTCAAAAGTCGCCTTGTCGTCGATCTAAGGTAAAACGTAATGACACCTCAAAAGCTCCCGAATGGATCATCATTGATGACCGGTAGAAGCTAAGGTGAAACGTTGATTCGTTATTTGGATCTTCTAGTTAGCTAAAACAAAGTGTGATAGTGGTGGAGGCAAGACTAACTTGAAATCATCGAGTTCGGTTTTAGGAAACTATGGCTGAAAAGGAGTTTTAGTGGGCGCTTCATTGTCAAGCCTCATCTTGATCCTACGCTAAAAGCCTCACGGCATCGAAGAGACGATCGGTGACAAAGAATTGGTAAAGTTTATCGTATCATCAACTATAGTCAAGAAAGAAATCTTCCAACTTAGCATACGGATGATTAATGACTTGGCACTTGGAATGTTAGGACAAATAATGATTAATGCGTAGGGAAAGTATTGAAAGCAACGTGTCGAGGGGCGACTTTTCAAAGATTGTCCTTTACTTGGTCAAAACCACTTGATTTCTTGAGATCAACACGCTAGCATAAATGGAAGTGTCTTGTGAAAACTTTTCCACCTTGCCAGTAACTGGCATGTACTTCATCCTTAACCTTTTCAAAGCGGTTGAAGTAAGTGATGTATACTTTCTTGACGTAGGTATAAAGGGGCAGGCGAGGCGAAATGAGGGCGATCACGAAAGCAAATGGTGAGTACCTCCAGACGAGCGAGGATCCTAAGGAACCGAGTCACGCTGGATCTAGTGTACAAGAAGGACTCACGATTCCCGACACGAAGATCATCGGCCAAATAACCCGAACGAGCCTCGGGCACCGGGTCAAAGGCATGACTAGTGTCGACGAGGGAGGTCGATTTAGGCCGAGACGATGATCTCCCACCGTGGATGTCGAGGATTATCCGAGCCATATGGGGCAAGGGAATGAGGACGACATGATAGATGGAAGAACTGCGACGGATGCGAGGAAGAAGAGGAAGTGCAGACGATACGGGAGGAAGGGCGAGAAAGGCAGCAAGTAGTACCTTGCACGAACTAGAGCGAGAAGGTGAGAGACTCATGCGAGTACACTTAGCAAGGGGCGACCACAACCGAGACATCCCCCCAGCAGCGGCCGGTCATCCCGTAGCTCCAATCGATCCCCTCGTTATTCCCTCGACAAGGCCTCCAACCGCACCACCCAATGTGACAGGAAACCAAGTAAATGACCACTCTAGCCATGAAAGTACTGACCCAATGTTACTTTCTATATTGGCAAGCCAAAGAAGGAAAGAAGTTATGAGAGAGCTGCAAAGGAGAAACCTAGCTCTAGAACATGAAAACTACCGACTCTGTAACAGAAGGGCGGGGTCGAGAGGATCGTCGAGCCGAGGAGCTTCTAGCAACCACACCCCGTCAAGAAACACCCCACCCCCATCTCCGAGCCGAGAACACATACCCGACCCTAATCGACCAAGAGGAGGGTATGGGCACTGAGGATTCTTCGACCGAGGAAGAGGCAACCAATGGGGGTACGGATGCGACAACCAAGCAAAAGATCGAACAACTTGAGCATATGGTCGAAAACTAACAGAAACAACGAGGACGATAAGCTAGCGAAGTAATCAGTGAAGCGAGAAGACACCATTTACCAAGGAATTGGATCGGGCTTCATTCCCGCCCAAGTGTACATTGCCGATCTTCCCATATAGGTTTGACTAAGCACGGGTGACGCGGGAGAACACATCAAAATGTACAAGCATGTCCTTGTTACGAGTGGAAAAATTATGATGTGGTCATGTGCAAATTCTTCCCAACAAGCTTGGAGGGAGAGGCAAAGAGCTGGTTCTACACCTCCCGCCCGATGAATCCGTTGGAAGCTATGGAGTCCTGGTGGAAACCTTCCTTGAGACTTACATGCATAACAGTATTGCTCGGCCCAGAGTCAATAAGCTCTTCACACTTGCATGAAGATTTAGGGAACCATTGCGCTCTTTAACGGACAGGTGGAGAAAGTTATGCACTGACATCGGAAAGGTGTTGGTCGATCAACAGATATTCGGTTTCGAGAATTCAGTGGGGAGAACAGATCCCATTTGGGTAGCAATGTACACTGAGAAACCTAAAACATTAAGAGAAATCCGAAAGATGCAAGAGCACTACATCGCCTTAGAGGAGATTCAGGAAGCGGCACAAGGCAGAGGAATACAAGAGGCAAGCGTCACAGTAGAGGCAACCTCACGAGAAGCCCCAAAACGACTTGAGAAAAGGCCGAGCACACAACATCATGGGGAAAACAAAAGAGTTTAGGTCGAGAAAGGAAAGAAGCCTCGACACGAACCTAAATCTTACACTCCACTAAACGCACCATTAGAAGAGATATTCAAAGAAGTCGATAAGAGGAATGATATCCGATATCCTAAGAATCGGGGAATTCGGTTTGTGAAACAAGGAACCACCCAGTTTTGCCATTACCACCAGTTTCGAGGCCATTCAACTAATGATTGTTGGGAGGTGAAAGACATCATCCAGCACCTAATCCGATATGGATATTTACGGCATTTCGTAAAGACATCGCCGACACCTGCTCAACCCGACGTTCCAGTGCACCAAATAAGAATCAATCGTGGAACCCAGTTCTTTGCAACACCATATCGCTTTTTCGGCAACCCAAGGGTTCGATTTGAGGAAACATCACCTCGAGGATTCATAAAAGGGATCGATCGGGCAAGGGAAATATTCGGTGTGGCCAAAACCCGCCCATGGAACCATGGATGATGCGACCGATCACCTTCTCGGTGAAAGACGTCCCATTAAATGGTCAAGCACATGGGGATCCCTTAGTAATAACTCTGGCTGATCGAGGAATGGGGCGTACGCAAGATATTAATGGACGGCGGCAGCTCGGTCGAAGTCTGTTCTATGACACTTTCAAGAGGATGGCATTGTCCGATGACATCCCGATTCCGTCGACCTATCGAATCTACGGCTTCAACGGACGGTGATACCAAAGGAGAAGTTACCCTCGGAATCTCGGACGGGGAGGATTCCTCGACACACTCACCACCTTTGCGTGGTCGCGTTGTGTCACCATACGGCGATTCTGGTCGGCCTTGGCTTGCGGGAATCAAGGAGTCGCCTCGGCCTATCATCAAAGATTGCGGTTCCCATCGTATCGAGGAATAGTGCAGGTGCTAGGCGACCCCCAGGCAGCGAGGCAGTGCGTTCAGATAGACGTCCAGCAGAATGAGGAGAGGCGATCGAGGAAACGCCAAAAGAAGAACAAGTCTAAGGAAATAAAGGCGGGAGAAGAGTTGGAAAAGGTGATGTCACAAGCCATCGCTACCTATGAAGCTAGCGAGAAAGAAATCTTATAAAGCAATCACAAGAGCCGGCGACAGTCGGCGGAACCAAAGCAAAATTTCTCGGCCTTAGAACCTACTCGACAAATCAACTGGTACCAAGGAAGAGCCAAAAATAGTAAGAATAGGAACTCTTTTGACAAGCGAGCAATCTCGTTGAGTTGACAACTCTTTTGAAGGAACACATGGATGTATTCGCACGGCAAATGCACGATATGGAAGGAATTGACCGGAAGTCTCGCTCACATCACCTGCGGATAAACCCCAAGTTCAAGCCTATCCGACAAAAGATGAGAAGAATTGCACCGGCGCAAATAGCGGTGGAGGCCGAGTTGAAAAAGTTGCACGTAGCGGGAATCATTAGGAAAGCCCAATACCCGCAATGGATATCTAACATGGTGATAGTCCCCAAAGAAATGGAGGTGTTCGAGCTGCATCGACTTTAGTGACTTAAACAAAGCATGCCCAAAGGATAGCTTCCCACTCCCCTCATCGACCGGCTTGTAGAATCCATAGTTGGGTATAAGGCGATAACACTCATGGACGGATATTCGTGGTACAATCAAATACCCCCGGCCCCAGAAGATCAAGAGCATACATCCTTCTTCACACCAAGGGGTTGTATTGCTACACCAAAATGCCGTTCGGATTGAAAACGCAGGCGCCACCTATCAAAGGTTGGTGGAAGACATGTTTGAAGATAAAATACACGACACCATTGAGGTATATGTGGATGACATGTTGGTCAAGAGCGGGGGTGGCCACCAACCACATCGACGATCTCAGAGACATATTTCAAACCATGAGAAGGTACAAGATGAGGTAAATCCAGCCAAGTGCACTTTACGGGTCACCTCGAGCAAGTTTTTAGGTACACTCCTTTAGGCTTGAATTTAAAGCGACTAACAATGTCACGGAATACGAGCGTAATACATGCCTTGCGTTTGATAGTGGAGATGGGAATCCAAGAGGTACGGCTCTGGCGACTCGGCTAGTCGTCAGGCAAATGTGGGCGGCGACGCCATACACGACCCTTTACTACGAAATATTGGGAACTCGCCCAATTCTATATCGGCCAAATACCGAGCATCAAGTTCCGGCATATCTGCAGGAAGGACAATCGCCACTCGGACGCCTTTAACATACATTGCTTCCATGTTGTGGATGCAAGCATCGAAGGCATCGAGTTATGAGAGTCTTAATGCCCTCGGTGCTGAGACCATGGACATCGGCGCACATGTCGCAAACAACCACTCACCCGATCGATGATTTCGGGCCGATGATTGGAGGAAACCGATTCACGAGTATCTCGAATCGGAAAGTTGCCCAAGAGGCAACCCGAAATCAATAAAATCAAAAGCAAAGCGGCTGCGTACGAGCTTCGAGACGGCACTCTATCGAAAGTCGTACCTAGGACCATTACTAAGGTGCACGAGTAAAGAAGAAGGGCACACTATCCTCAACGAATTGCACTATGGAGCGGCGGAAACCACGGCTCGGGCCGTATCCTAGCAGACGAGCTAAAACTATGGGATATTTACGGCCATACATGAATGAGGACGCGAGACACATGGCCCTCATGCGATGAATGCCAAAAATTTGGAAAGAAGATACATGCACCGCGAAGTGACATTGAACTCGGTTATCCGGTCCTCGGCCTTTCGCTAAATGGGGAATCGATATCGTGGGACCATTGCATGTCGGATCGGGCGCAGAGAACACCTGATTGTAGCCAGCCGACTATTTCACCAAATGGGTAGAGGCGCCCCATTGAAAACACATACGAGATAAAGATGTTTTTCGATTCATCCGGGAACACATCATATGTCGCTTTGGAGTACCAGCAGCAATTGTGTTTGACAATGGGAAACAACTACATGGCAAGAACATCGACTTGCTATTCAACACCTACAATATTCGAAAGAGCAAGTCTACACCCATGTACCCCCAAAGTAACGGACAAGCCGAGATCACGAACAAGACCATCGCCGATAATATGAAGAAGAAGCTCGACGGGGAATATGGAGAATAGTGCGAAGAACTTTATAATGTTTTGTGGGCATACGGGACAACTCGCAGAGAGGCAACCGGGTTGTCGCCTTTCATGTTAACATACGGGACCGAAGCCATCCTTCCCACAGAAGCAATGATACCTACAACAAGGACCGAAGCATGGAGACGAAACATCTCAGCTGATCTTATCCTGGCTAAACTAGACGATCTAGAAGAAACAAGAGAGATGGCTCTGTAGAAAATGGAAAATTACCAACGAAGAATCCAGCGAGAGTACAATAAACGGGTTAGACCCAGATAATTTCAACCAGGACAGTTGGTATTAAAGCATCTACCCGAGTTATGAACGTGATAAAAGGCGGAAAGTTAGCGGCGCGATGGGGAGGACCCTACACCATTGTTGAGAAGGTCGGCGAAGGGGCATACAAGATACTAAAACCAAAGCGGAACACACTGAGCCACGGCCGTGGAATGATACGAGACTAAAACTATATCACCCATGAAAGCAGGTATGATATATTGTCATTTATTCCCGTAAAATGCCACGTGGGGTTGGAAATATGACAAATGCGTCTAAATGGTCGTTTCGAACCGGGGCGATGGCATTGTGCAAGTGCTGGGGCGACTTACACTAAGACGGACTAATCGAACTCGGGCGATGGCGGTGCACAAGTGCCGAGGTAGTCATAGGGCCACTGGCGGTTGGAAACCGGTGGCGATTGTCGGAACACAGTACTCGACAATCGAAGCGTCAACATTGCTCCCCTGTAGTGGCGAAATCACTTGCCCAAGAAAGTTAATCGATAACTTCTTGGGATATCGATCCCCTAAAAATTAGGAAGGACCAACTACCCCTGTCACTAGATCTTGAAAGACGGTGATGAGATACCTCAATCGGGACATGGCATTGGGCCCGATGACCCTCCATGTTGAGCGTGTTCGACAGAAACGACATTTATGATTAACCAATCTACTTATGTTTATGCAGGCATATATAACTTAGCCGCATAAAAATAAACCATACATTGTCGGTGTAACATAAGTAAGAACAGATCACGGAGCATAATAAGTGTCGGATAGCAAGAAAAACAACCAAAATGGCGGCGCGGCACTCCATTAAAAAGTGTACGAGAAATTGAAGGCGTTCGAAGCAGTTACAACCCATGGCAAAGGGTAAGACAACGACGCAACGCTACAAAAGACAAGCTTACTCTTTAGAAGGAACCGACCCCGGAATCGCCCTCTTAGCAGCAGCATCGGCTCGTTTCTTATCAAGCACCGCCTTTACACCGGCTTTGACCTTCGCAACGAGCTCATCGTTAAACTTCGCCCTTTCAGCAGTGAGATCCTGTGTCAGCTGCGTCGACGCCGCTTCGGCAGTGGCTACCCGCTCGAGTAGTTGAGACTCCCTCCTCTTCAATCGGGCATTCTCCTCCTCCAACGAGGCCGCCTTCCTCTGCTCCTTGCCAAAACAACAAGAGCGATCGGTTACACAATAACAAACACTAAGACGACGACAACAAGGAAAACACAATACAAGGCGCACCACCTTCCAATAAAGGGGTAACTACTCTAATGGTCTCTTGAGACTCGGACAAGCTACACTCGAGAAGACATCTTGGAAGAAAGTTCTAGATATCGTTGTTCGTTAAACTCACTAGAGGGCAATACTTCTTATGATCACTCCATTCGGCCCTCTCACGGAATGGGCTATCACGCAAACCCGATAATTGAGCGCACCCACTCCAACTCCTCGGAAACCTTCTTGGACTCACGAGCTTCTCAAGGGATTCCACAGCTACACCTCTCGGCAGCATTCTTCTCCCCCAAGATCCGAAGGCGATCTGCGTGTAAGTCTCGAACCTGAAGCCTCAGCCGACCACATTGACCTTCTAAGTTATCGGCCAACAGTGTTTTATCGGCAACAATACCTTGAAACCGAGCTAAGCTCGCCCTAAGATTATCAATTTCTTCAGGGACATACTCAAAAGTCTCATAACGATGCGGTGGTCTGAGACCCTCAATCTCGGTCTCCTAACGATCAATTTTAGCATCTTTGTTGACAATCCGTTGTTGTAAATTCGACACGTGATCCCGTTCTATATTAATTTCTCTCTTCAACAATCGATACCTCGTGAAGAAAGCATCGGCCTCCGCACTAGAAGTTTCGGCTAGGAAGGCAGTACTAAACTCAGGATATTGGCACTACAGAATCAACCATAAACACGTGAGAGCTAAATAATTACCTTGGGTCTCGGCTAGTCGCTTCTCCAGCCCCCGGGATCGCTCACGCTCCTGCTGTAATAAGAGACGGAGATTCTCTCTCTCGGCAACCTCCCTGCGCTGAAGGGCAGCGTTTAGCAACGAGCGGTTGACATCCTACAAACACCAACAGCGTTAGCAATGACCTACAACTTGAATGCATGACACGATCAACACAACTCATCACGGGTCAAAAGTACCCTTCAAAGAGTAGGCATCATACGGCGAGACCTTTGGATCTTCTCTTCATCCGGCAGCGAGGCAAAATCGGGAGAAATAAGAGCTCCAAGAGAATTGCACATAGGACTGAGACGGTAAAGGAGGTGTTGCTCCCACGAATTAGGAACCACGGGGAGAAATGGGCTCGAAACTCGCCCCCGAAGCGGTGTTCTCTACTTCACAGTACCGCGTCATCCCCACCAGACTTCTCCAATTGCTTCGGCTCCTCTTCATCACCATCGGCCGTACTCCCCATCAAAAAGATCATCATCATCATCCCCATCAAACTCGAGATACACAACACCATCGGCAAGAACAACTCCTCTACCCAGTGGATCTTTGAGGCACGTTCTTTTTTCGGGGACGAGTAAATCGCCCTTAGTCTCTTTGCCCTTAACACTAGGCTTCCCACCTACAAGGGTAGACGAAACATCGAAGTTTTACGAGGCGACTTCCTCATGAAATGCGATAAAGGCGGCCGATCCTCAAGATCCTCACCATCTCTCGGCTGAAGCACCTGAGCATCATCGATCCTCAGCTCGCGCATGAGCCAATGTCAGAATCATTCAAGGCAACAAATAGGGGCAAGTACATGTACTACAAAGAAGGAGTAGTATATTTGTTACCTTCCCTGTTTCCTCCTTGGCCCCTGCACCAGAACCCCTATCCCTTTTGCGAGGAACGAGGGAATCAGAAGGAACGCTCGGGAGCTTGGACTGAAAACACACAGAAATTGAAACATCGCCCTATCAGTTACCCGAGCCGACCAAATAAATCTAAAGCCAAGAAACATACTCACCCGATCAACATTGACCACCCAGAAGGGATAAGGCTCGGACGGAGAAGGAAAATTGCCGCTCGAAGGGGACCCGGAGATAACCGGAGGAACTCGGTCCCAATCCGCATCACTAGTATGACCGGGCATGTTTGTTGGAACTCTTCCCCTACGGATCCTCGTCCAGTAAAAGCTTCTTGACACCCTCGGGGAGAGTTTTATGACGATGTGGGCTAGCGACAAAACCCGGCAAGATCACCATTGGTGGCGGTCCCACTTCGATAGTTATCGGCAAAGCGGCGGGAGTATAGTCACTCGCTTGGGAAGGATCGTAGGTGGACCGGGTGGTGGGAGCACACTCGCCTCGGCTGCGCCTCTCCCACTCGGATAAAATACGAAAGGTATTGCCATTCCAGCGAGGCAAGGCACGGAAGGGCGAATCTTAGAAAGAGCCTCGTACCAAAACAGACGGTGGGATCGTACAAAGGAAAGCGCGACCCGAGCTCTACCGAACCACAGTGACAATGGTCTCCTCGGCAGAGTGTGGAAACTTTAGAACATCATCCTTCTTTAAAAGCCTTTTTGACAAGAGTCGACGTCATAACCATGAAGATCGAATTCATCTTTCAAATTTGTCGGATTAACTGTTCATCCGACAAGTCTTTGGCGGTTATCTTATCGGCCCTACATGAAAACGAAGAAGGATTATCGGAAAAGATAGAATCGAGCACGATAATCATGCCTGAAGGGCTCTCCATAACAAACAAAGAGTCGAGCGGCACACCGTCTTCATCGAGAAAACACATAGCTCACGCACCTTTTTTCCACCATGGAAGGGGTTCAAGACGCCATGAAAGCTGGTAGACGGGGGAGGAGTAAAAGTACTACGGAATCGGAAATTACGGCGGTGACGGAGACGGGAAGACTCATGACAAAGATGGAAAGGGGAAGTAAGTCTGCGAAGAAGATAGCTAATGGCAAGGAAAGAAGCAGAGGAGAACGGAGAGAGAGGAGAGAAAATGGCTAAGGAAAAGTAAAGAGAGAAAGAGGTTTAAAGACCATACTTATAAACCTCACCTGTGGTAACCGACGTGGAAGGTAAACCGGTCGCGACAAGTGAAGAAAGTGGGGAACATCATGGCGCAAAACCGGCATGACCGGGGACGTGGGAAGACGAGGCGGTTTCTTCCCCACGTGTCGATCACGAGTGGAAGAAGGGCATAAATGTAGGTGCAAATAATCCACGAGCTAGGTGGAACCATCCTGGCCAAGGGCGCACCAAGAAAAACAAACACTAGAAGCATTGAATCACCCCTTCAAGTCTGGGCGCGAGGAAAGAGGAACGGGGACATCTCGAAAAGCCGACATAAGGAAGAAAAGCTTTGATGTGACACCCATCGAGTTCGAAGACAATTAATGCACTGACAGGGTTGGTGAAGAGATAAGAGAAGCTCGTCCAAAGCAAGACTCGGCCAAGAATCTAAAGGGCGACACCGATTACCTCCACCGGACAGAACGACATCGGGTGATGATACCACTCGGCTAGATGATTCGGCTCAAGAAAAGGAGAGATCGACCAAAGCACCAGTGAGTCATGAGAAGAACATCCAAAAAGCTAGACCGGGCTCAACAACTGTAATATTGATGTATCACTACCTGCAGCTATAAATAGAAGGGGGGCAAGAAAACAGGTTTGAGAGTATTGTGAAGAGAGCAGTGTTGAGTGTATTGTGGAGAGAGCATTGTTGAGCGAATTAGATCCTTGTAATCTTGTGCGAAGTAATAAGATCATCCCTTAAACCCCGTGGACGTAGGTAATCATCTTTGAACCACGTTACATCTTGTGTTCTTCTATGTCTTTTGTTGATTTACTTCTTAGCATAGATCTTTTGGATGTAGTAGTAGGATTTTCTACATCTACACTAATGTTGGGAGTACGTCATCTCTACTGTTATGACCCTGAAACTCGAACTGTAAGCAGCCGTTTGAAAGATATGGGTATGGATCAAGTAATTCCTCACGCAAACAGCTATGTTTCGTTGAAAGATTACGGGGAAACATGGTATGGGCCGGGGTGCTCAGCAGTTCCTCAAACAAACACCTATGTTTCCATGTCAGAAGCTAGAGATGCTTATGATGGTGACAATCATAAAAGAAAGAGGCAATCTTAACACAATTTTTTTTTTTATGGTTTTTATTTTGTTGGAATGTCTTCTTTTGCTTTATTAGATGGTTATCTTTTGTTGAAGTATAGAAGATTTTAGAGCTCCTGCGCAAATTCCTGTTCTGGTTATCAGTCATGGACTTTCTAGGATGCCGCCAACTTCTACAAGTGAGAATCATTCGCTCAAATAAATTGAATTGGAGTACCATTAAATAGGAATTAGATCATATGTTTTATTAGCCTTTTCTTTTTGTTTTTAACTTTCGCTAACACGTGGCAAGGAGTTCAACACAATTGGGACGCTAAAATGCGTACGCTAAATGAGAAAGGCGTACGCTACATTGCTGAATGATGATGCATTCGTTTTCCGTTCCACCCACAGAGATATCTTCCACGCGTTCGTGTCTTCTGTTGTTGCTTGTCTATTTCAATGATTTCCGAGGGATGCTCAGACGTCGGAGGATTCTTAGAGTTCTGATGAACTGGGCCGACAGTGGCGGTGGTGGTAGTAGTATTGAAGAATGTATGATCACCATTGCTACTACTGAAGTCAACAGTACGTTTCTCGAGCCAAGAGAAGATGTCAGAAAAGACAGTCTCAATGTTGTGGTCAGGCTCTCCAGATGTGAGAGCATGCCACATTTCAGGGTATAGCTTAAATGTCTTGTCTTTACTACCTGCTTGCTCGTACAATGCTCTACTCACTCCTGGATCTGTTACTATGTCCGCTTCTCCGTGCAATACGAAGAATGGCAATGTTACCTGGATACATTCACATAATTAATCGCATCCACATCTAAATCAAGTAGGAATACTTGCAAACTATTGCAAAAACTTAATATACTTGGGCTAGATTCACAGCCATTATAAAAAAATTCGTTTTTGCTATGCGAAAAGATTTTTCATAGGGGGTTGGGAACAATCTCTATCCTACAGCTTGTAGCTGTTGTGGAAGTAAAAGCAGAGAAATAGGGAAGCGAACCTCATTTAAGGTGTCTTCGAGGCTCATGCTGGTCCTGAGCATCTCTAGAGCTGTTTTAAGCCTGGGTTTGTCTTGATATATCAATTTGTTGTTCCTTACCTACACAACACAATATTAATGTCCATTTACTCATCAGAACCGAAAACGTAATAGTACTGGTATGTCCAATCCAACAACCTAGAGAGAGACAGAGAGAGAGTACCTCTTCCCGTTTAATCGGGTCCTTGAAGGCAGAATCAATGACATCTTTCGTGGGGACAATTTTCCATTTAGGTATGATCTCTTCTATCCTTGTCAACATATTAACTACCACTGGATGTGGTTTCAGCTTCTCTGATATCTGTCAAGGCATAATTTCCGACAACAATAAAATTGAGAGCCATAACCAAAACTTGGGGCGACAGTCCTAATTAAGCAGACTGTGTAAGGTCTCAGAAGATTGAGTGTTAACGGCCTAAAGCTATTAAAAAGCACAAGCTGTTCCAATTATAGCATCAGCTTGATCACAAAGTCATTTCTAATCAACCAAACACATGAAAATAGACAGACAATGAACCTTTCTTTTTTCATTTTTTTTTTTTTTTTTTTAGAAAATCAAAATTTTGCTAAGAGGCTGATAGACTATCAAAATTTTCTCATCACCAAGGAAATTCTGTACCTGACCATTAATAGTGGTCTATATATTGTTTCCTGGTTAGAGTAATACTGAGCCAGGTTATGGACCTAACTTGTTGTACCAGCAAATTAAGGGCATCCGAACTAGAATTCTAGATGGACTAATACGGATATGACTGAGACTGTTTAGGTGAATCAATATATATATATATATATCATCAGTATTACACAGTTGTTGGTATCTTGATGAACCCCATACCATTGAATGCTAGTTATGAGCATAAGATTTTTAAAAATTAGCCAGAAAATCAAAAGGAAATTGAGAGCGTTGTATTGATGGGATAGACGTTGTATACCTTACACATGGGTGCGACAAGAACAGCACCATTCCAGTAAGTCGGGTCTTTTTGTGGATGAGTAATGCAACTGCTCCTCCCATTGACTCTCCATATAAAAACCTTGCTTTGTCCTTGTACTCTTCCTGATCTATACATATTTAAAACAACCAAAGATGCTAAGACTAAGTATCCTTGAAGCAATGTTTTCCAACGGAAGAAAATACGGTATGTGGGGAATACTGTTATAGAGCCAAGTTCCTCACATTTTAGTTTTATACAAAACTGAAGTCTAATTGCATTTAGGGTTGAAACCTGGAAGCGTAAGGTACTTACCACACACTGATTTGAAGAAGCTGCTGCAATCGTTTACAATGTTGCTGAACTTTTTAATATAACACCGGGCTCCTCTTGACCGTCCATGTCCTTCGTAATCAATCCCTATCACTGCATATCCTGCACATGCTAGCCTTGTCCCACAACCTACAACACCCCAGAAATATGATTACATTACTTATGTCCCTGGCTCCGATCCCAAATGATCTTTGTATTCAAAGTTAAAATTATTCCTGAAAGCGACACAATAACACTCACTAATTTTAACTAATACTGCAGCCAAACACCATTTAGTGGAAAGCACGGACACCTCAACAAAAATCGTGTGTCCACATCTGACACACAAATCGGTGTGACATCACTAATAATGCTCACAAATTCTGTGTCATACAGAATTTTAGTATAAATACACATACTAGTAATGCTTACAAAATTTCACAATATTACATATTGACGCTGACGCATCTACAACCCTTTTTTCTTTTTTTTTCTTTTTTTTTTTTGTATCCCCCGTACCCATGCTTCCTAGGTGGGCTATGGCTGTATTTAAGTTGAGACCTATATTTTTATTTTTGGTTGTCCACCATAACCATAATAAGTGTATCCATCAACATTACTTCACCCACTTGTTTTCCGTTTGAAAGAAAGACTATCTCTGACTGACTATTGCGGCATAAAGAATTAAGTGTCTATTTCTAATCTTCCACAAATCAATTAGTGTGTACTTTGGTTGTTTGGTTAACCTAACGGAAACAAAACCAAACACTCATAGATAGACCCATTCTCTACTTTTCCAAAAGAAAAAGAATTAGGTGACATTGATTTTTGTTTTTATTTATTTCAATCAAGAAGTCTAGACCTAACCTTGAAGGAAATGAGGCCTTTTCTTCAATTATATGTAACATAATTAAAGTTAATTAGTGTAGTATTACTGTATTATGCAGATACTTCCTTGAATTAGTAAAAGAGAAAAAATAATTAGTAAACTTGGACCATAAAAAGTCTATGATCTTTACTTAAACCCATATTCCAAAAAAATTTCTACCTCAACTACCATATGTGGAATTTTGAGTGATAATAATAGAAAGGTTAAACTTTAAATTCCCAAAAATTCTAAAGGTAGGAAAGCAGTTCTTTAGAATCTTGACCATTTATTGGTTAAGGAATACAAATTCTACATTTGAGAGTAGGTCTCACATTGTAATTCATGAATATAGATTCATTCATCATATAATTTCATCAAGGAAACCAAAAATTAAACTCAACTGCTAGTAATTATTAAATTAAGAAAATTTTGAACTAAGGGTAAAATTCCTTCCTAATTCAGTAATACTATGATGACATTAATTACCTTTCATGGAAGCACTGCATTCCATTCCATAACCATGGCAGAGAAAAACAAGGGCCTTTGGAGAAGAAAAAGGCAACCACCTACAAGTAAATAGCTGAATTCCTCTTGAATTCCTAATGTACCCCTATCATCCAAAAAAAAAACTGATCATTTCATTTCATCATCAATTAACCATCAAAAAAACAAGAAGAAGAAGAAGATGATGTTCATATATATGAGAAATCATAAAAGAGTATTGCATGATCAATGAAATAGTAGTACACACTCACCTCTTGATACTCTATGTCCATCCTTAAGCTCTAAAAAAATAATCAACCTGCTATGCATCCAAAAAAAAAAAAAAAAATGAAAAAAAAAAAATGAAACAGCCATTACATTGAGAGATTCATCAATACATATGCATGATGCTTCCTACAAAATGATATAAGAGTAAAATACCTTAATATTAGACTAAAGTTGTTGCTCTTGTATCACTTAGATGGTGATGTTGTAGTCCCAAGAATACTGAAGTGTGAAATGAAATGAAGAAGATATGATGAGATTGAGAAGAAGAAGAAGAAGAAGAAGATGAAGGAATATGAATCTCATTTAACTCTCTTTCTTTTCTAGAACTTCTTTGCATTTATTTCTCTCTCTGCCCATTACGTTCGTTATCATCTTCTTGAACAGCTTCATCAGACATCATATATTATATAGTAATAATATATATTTGGGCCATCAAATCTCTTTATTACGTGATTATTAATTATTTTTGTATTCTTTTTTGCTTTCCTACTTGTATATACTGTATACATACGTGTGTGTACATCGAGAAACGTGTCCTCAAAATGTGTGGCTGTCTATGCGGATTCGTCATCTCTCGACACGTCTACAGTGAGTAGACTCGTACTATGCCATGTTTTGACCCGGAACTTCAGCAGTTATTGGCACGGCCCTGGAAATTACTCCCAACGAAGAAAACTCATTTAGGGGCTTCCAAGATACTCAATGACTAGGGGTTTGGTTAAGTATAGTGTCTAAGTTATCCAAAACCAAGAACCTAATTTAAATTATTACTCTCAATCTAATCATTTCTTAATTTATCGGCTTTACGTGCAACTTTAAATTTATCTTCTCTTTTCTCTTATTTCCAAACGAAATCGCTTCACGGTTTTTGAATAATCAGTTATTTGAAAAACTATTCGTCGTCGATATACACCCTATGTTAGGTAGGATTCGACAAACCCATTCTCTCGTTGTTGTTTCTCCGCAGGTTTTCGTGCTTGAAATAAGTTAGATTCAATAAATTAAAATCGGAAAAAATAGATCGCAAGGTCTCTTACGGTTAGATCGAAGACTAATTTCCCAGCCTTAGGTATGTTTCTTGCTTTTTTACGGCTTTGAAATAAAGAACTCATAGCCGTAACTTGATTGAAAGATTCTTACGGTTGAGAATTTCATCACTGGATCGTAGAAAATTCATAGATACTTTTGAAATTGTGCCACAGAATTCCCAACCATAATTTTTTTTTTGTTGTTGAAAATTTATCTAAGTATTCTCTGCGGATTGGAATATATATCTTTAACCTAGTTGTAATAGGAAATGATCGACCTGGTAGTAGATATCATATAATTGGGTTTTTCCTAATTTTACCCAAATACGACTATGAGTTCATCATTTTCTTAGGAGGTGTTATTTTGGCCGGCTTTAAGTTCAAACTGATAACAAAAGGACATTGGAGATAAGCTGCTAGTATACCTTACTATTTTCATCCATCGTTGAGTGAATCAAATTAAGTGTTTTTCAAAAAAAAAAAAAAATCGCTCTCTTCTTTTTCACAAAATTGGTTAAAAAGACCAAAATCAACAAATCCTGGGTGAAAAAGACATCTAGATTTTGATACTGTTTAAATGGAAAAAAAATACAAAAATAGCCCAGGATGTAAACAGGTTTCATCCTACCCATTTTCAAATACTTTTTCTTTTTTTAATTTACACCAGGATGCATCCAGTTTCATCCTTGCTATTTTTTAAGTTTAAGTCGGGATGAATCTAGTTTCATCCTTGCTATTTTTTTTTGTCCATTTCACCCATACTAATTTTTACTCGTCCATTTGAACCAGGTTTTAAAAATATTTGGACAAATGACCCATTTTCCGCTTCTTTTTCCCTCCAAAAATACAAAATACAATACATAATGTTCAACTACTAACAATAAACCAAAAATCATTACTATCCTAAGTTAATTAATAAAAGTTAACTGTCTAATTTAATTAAATAAACTCGAACACCTTTGCCACGGTGAGGAGGGCCGACCGAAGAAAAACGAAACACCGCTGAATGTTATTACATAAAGCGTAATAAAATTATCTAATTTAATTACATAACGCGTTATACATCCTTTTTTAGTTAGAATGTTATTTTTAAGGCATAATGTGTTATGCATCCTTTGTGGTGGTTTACTATGCGTTCAATTTTCAAAAATTGTGCCTAAAAGAATAAACACCTCCGAGTTTTTCATAAAAACTTTAAATTTGATATTGTAATTTTGTGCTCATTGTATAGATCTCTTTAAAATCTTTCCAACGAGATAAAATTTGTAAAATTCCAAGACACTGATTTTTAGATTTGTTATATTCTAGTTTGCTTGCCAATTATACCCCTGAAAATATAGGATACATAAAAAGTTATAATAACTGGACTAAAAGGGAGGGGCATTTTTGGTTTTTTTAATAGTAACCATTTCCAATCTTTTTTTTTTTTATCAAATTGCACATTTGCGTTATGCCTCATTTACAAAAAAGTGCCCAACAACACGAACTTATAATTTATTTTTTTTGAATATAGGGATTAGGGATTATGAATTTACCAACAAGTGATCCCATATGCAGACTTTTTTATTGGGAAACACTTTTCTCTCTTCTCTCTCCAAAAAACTCTCTTTAAAACCCTAATAGCTGTCATTATCATATTGCTCAGATCTGATCCTTTGGGACCAGATCTGAGCAAGGATTATTATTTTTCTTTAGTTTTAGTAGATTTTCTAATAGAATAATATTTTTTAATTTATGGTGTTTTTTTTGACACATTTCTTCACCATTTTGGTGACTTTATCTTCGCTTTTTGGGCGATTCTTTCTTCGCTTTGGGCGCGATTATGTCTTCACTTTGATGGTGATTTATTCAATCTTTGTTAGTTGTTTCATGGATTATTATTCTAGATTCGAGAACATCGACGATTCAACATGGTATCACTTTGAGTTCATCTTCAACAAAAGGCATTTAAGGCATCCGCGTTCTTCGTTCATATATACAAGATTAAGGGCGAAGCACTCCTTTGTTTTTGGAGCATTTCTTGTTATAGAAGAAAAACATTCAAAATGGTCGAAATTGATTCCGCATTATACCATATTTTCTCTATACTTTACATACAAAAATTGGATACCTTTGCGGTATTTTGCTTTTTCACTTCGTGAATTACATGTAATTGGTATCTTTATTTATATTTGGGTTTTAATTTTCTTGTGTTTTTATGTTCTTTTTCTTTTAAACAATCATGTAATCACCTTTTTGGATTGAATGGAATGTGGTCTGATTATTCATCAAAAAAAAAAAAAAAAAAGCCAAGTGACCCTATTTTATGTTAAATGAAAATCCTCCGTATTAAAAATGTGCCCTTACTTAAATGTAAGTTGCACCATAAAATTTACCATTAAAACTGTAGCGCCCCCTAAGTTAGCAGCTGACTAATCCAAGAGATTAGCTATAAAATGAGGCACTAACGATCTAAAATATATATTTAAACATTAAGAAAGAAGTTCCAAACAAAGATTAACCCGAATCTAAACCCTATCTGAAATAAATACAAGAACTCCTCTCATATGATACATATACAGTAGTGAGTTGGTTTACAAATAGTTTATAAACACAAAATAAACATAGCGGAAGCTAACCAACTAAAGAAACCAATTCCTCGAAGCTTTCTTCGCCACATGCACATCTTGCCTGGATTTTAACAAGTTTTAGAATCACTGCACTCTCTTTGGCTGCTTCCCTTTCAACTTCAGAGTCAGATTCGTCAGTAAGGTAAACCGGGTCACACTTGTCAACGGAAGTCTGTTTTGGTGGAACACTAGGTTTGTCTATATTCGAGATTGACAAATCTTTCTCTTTAATATATTTCATAGAAACATACCTTTTATTTCAGGTGATGCGTTTGTCAGAGATAACACTTCTGTCCATATTCAGATCGCTACAAACACAGACTTATAAGGTCTTTAGCGTGTTTGCCTGCTCTGATACCAATTGAAAAAGCGGGGGTACAACAACCACACCCAACAATTCGTTTGGCAATCTGAATAGACAAACTCCAATATACTTCCAAGAGAATCAACTAGACAGTTAGACTCAATCTAGAGAAAAGTAATCAAAGAGTTTTATATCTCTATTTCTTAATTCAATCTGCAATCAGCAAATAGGAATTTGCGAGCCCGATTGAATATAAGAGAAATAACTTGAACGGTACCAAAGACCAATGTTCAAGTATCAATCAATTTCAATCAACAACCAATGTTCAAGTATCAATCAATTTCAAGTATCAATCAATTTCAATCAATTAACAAACCAAATCCAATTCAAGCTCAAATCGACGGCAAAAACAAACACTTTCTTATTGTTTCAACAAATTACACAAACCCTTGATTTTTCTAAAGCACCAACAACATCTTACATCTTCAATTCATGAACAACCAGTCTTAAAATTGTATCAACTCCTAAAACCCCTTTTCAATCTTCACCAATTCTTCGATCTAACTTCTCTTTTTCCTTATTTAAACCATGGATTCATTTTACACTAAAAACCCCAAATCAAACCCTAACCCCCTCCATTGATTCTTCACCATCTTCAAATCTTGATCCCTCTGTGTTTTTCACCTAAACACCAGCAGATATAGATCCTCTTGCAAACTCCTCAATCGATTCTCCCATCAAAACGATCCCAGATTCACAGTATCCCTTCACCAGCTCAATCGATTCTTCACCATCTTACAAAACCATCCATTTTCGTTGTCCATCGCCATTAAATCAAGACCCATTATCAATTGATTCCAAAACCCCCAAATTCAATTTGCTGTTGTCGAAATCATCGAATTAATACAATAATCATCACTGTAATTACCCATTCCAACCACATCAAACCACACAGAACCGTTGTTGTTGTTGTCGTTGTTTGAGGACGGGCATCTGTTACTCATCTCTTCCAGATGGAAGACCAGCAAAAATGAAAATAAATGGAAGAGTATTTCTACCAGACGGAAAGGAGAAGAAGAAGAAGATGGGGATGAACATTTGATAGTGTATTTTTCTAATATTTGTCGTTATCTCCAACACAACATAGAAAGGCATAAATGTAATCTTTTCCCGTTCACGATATATCTTTAAACGATATTTTGGCGAGATATTGGCCAAATCAAAGACGAGATATTGACTGATATAACAGAATTGGATGGAATCTTTTTGATAGGCTTAGATTTGTAAGAAATAAAAAAAGAGGCTTAGATTTGAAAACGAGGGTCCAGTAGCTCTAATGAGAATCCCAACCAATTTCTGCAATTTAAATGAAAATCAAAGAGAAGCTAATGTTTCTTTTTTCCTATTCGATTCTAGCTCTTTATGATTTGAATTCATTGCCAGATCGTGATCTAACGTTAGGTCTGTAATATGCCTCCACCAAGTAGTTTTTACTATACGTCAGTTGAATTATGTAAGGTGAATATGATTCAATCTCGAGTCGTGTTTTTATGACTTTGACAGATGATCTAAAGCTTGTTATACCTTTTAAGAATATTTCAGTTAAATTTTTAGTTTTCGCTGATAAACTTGGACTCAGACATACTATTTGGGTGTAAGATGTCAGCATTAGTGAATCAAGATTGTCATCTGTTTTGGGAAGCAGTTTCTGCAATTGTGTCAATTGAGTTATATTCTGCATGTTTTCAATTAACCATTGTAACCTGGATCAAACTTCAATTTCATAGATCATTTACTACATTTCTACGTACCGTTGTTCCTTTCATTAAAAATCAAAGATATTTAAATTCCAACATACGAAACTTCACCTATTGCGTTCAAATCAACACGAATTTATGAAAAATAATTGAATATAAGGCTTATGAATTTACCAACAAATGACCCTATTTTGTCTTACATGAAAAGCCAATCTGTTAAAAATGTCCTCTGCATTCCGTTGTTCCTTTCATTAAAAATCAAAGATATTTAAATTCCAACATACGAAACTTCACCTATTGCGTTCAAATCAACACGAATTTATGAAAAATAATTGAATATAAGGCTTATGGATTTACCAACAAATGACCCTATTTTGTCTTACATGAAAAGCCAATCTGTTAAAAATGTCCTCTACATTCTTAATGTAAGTTGATCGTTGCACAATTGGAGAGCAGCCCTATGGTTGCATAAACAAAATGAATTATCTATTTAATCTCGAATGCACCATAAAATCTACCATTAAAACCACGTATTTATCCCAATAAATACGTACTCTTATGTTAGTGGAATTTATGTTCACTCACCTCATGTCCTAGAGCAGTTTTTTTCAGAAAGAAAAACTGTTTGTAGACTTGACCATAGGTTGAATTGACAGTTGATTTTGTATTCCAATGGTCCGACAACTGTGTGGTATCAATATGCATTAGTACATTGGCAGTAATTTTTATAGATTTGAAGACGTTTCGTGAAACCTGGCTAAATTGGGCATATAAGGATTAATTTGGGTCTTTCACTACGTGACAAAAAAGAGACATTTTGAAGTAAAAATGAAAAGTCCCTTCACCAACTATTTTTTTTCATGGCTAATTTACCCCTGATTAATTAGTGTTAATTCGGGTGATTAGTGGTAAAATATCGTGTTAGATGTGAAATTAACTTGTGTTAATGAATCATCTGAACATGAAAAAATTTGAAAATTTGAAAATTTTTGAAGAACACCAACTTAGAATCGGTATGTGTTGCCATTGGTATCAACCGATTGTAACCTCAAAAACATACAGAGATTTTCTGAAACTTGCTTCTACCCAGAACCGGTTTATATGGACATGAAAATCAACCGATTATCCATAATCGGTTTATATGGGCATGAATATAAACCGATTGTGGGTAAATTTTTCCTTTTTTTATCTGTGAATTATGTGTTTTTAAACATCAAATAAAATTAAAATTCATTTTATGCCCGAGTTAAGAATGAGTATGACTTCATACTCAGTTTCAAATCGTTTAAGAAGTTGTACTCGTTTTCAATTCGAGTATAAAGTTATACTCATTCAAATTGGGTAAAAGCATATAGAACTATTTTCATTTTCATTTTTAATCGAAATGAAATCGAGTATGATTTCATACTTATTTTATAATCGAATATTAACTAATTTCTTTTTTTTGTTAACCAGAATCGGTTTACACGATACATATATAAAAACCGATTCCTAACATTGCATAACAAGAATCGGTTTTTATATATGTATCGTGTAAACCGATTCTAACAAAAAAAAAAAACACCGGAAAATAATTATCTCTTTCATACCAGAATCGGGCTATGTGGGCATTAACGTAGACCGATTCTGGTTCAATTTCCTACGACCAGAATGCCATCCAGGACAATCGGTCTTTGTGGGCATAAACAACAACCGTTTCTAAATGAAATCGATTTACAAGTGCATTGACGAGGCCGATTGTTATAAACCCAAAAAACTTTGATTTAAAAAATTGGATTGTTTGAGTGATTACATGTTATTGAAACCTACTCTAGGGATTGGGTTAATAGAAAAGTACCTGATTCGAGCTAAAACGAAAAATTACCTATTTTAGTGAATTTGGTGATTATCAACAATGTTTTCGTTTGATTTTGAATTCTTAATTTTGATGGAAATGGAAATGGAAGTGATTTTGATTTGATTTAGATTTTTTTTTTTTTTTTTTTTTTAGGATTTAACGAGGATAAATTGGTAGTATTAACATTTCATAGAGGGTAAAATGGTAGTTTCATCAAACTTAGACACCCCTTATCATTCTCTATGGGGTGGATGAAAAAATCCGTAAGCCCCAATTAATCACCACAGGCCCCAGTTTAGCCAGGTTCGTGAAAGTACTTTGTTAATCAAAAGATTCAAAACTCAACCTAGCATATAATTATATTTTATTTATTCGTGCATATTTTGCTTGATTAGTTACCTACTTTTCCTTTTTACACGCATATTTTTTTTTTGGTCGTGCACCATGCATAAATAAAAATAATAATGGGCACTATTAGCCATTGATGCTATTTCGCGTGGGTTTAGTTCATCGAGCGAGAACTCCATATTTTTCGATGCAATGATTGGTTCTTAATTTTTTCTATGAATGTCATCATTTTTTACTTCATGAGGCAAAATTCCCTTGTCTTCGGTATATCTTTCAAAAGTGAAAGCGGGCAACATATTTTTGTGGATTAGCTACCGACCTATGTAGTACCACCGTTTAAATACAAGTGTAGTAGTCGCCACGTATATTGAGTGCCAAAATCGATTGCGAATATTTGGGACTCTGGCCAAATCCCTCGTAGGCTCGTAATAATGCCTTAATCTATTCTACTATATAAAGGATAGACCCCTTACTGTTGCACTTTGAAGCTGCAATTTTTTTTGACGATTTTACCCTTATATTCATATATAAGAATCCAAAATGGAAATATAATTCGAGGGCAAAATAGTAATATGACAGGGCAAATATGGAAGTATCCAAAATTTAACGTCAAATTATATTTTTGCCCCTAAGCCAACCTAATATTTATGGTTTGCAAAAATAAGAAGAAGGGCATATTAGTAATTTCGTTGGACCCACCTTGCACGTGCAAAACACTAGTGATAAGAGAAGGAATAAATGCTTCCACACACGGAAAATGCCTTAATGATAAGATTGGGATCGGTAAAGGAATTTGAAACCAGCACTCAAGGATGTCTCAGAAAACGACTTTGGATGCGAAAGGGAGATTTAATTCTTCCTCCTTCCCGATGAATAATGATTGAGAAAAGGATAATCATTCAAAATTTATAAGGCTTGTTTGCTTAATGCAGGAGCAAAATATGTAGAGGACACGTGTCGAGAGATCAAAGACGTAAGTAGCTTAGTAGATGCAACTGTTTATAGGTAGTCCAGCCCTAAAGGCAGTATTGTAACTCGATGTATATACCAACCCTTTATAAGGGAAAGAGAGAGATGTTTGGAGGGATCCTTCTTCTTCTTCCCACAACCTAGAGCTTAACAAGAACTCTATTTCCCTTTAATGGAATTTGTATGTAACACTTCCGATCATAGTGAAACCCGTGGATGTAGGCTTCATTAATGGCCGAACCACGTAAAAAAACCTTGTCTTCATATTTACTTTGATGCATTTTGCTTCTCACTTGTTGGTAGTTCTTCGTATTAGGTGTTGGATCTCATTGGGTGTGGTTGTAAGATTTTCTACGACTACACTTAATTTGCGGGCCAATCCGAATAGAAGGGCATTGTGGATGAAATTGTTCTTCATTTGCTCCCAATGATGGTACGATGCAAGTGTCTGCTCCATATTTTCAGACGGTGTTGGAAAAACCGCGGTGTTCAAATAAACGCACCAAGTATTGGGTGTGCGGTAAACCAATCAAACACGCATTGCATCAACGTTTGAACTTCCGTGGTGTTGAAATCATCTTCTGTACAGATAAAATATATCTATCTTCTTTCAATCAATGACACACGTACGACGGTTTGGCCGAGTGGTCTAAGGCGCCAGATTTAGGCTCCGGTCCGAAAGGGCGTGGGTTCAAATCCCACAGCCGTCACATTATTTTTTAATGATTTTGAACATAATTTTATTTGGTCTGTTAATCTTCAACTCTTTTTCGTGTTGGCCTACACTTAGTTTTGCAAAAAGTGAACTTCTAATAATGTAGTGTCCACAGCGGCATTAGTATGCTGGATTTAGGGCTGCACAAGACCCACCCACGATACCCATACCCGCCCGTACCTGTGGGTTTTTTGTCCATACCCGCCCGTTGTGGGTGCGGGGTTGGTTAAGGGAAAAAAAAAACCGTTGTCTGTGGGTGCGAGGTTGGTTTCCGCCCATACCCGCCCCCGAAAAACCCGCTCCATATACACCGTTGATTACACTAATCCTTCTGGCCTTGAGAAGTTCAGTAGCTCTCCAGACCACCTCTTTTGTCCCTTTCTCAGAAAGACTTCACGTTTTCAATGGTTGTTGTTTGTCTTGTGTGTGAACATATCCACAGAGGTGCCAATTTAAGAGCCAGCCTTCTTAACGTTCGGAGATTTCTTTACCATCAAAAATAAAACGAGCGTATTCGATTTGCTATCACTATAATTAGCCGCACGCGTCATGAAATATATTAAAGCGGACTCCATGGATTGTAATCTTGAAAATTTCAATGTGGTGCGGTAGATTATAGCGAACTCCTCCTCCTCCCCGATCAATATATCTAATTTTTGGATTATATCTAATTATTACGGGTTTAAACCCAACCCCGCCCTACCTGACGGGTGGGTAACAAAACTCGCCCCATTTGTTTGTGGGTGCGGGGTTGGTTATGAAAAAAAAACCCGCTGCCTGTGGGTGCGAGGTTGGTTTCAGCTTATACCCGCCCATACCCGCCCATGTGCAGCCCTAGCTGGATTCTAGAAACTGGATGCCTTTTTTCTCTTGGAACAGTATGGTGTCCATATTAGACTACTACGCCATCTTGTTCAGGACATTTTCTGTTGCATTCTTATATACTGTTGTTCGGTTTCAGTTATTAAGTGGTTAAAAATCCTGGCGAGATTGGGGTATACTCAAACTAATTGGGGTATACCCAATTTTAAAGGGACACTTTTTGTGGGTTTTAGGGGGAGTCCTAATGGGTAAGTTACAAAACTACCCTTACCCATTTATAATCTTAATTACCCTAAATCAGTTTTTATTCTCTTCATTTCATCTTCTTCTCTTCTCTTCATCTTCATCTTCCATCAACCAAAGCCATATAAAAATCTTCAACTTTGATTTTCCAAAACAATTGTTGACTCTACCAGTGAATGTAAGACTATAAATGATGTTTAAACTCAAACCCATCATTGTGTTGTGTGATTTGATTGTTATATTAGGTTAGAAATCGAAAATTATGATTTCTGTGTTTTTGGTCGGCAAGGTCGTAACATGCATATCTTGCCGACTCATATGACCATGGCGGCGATCGTAAATTTTTCAACACCAAGGCTAGGTATTTTTTGAATACCTTCTTAGGCCAAATACAATAGGAAGGGTATTTTTTGAATACCTCGTAGGCTAAGCGGCCCGGAAGGGTATTTTTTGAATACCTTGCCAGCCAATAAATTTTTTATGTCATCTCCTGTATGTCAAAAAACAAAAGTCGGCAAGGTCGACGATGAAGATCATGCCGGCCAAATGTGGCCAGCAAGATCTTCATTAGTCGACCTTGCCGACTTTTCATACTTTCAGAACTAAAAGTGTTGATTTATTCTTTGATTTTGAGTATGATTTCATATAACAGATTTGCAATCCCTTTTTAGAAGTATTTCGGTTGTGTGCTTCATTTTCGTTGCAAGAGATATTCTCAAAAAAAAAAAAAAAAAATCATCAAAAATCATCCCACAAGAGTTCAATCAAAAACAAAATTTCATAACTTAAAATTCATAAGTTTTAATCTATTCAATCAATTTAAACTTAATTAATTAATCTAATCAAAATTTTAGTATTAATTAAACGAGGGCACTTTTGCCATTTTGAAAATACAAGGTTAAGGGGTGGCTTGGTTTACTTCAAAATGACCCTATTTTGTCTTATTGGGTATACCCCAATTAGTTTGGGTATACCCCAATCTCGCCAAAGTTAAAAATGTCATATGTACATATTAACATTTCCGGTTTAGTTTCAAAATGAATGATCAATTTTCTCGCCATGGTTTCCTTCATTGTGTAGAAGTACCATCAAATGAGGGTTCTTCCCATAGTCTATCAACCTTTAGCGGTTGGAGTGTTGCTAATTTTAACATTACAACGAAGCAAAGATAAACACAAGACGGAGGAACTTGTTTGGTTATTTCCTTTTCTTCATAAGCTAGCTCTTCAATGATTCTTGTTGTGAGTGAGCCCCCAACATTTCATGTTCTTCGTTTCTTTATAGCTCTTGAAAAAAACATTGGATTCATCAAGGCGTCACGGTTTTCAATGCTTTTGTGCCTATAGTTGGACTCGGCTACATCCGGGAAAGGGGGGATTGGAGTGTACATTGGTATATGTACTTGTAGTCTTTGATTTTATTTTCCAGGGATGTACTTCGCGCTCTCCATGTTATTTGAGCTACTTTGTCTAATTCTTTATGCATATGTCTTCCCGAAACTGCCTATTGTAAAGTACTACCGTTCGAAAGCAGCCTCAGATGGATCTAAAACTGTTTTGCGCCGATCTTTTTCTTGGCGGCGGATTACAAGTAAGTACTTAAAGGAGAATCGACTCTAGTTTATGCAACTAGTAACACTCAGGAGGTGTAGGGATTAAGTTTCCCAGTTGTTAGAGTTCTCCTTTATATAGTTTTCAAATCAGGGTTTGCAATCCAAGTTACCTTGGTAACAAAGCATTCAATATTCACCGTTAGATGAAAAACTCCGATTCAACCAAGCTAATATCTTTCAATTTGTTAGATCGAACTTAGCTTGTTACACACAAATGAAATGTACCCTCATTTAGTTTTATGTGCTTCGTACCCAAATGTGTACACCATGTTGGCTCACAAATAGTTAACCAAAGTTAGCCATATGATTACTCTCATGTCAACCTTATTCATCTTAACCATAACTAGTTCAAATGACTCAAATGAAACTAGTTAAAGAGCCGTTCAATTGCTATATTCTCATAAAAGTATACAAGAACACAATTGAAGAAAAATCGGTTTGATTCACTTGAATCAATTCATGAACATTATAGCCACGGTTTTCAAAGATTACATTCCTTAATTTATAAATTTTTAAGTTCATGTTCACAACCGATTTTAGAAAGTAACCAACTCAAGTATGCAAACGTGTACGCATACTTAAGTAGCCGGACCGAGTTTGGTTACGCCAGTATGCGTACGGGTGCGCATACCTATTCATATTCCAAACTCCAGCAGAAATTCACGGACGTGAGACTTCCGAGATGCGTACATATACGGCGGAGACATCGAACAACCGCCAGTACGCGTACGGGTTAACACATGTTTATATCCAAACATGGTTACATGATTCTAAGCTCTTTATTTCAATCATTGAAACATTTTCTTAGAGGATGACAATAGTTGTTTTCACACACTATTAGCATCAAAGCAATTTTCAATATATTGAAATAATCATAACGAAACATTCTAAGATTACACCAAATGATTGTATCACAAACCATGTAAGATGTTACTCGGCAATTTTCACATGATATAAGATGAACTTGGTCAAAGCGAAAGCTTGCCAACACATATTTAGAGAAATATGCAAGCGAGATAAACTCAGCTCGAAATCTCAAATGTGTATATAGAAAACTATATCGTAATACGACTTATGTATCAATATAGAAGATAGAGTAGAGATAGATTTTCCTAGTGATAGATGAGTTTCAGTTTCCACGTACCTTTTGTCGATGAAGTTCCACAAGATCCCCTTAGTAGTTCTTCGTCTCCAAATGATGAATGCCGTGAAGTCTAAGCTCAACTACACAATCTATGTCCTAGTCCGAGACATCTATAAATAGGCTAGAAATAAAGACTTATAGTTTTGATCACTAACATTGACAAACAAGCTTGAGATAGAAACACTTGCGAGTTCGACCCAAAGAAAGGCTACAACACCATCGATTTGAGTTTTAGAAAACTTTGAGATTTCAACTTCTCAAAAACTTCATCAACAACTATATAATCATTTACTAGTACTTCTGTGAAACATTGATTTAAACCTAGATTTAAGTTTAATCGACATCTCATAGAAGATTGAGACTAATTCATGATTTTGGAAATTCATCTAAGGCATTTCATTCATTCATTTCTCTCTGATTCTAAATTTTTCAACATTTGGGGGTTTTTATAATTTTATAAATTGGGGGTTACAAAGTATTGGTTTTGAATGATGCAATTTCTAATGGTGATTATGAATATCTATATCTTTCAGATCTATATGTATGTGATTGTAGATGTTGCAGTACATTGTATTCTGTTTTGAGAATATCTCAGTGAAATTTGTAAGTTTATTTGGTCATTAAACTGATGAGCCAGACATATATAGTATTTCGTTATTTTATTTTTTTGTAGGATGTCACCTTTTGTTTGCAAATGAGTAAATCAATTGATTGTATATTAAACAGTAGCTCTAATGAGAATCCCAACCAATTTCTGCAATTTAAATGAAAATCAAAGAGAAGCTAATGTTCTTTTTTCCTATTCGATTCTAGCTCTTTATGATTTGAATTCATTTCCAGATCGTGAACTAACGTTAGGTCTGTATATGATTCAATCTCGAGTCGTGTTTTTATGACTTTGACAGATGATCTAAAGATTGTTATACCTTTTAAGAATATTTCAGTTAAATTTTTAGTTTTCGCTAATAAACTTGGACTCAGACATACTATTTGGGTGTAAGATGTCAGAATTAGTGAATCAAGATTGTCATCTGTTTTGGGAAGTAGTTTCTGCAGTTGGGTCAATTGACTTATATTCTGCATGTTTTCAATTCACCATTGTAACCTGGATCAAACTTCAATTTCATAGATCATTTACTACATTTATACATACCGTTGTTCCTTTCATTAAAAATCAAGGATATTTAGATTCCAACATACGAAACTTCACCTATTGCGTTCAAATCAACACGAACTTATGAAAAATAATTGAATATAAGGCTTATGGATTTACCAACAAATTACCTTATTTTGTCTTACACGAGCAACCAATCTTTTAAAAATGTCCTCTACATTCTTATTGTAAGTTGATCGCTGCACAATTGGAGAGCAGCCCTATGGTTGTATAAACAAAATAAATTATCTATTTAATCTCGAATGCACCATAAAATCTACCATTAAAACCACGTATTTATCCAATAAATACGTACTCATATGTTAGTGGAATTTATGTTCACTCACCTCATGTCCTAGAGCATTTTTTTCCGAAAGAAAAACCGTTTGTAGACTTGACCATAGGTTGAATTGACAGTTGATTTTGTATTCCAATGGTCCAACAACTGTGTGATATCGATAGGCATTAGTACACGAGGGAGGATCCATGGACACTCTTAGATGGACAAGGTCAGACAAGATTTAAGCCATTTTCTCCACAAAACCCAAACGATAATGAATTTAAGTGTAATATTTTAATGATATGTATCTCTTATAAGACTCTACATTCCTACAAAAAAATGAACGTAATTCGAGATAGCAAACCTTACCATCTACTTATCTTAATTTCAACCGTTGATATTCAATGGGTAGATGGTCATTTTATACATCTCGAATTGTGTTCATTTTTTGTAGGAATGAAAGCGGACAACATATTTCTGTGGATTAGCTACCGACCTACGTATTACCACCGTCTAAATACAAGTGTAGTAGTCGCCACGTATATCGAGTGCCGGAAAAATCAATGGCGAATATTTGGGACTCTGACTAATCAAATTCAAATTCGGAAAATGGGTCATTTGTCCAAAAAAATTTAAAACATGGTTCAATGGACGAGTAAAAATTATTAAGGGTGAAATGGACAAAAAAAAAATACTATGAAACTGGATACATCCTGGCTTAAACTTAAAAAATAGCGAAGATGAAACTGGATGCATCCTGATGTAAATTAAAAATGAGAAAAAGAATTTGAAAATGGGTAGAATGAAAGTGGTTATATCCGGTCTATTTTTATATTTTTGTCCATTTAAACAGTATCAAAATCTAAATGTCTTTTTCACCCAATAATTATTGATTTTGGTCTTTTTAACCAATTTTGTGATTTAAATTTCCTTGTAGGTAGGCTCGAAAGAGAAGGAATAAATGCCTTAAATGATAAGATTGGGATCGGTATAAAGGAATCTGAAACCAACACTCAAGTTTGTCTCGGAAAACGACTTTGGATGCGAAAGGGAGATTTAATTCTTCCTCCTTCCCGACGAATAATGATACCTCAAGTGAGAAAAGAAAAGGATAATCATTCAAAATTTATAAGGCTTGTTTGTTTTGGGGCCAATCCGGACGAAATTGTTCTTCGTTTGTCCCCAATGAGTTGTGATAGGGTGCGAGGTGTTTGAAAAGTTTAAAGATTAAATGTGCGATGAAACATCAGCACATAAGACGGTTTGGCCGAGTGGTCTAAGGCGCCAGATTTAGGCTCTGGTCCGAAAGGGCGTGGGTTCAAATCCCACAGCCGTCATTACATTTTTGTTTTTTTTGTTTTGTTTTGTTTTTTTTTGCGTTTGTTTTTTTTATACATGAAAAGACGGTGTTACAAAATGTCATAAGCTCCCATTTAGCAATGTTTGCTGCTGCCAATTTCTTAATAAGTAGGTGGTACTATCTGCCCATTTATAATAATTTTGAATTTTGGAATTTATCGTTATCCCTTGTATTTTATTTTTGATCGATTTCCTTGTATGTTTGACTTCTTGTTGTGCCCATGTGTTTCCAGAGGGAGAGTTGAAACCTATGTCAGAATCAAATATCACAAACCTGCTGTTTGTGTGGATGGATGCATCAACGAACTATCGCGTAAGTACGGTTCTTCTTGACTAACCATATTAGCATCCGACTTGTTCATGATTTTGTACATAATTCTATGTGTCTTATTGATTCTCTATCTGTTTCATGATTTTACAATCGGTAGGAATTTGTTTCAGGAGAGAATTCTATGCCTGTTCACTCTGAAAACGGAGAGGCCTGTCTGTTAATCTTTACTTATAACTCTTTTTTATGTGTTGACGTACGTCAAGTTTTGTGAGAAGTGAATTTCTAATAATGTACTGTTCTTGTTTTATGATCAGGGAAAGTTTACAGCGACATTAGTATGCTGGATTCTAGGAATTGGATGTCTTTTCTCTTGGAATAGTATGGTATCGATATTAGACTACTACGCCATCTTGTTCCCGGTACATTTCCTGTTGTTGCATTCTTCTAATTTATGGTTCAGTTTTAGTTAATAAGTGTTTAAAAAATGTTATATTACCGTATGATTCCCTATTTAGTTTTGAAATGAATGATCAATTTTCTGTCATGGTTTCCTTCATCTTGTAGAAATACCATCCAGCCAGGGTTCTTCCCATAGTATATGAGCCTTTAGCAGTCGGAGGGTTGCTAATTTTGTCGTACAACGAAGCAAAGATAAACACAAGAAGAAGGAACTTATTTGGTTATTTCCTTTTCTTCATATGCTCTTTGATGATCCTTGTTGTGAGTGATCCCCCAACGTTTCATGTTCTCGTTTCTTTATAGCTCTTGAAAACAATATTGGATTCATTAATCATCCTGGTTTTCAATGCTTTTGCGCCTATAGTTGGACTCGGCTACATCTGGGAAAGGGGGAATCGGAGGGTACATTGGTATATGCATAATCAGTGGTGCATTCGGAGCTGGCGATGCCTGTGTTCAAGGTGGAATGATAGGAGATCTATCCTTAATGTGCCCAGAGTTCATTCAGGTGAGCACTACCATGACATGCACATTCCTCATGTTCTTCTGTAGGTTGCATTTGACACTTGACTAACGTTTTTGTTCTCATGTACAGTCTTTCTTGGCTGGTATGGCTGTCTCTGGTGTTATAACTACTGCTTTGAGGTTAACTACAAAAGCAGCCTTTGAAAATTCAAGGAATGGTCTTCGCAAGGGTGCAAGTACGTAAAAGATTCTATCATTTCCCGTTTAACTTGTGGATTTACTAGAGAAACATAGAATGATACCGAATATATGTTAAGCTCTTATTCTTCTATTTTGATGTTATGTTGCAGGGATGTACTTCGCGGTCTCCATGTTATTTGAGCTACTATGTCTAGTACTTTACGCATATGTCTTCCCCAAATTGCCTATTGTAAAATACTACCGTTCAAAAGCAGCCTCAGAAGGATCTAAAACGGTTTGCGCTGATCTTGCTGCTGGCGGAATACAAGTAAGTAGTTACTAGTAGACAAGTGCCATCTCTCTACCTATTTTTTTCTTTTTTTACGTCCGCTTCAGATTTTCTCACAAGTAGGTTTTGGAAACTAATGCAGGCTTCAGAAGAGAATCCAGAGTTCATGGCGCGCCTAAACAACAGACAGTTGCTTGCTCAAAACATGGACTACGCAATTACAATATTTCTCACATTTGTACTGACATTTTCACTTTTTCCTGGGTTCTTAACCGAAGACACTAAAAAACATAGTCTCGGATCTTGGTAAGTTGTTAATTACGAGGAACTAAGAATTATGATTATCGCGTTATCTTTTCAACGTTTTTCATGAATATCTTGCACTTCTTGGGAACCATCATTTCAGGTATGCACTAGTGATAATTGCAATGTATAACGTGTGGAATCTGGTTGGAAGATATATTCCGCTAATCGAATCATTGAAGTTGAAATCACGGCGATGGCTGCTCACAGTGTCTATTTCTCGTTTCTTACTGATTCCATGTTTTTACTACGCGGCCAAGTATGGAGGCCAGGGCTGGATGATCATGCTGACTTCATTTTTAGGTTTAAGTCAAGGATATTTCCCTGTTTGTGTTCTAACTGGGGCGCCAAAAAACTATAAGGTTAGTATATAACTCCCGCGTAATTTGAGTAATGCGCACTAAAGATTTTTGTTCGAGGAATCCAGTAAGCTTAAGTAATGTTCTCATTACTTCAAGGTCCTCTAAAATCTTGCTCGAAATCTCATGGCGGTGAATGTGCATTGTTTTTGCAGGGACCGGAGAAAAACGCACTGGGGAATCTGCTCGTACTGTTTCTGGGTGGAGGCATACTTGCAGGGGTAACACTTAGTTGGTTATGGCTTATTGGCAAAGGTTGGTGAGCATTAGCATACAAAATTACTAGGACATTCTTACAAACACCGACATCGATCAATACTATATATAGTAGTTAATACATTCTTACAAATTACTCATCAAGGCAGTATGTAAGCATAAAGGAGTTGATTCCAAGTATCAGGGACTCCGGGGAGGCACCAATGAAAACAATCAGAGTAACTAGCAGGGTTTGCTATTTGATCCGGAGTTAATGTATCCCATATTTTCCTATACACGGAACGATGCGCTTCTTTTCTGTATTCTGAAAGTTGTGTAATGTTGAGTATTTTCACATCAACACCTCTAGTTTTCAATTCACTGACAGCACTCTCCACGGCCCTCATAATGTCAGTAATTGTTCCTCGACCCCAGTAACCTTCTTGTAATACCGGTTCTGTTTCGTTGTAACAATTTCCTTGGTTGGTCTCTTCCCAGTCACCTGCCCTGCATCATTTTTGACGATTCAGGGATTGGCAGATCAGAGGTGTCGGTTACAGATAAGATAGTTGAGTATAGGACATTGTGCAGAGAGATAGAGATGATACCAATCATGTGTCGGTGACATGCTGTTGAAAAACAGTTGCGTCTTTGTACGGTTGATATGATTTTCAAGCCAATCGGACCATGTTTTCAGAGCCACTTCAAAGTTACCCACCATTCCTAAATCCTTGTAGATTCCTTCATTTGGTTTTTCAAAGGATCCCCATCTGCATACAATAGTGCCACATTATATGGGCAGTTTAAGATCGCAGTTAAGAAGCTTAAGATCGGTAAAAAGTTGGTCCTGACGAGTTTCAAACTCAGGCCACTGGTACATCACCCAATGACTTTACCACTGTACTACAGTGACATCGGCTGGGCAATCCTACCTTTGCAAGCCGGTTTTCAATGTTAATTAGGTTCATTTAGTTAATTTTGAATTGGTTAGTGAAACTTACAAGACTTCCAGTTTTGGCACCTTCCACCAAAGGTAGGAATCAAAGACAAGTATATCAGCATCAGACCAATGAATTGCATGTTTCTCAATAGCTCCAGCTCTGACTATTCGGTGCGGTACTCGATGGAGCACCGGACTATCCGAATTTGATTCAACCATTAATGGCGCCCAGTAGAACTCAATGGTTGCGTTGAATTCCTACACATATATGTTGCCAACCATAGATCAATTATCTAGAGTGGACTTAAAAACCATGCATTTATGTCCCAAGAGTTTAGAACTTACAATGGCTTTAAAGGTGGTGAGAGAGCCATTGATATGCAGAGATTTGAGTGCCGATGGGATTACAGATTCCACCATACATACCATGGAAACCCACTGATTTGTGTTCAATGAATCTCCAACATAGACCATCCTTTTCCCTCTCAATCTCTCTAGTAAGGCTTTGGCATTGAACCTCGGCAAGTCGCACTGGTCGGGTTGCCATCTCCAATTCTGATAGCTTAAATCTTTTCTCCCAAACTTCTCACAGGTATACCAATCGTTCCAGAATGAGCAGTTCTTCCAAGAATACAAAGGATTTGTCGTATTATCGTAAACCCATTTACCTGAAAAGAGATCACAATTATTATTAATTGTCGGTGGCGGCGGTGGTGTCAATTCGCTGTAGCCCTTCAGTGTCGTCTCGTTGTAACCCTTCGTTGTCGTCTCCCGTTGTAACTCTTCTCTGTGGTTCTGGATATTGTTCCGGAGTAAACAACAATGACAAGAAAGATGGCGAGTAGAATTGTTGGTAGGCTATGTAAACTTAGCCTCAGAGTTGCAGCCACCATTTTTTCTCTGTTACAGTATTAGTGACGATCTGAGAATTGCTGATGGTACTTTGTCTTTCGAAAAAGTCTTTGAGTTAAAATCATTATGACTGTATAAGTTATTATGAGGTTTTGAATTCTTGGGTGGATAGTAGTTGCAGTATATTTATTTCAGACATTTTCTTACAAGTTTTAAAAGGCCATGTGAATCCTTCCTCTCAACGGTTCCCTCCTCAAATTCATTCAGTCCCACCTATTAACAGCAATCACTCAAGTTAGCATAGTACTAGTTAATGGCCCCTATCGTGGAGACCAAATCTAATGGCACTGTCTCGTTTAAATGCTATGAAGTAAATTCAGCAAGACTCTCCCACTCATGCGTGTTCAACGGTTGAAGTAACCAAGTGTGTGTAGTAGCTATTTTTCTAACTCCATATCTCATACATTCATCAAATCTAAGGACTTAAAACTATAAGCTCCAACATTGAATAGTGATGGAACCTTCGCTTCCTATCGGTCGAAATAAACCTTTTCTAAAATAGCTTTGGTGAGGATTTTAAGTTTGATTGGGTAAATATTCTGGGTATAGGAAACTCATTCCCTGATTGGATATTATGTTTAACACTCATTACACTTCATTTACACTCAATACTTAATTGTAACGTGCCATCGTCACCTACTGTGGGTGAACAATACTTCCGATGAACGATCCATACTTAATCACCTTTATATATACGGATATGATTTCGTCTTATTATTTCTATAAAATAAAAACTTAACCTAAACTTAAAATATAAATTCTTCCCTCCTATCTTGCTACTTTTTTTCCCCACTTTATGGCAAATTTTCGATTGAAACCGAGAATCCAAGATAGTGTGTTATTCTAGCCGGTTAGCAGAACTTTGTGAAGTAAGAGTCAAGTTAGTTTTTATGTTCAAGAACTGATTTTCTCAGTACACGAATTTGGAATTTATAAATAATAAGACTTGATGAATTATCGTCTAATTAACTCGCATTCACGTACATGAACTGACTTGGTCGGTTCACGAATTAGTTGATTTTGAGATGTTTCAGGAAACTTTTGAACCTCAAATACACAAACTGATTTTCTCAGTACGCGAACTAGTTGATTTTAAGAAACACTTTTTGCAACTTGAGTATACGAATTGACTTGGAAAGTTCGCGAACTTATAAATACGAAAGGTTCTTGAACTCCAAGACGACAAATTGTTCACAAACTGTTTCATTTAGTTCACGAACTATCTTGAGAGTCATGTAACTCCACTAATGCTGAAAAATTCAATAGTAATTCACCATTAATATTCTTGGGCTAACCACTTGGTGCACAAAGCTTATTTTGACAAATAAGGGGTTGCGTATTAATTCTTACGTAATTCAAGGAAAACTTTTTGTCGAGGCTTGCATGATCAATCTATATGGAAAAGTTAAGCATTCTTGGGACCAAAGTAATTCGTAAACATGAAAACTAGTTCACGAACTTAGATTTGATTATAAGCTACCTGGCTTAGTTTGTCCATCATTGTAAATACAGGACTCTCTGCAAACAAGAATCTCAATCCCGGCACCTCCCGAACCTAGTTGCGTTTAGAGTAGGGCTGTCATTGGATATACATTACCGGACCCGAACAGGATCCTATAGAAATGGGTCCGGGCCGGGTCCTAAAGTTGGACCCATTAACAACTTTGGAACCGAAGGGTAATTACCTGATTGGACCCGAATCTTAACGGTTCCAAACGGGTAATACCCGTCGGTACCCACCGGCAATGGGTACACGACTATTCTAACCTTTATTCATATTTTTAACAAAATTATAAGTATTTAGTTAGTTTTGGATTAGATTTTTTTCTTCATTTTTCGATTATTTCTTACAGATTATCTTTATTTAATACATTAATGAAGAAACAATAGTAAATTTTTATAATTTTTTTTTTTGATTCAAGTTAAAGAGAGAAAGATATTAAAGTTTTGAATTTTTTTAATGGTTTTCTTGATACCCAATGGGTACCCGGAACCAACGAGTACTCGAGATTTTTAACAAGTCTGGTTTTGGGTCCACAAGTTTAGGAACCGGATCCGACTTTTATAAGTAGGGTCCGGGTCCAGTGAAACTCGGGAGGATCTGGACCCATTGACATCCCTAGGTTAGAGTCATCATATAATGACTTAGATTTCTTCTTGAAACAGTATTGATAACATGGGGGTACCAAAATACACAACCAACTTTTTCTTAGGCAACCAGTATGGACTAAACTACAATATAATTCTGAGAGTTCAACTTAATGAGTCTAAATCATAGATGATATGAAGAGCTTATATCTCTTTCTCTCACTATCAGATTATAAACAGAGACTAGTCCGTGAACCTGATTGTACCATGAGAGTACTTGGACGGTTTCAAAGATCAATATCCAAGAATCAATCAAGTCATGCGATGGACTTATCTACTTGAATTGATTTTACGTATAACCCATAATATTTCAATTATAAAGATAAACAATATAATGTGGAAAAGAAATAACACAAACACCAAAATTTTTGTTAACGAGAAAACTGCAAATGCAGAAAAACTCTGGGACCTAGTCCAGACTTGAACACAAAACCGTATTAAGTCTGCTACAGACACTAGCCTACTATCAGAATTTGGGATTGGAATGTAGTTGATACCAATTAAACCGCAACAACAATTCGATTCACGTTCGCCCTCCTTACGCCTCTTGAATCCTAGCAAGACTCCACGTAATTGATTTCATTAGCCGACGTCCTTTACATCCCGAGAGTTTCTTCAACTTAATTGAAGACTTTATTCCAATCTGCCACCCACAGATAAGCCTATATGTAATTTCCGTTCTGATTAAAGATCAAGGTGAGGTAGCAAATCGATTGGAATAGACAAAGTCTAGCAAACCTCAATATCCGGTCTTATGACTCTCGAAGAGAAACCTTGATTATTATTCACTTCAAAAGTATAAACTTGTGGAATCACAAAGTCTGAGACGAAGAAACTTTGTGATTTTTTATATATCTTGTTTGTTGAAGCAAGGATCGAAAATCAAACAAGATTAGGATACAAGAACTATCAAGACAACAATAGTTGGACCTGGCTTCACGAATCCATAGGTGAAGTCTTTTTAGTCGCTAAACCCTAATTAAAAGGGTTTGGAGGACAGTACGAATCTAGTTTACAACTAGGAGACACAAGAATAGTGTCGGGGATTCAAAAATCCCGATTGTTTGAGGTTCTCCTTATATAGACTTTCAAGATCAAGGTGATTTTGATTTAAGCTAAGGTAGCTTTGGAATCAAGCAATCAATAATTACCGTTAGATGAAAAACTTGAATTGAGATTTAAAATATAGAATATACACTCTGGTTAGGATGAACCGTAACCGAACCGTATATAATGCATTGTTTATGAAAGGTTAGCCGAAACTAGCCAATTGAATGATAAACTTAACCATTTTCACATAACACTTTAAGACTTTAACCTTGAGGCACAAATGTGATCAATTATGTCTAGATAGTGTTTTTAGAGAGTTATTCAAATGCTGATTATCTCACAGAAATAATTTTGATGCATCTGAAAATATTCGACAGGGGAAGTACGTGTACTATACTTGTTAGTGAATATTCTATCATGGTATGTGTTCCGGGTATGTATACCCTTAAGACAAAGACGAGTTCAGGAACTCAAAGATCTTTTATGGTTTGCATACTGGGTATGCGTACCTTATTTTTTTTTGAAACCAACAGATCTTTTCCAGTTTGCATACTAGGTATGCGTACATTCTTGGTTCACGAGTTCACAAACTTTTCATGGTATGGATACCGGGTATGCGTACAAAAAAGTATCTGTCGAACTATAGCTACGCGGTACGTGTACAAGATACATATACTGCGGCTCTGGACTTATAACAGTTCTCCCAGTATGTGAATTAGTATGCATATTGTCATGTATCCAGATTTAGAGTAGTTCTATATCTCTCTAATAATCAATATGAAACATTCCCGAATAACATCAGTGACACATATCACTTGAAAATGCGGGGGTCTAAAAACCACACCCAACAATTCATTTGGCAATCTGAGAGGACTTACTCCAATACACTTTCTATATAATCAACTAGACAGTCAGACTCAATCTAGAATAAAGTGTGTCAAAGAGTTTTAATATCTCTAACTCTTAATTCAATCCGCAATCAGCAAATAGAAATCTGCGAGCCCGACTGAATATAAGAGGAGTAACTTGAACGGTACCAAAGACCAATGTTCAAGTGTCAATCAATGTAAATCAACAACCCAAGGTTGGATATTCTAATTGATTGATCTTAACGCACAACCTGTGATATTTCAATTATATGACAAAATATAATGCGAAATAGAAATAACACGGACACCATAATTTTGTTAACGAGGAAACCGCAAATGCGGAAAACCCAGGACCTAGTCCAGATTGAACACCACACCGTATTAAGCCACTACAGACACTAGCCTACTACCAATTAACTTGATCGGACTTGTTAGTTGAACCCTAATCAATCTCACACTGATTCAAGGTACAGTTGCGCTCCTTACGTCTCTGATTCCAGCAGGATACTACGCACTTTATTCCCTTAGTTGATCTCACCCACAACCAAGATTTGCTACGACCCAAAGTCGAAGACTTGATAGACAAATCTGTCTCACACGAAAAAGTCTATAGGATTGAATAAACTGTCTCCCCCATGTAAATACCCAAGAGCTTTTGTTCCGTATTTTGATAAATAAAGGTGAATAAGAACCATTCGATAACCAGGACTTATATTCCCAAGAACAGACCTAGAATTATCAATCACCTCACAATAATCTTAATTTACTAGCGAAAGAAGATATTGTGGAATCACAAACGATGAGATGAAGTGTTTGTGATTACTTTTCTATCTTGCATATCGGAGATATAAAATCTCGAGCCAATTATTCTAATTGTACTCAACACGATAAAAACAGCAAGATCAGATCACACAAATACAAAGATAATCGTTGGGTTTGGCTTCACAATCCCAATGGAGTCTTCAAGTCGTTAACCTACAGGGTATCGAGAAGAAACCTAAGGTTATAGGAGAATCGACTCTAGTTATGCAACTAGTAACACACAGGAAGTATGGGGATTAGGATTCCAAGTTGCTAGAGTTCTCATTTATATAGTTTTCAAATCAGGGTTTGCAATCTAAGTTACCTTGGTAACAAAGCATTCAATTTTTACTATTAGATGAAAAACCCGATTCTCCCAAGCTAATATCTTTCAACTGTTAGATCGAACTCAGCTTATTAAATACAAATGAAATGTACCCTCATTTAGGTTTATGTAACCGTACCTAAACGTGTACACCATGTTGGTTCACAAATAGTTAACCGAGGTTAGCCATATGATTACTCTCATATCAACCTTATACATCTTAACCATAACTAGTTCAAATGACTCAAACGAAACTAGTTAAAGATTTGTTCAATTGCATAGAAAACACAACTAAAACCAAATCGGTTTGATTCACTTGAATCAATCATGAACATTATAGCCACGTTTTGCAAAGATTGCATTCCTTATGATTTAAATGTTTAAGTCCATGAACTGACCGATTAGAAAAATAACCAGCTTAAGTATGTGTATGGGTATGCGTACTTAAGTAACAGGATTTGAGTTTGTTTAGTTTCCAAACTCAGCAGAAATTTTCGGTTCGAAAACTTCCGCCAGTATGCGTAATTAACCTGTCTCCTTCATCAATTTCGTATACACACATATGCATGCTCTTGGCTCCAGGTTTATGGATTTATACACTAATGCGCGAACACACTATATATGCTTACATCCAAAGATGGTTACATTCTCAACTCTTTATTTCAATCATTGAAACATTCTTCTATAATGATAATAGCCGTTTTCACACACTATTAGCATCAAAGCAATTTTCAAGATATTGAAATAATCATTATCAAAATATTCCAAGCCTACATCAAATGATTATATCACACAAACCATGTAAGATGTTACTCGGCAATTTTCTCATGATATAAGATGAACTTGGTCGAAGCGAAAGCTTACCAACACATATTTCATATGTAAGCGAGATATACTCAGCTCGAAATCTCAAATGTGTATAGAGAAAACTATATCTTAACACGAATTATGTCTCAATATAGGATATAGTAGAAATAGACTTTCCAAGTGATAGATGAGTTCAAGTCTCCACATACCTTTTGTCGAAGAAGTTCCACAAGCTCTCCTTAGTAGTTCTTCGTCTTCAAATGATGAACTCCGTGAAATCCAAGCTCAACTACACTATCTATGTCCTAGTCCGAGACATCTATAAATAGGCTAGAAATCAAGAATTATAGTTTTGATCGCTAACATTGACAAACATGCTTGAGATAGAAACGCATGCGAGTTCGACCGAGCAAGAGCTCTAACGTCACTGTTCCAAGCTATTTTCAATGATTAAATCTTGAATTATAATTAGGTCAAAAATAATAAATTATTCTTAACCAAATTCATCAAGTATGAACAAATGTTCTTAAGCTTAGCATATTTCGAGAACGATATTCAAGATAAACTTGACTCGAAATTTCTGTTATGCATGTATTGTCTCATTTAGTCATGTAACAACGTCTCATAGATAAAAAGGTGATAACTTGAGAAATGGGTGGTTCAATTTTCACTTACCTTTTGTTGAAGAAGTTCTTCACAACAACTGTTGATCTTCACCTTCAAACGGTAGAACGCATTGATATCCAATACTCAACTACGCACTTTTATCCTAATTCGAGACTTGATTAAATGTAGATAAGAAATCAAGATATAGTTTTGACAACTAAATTTGACAACAAGCTTGAGATAGCAACACTTGTGAGTTCGACTGAGCAATTCTTTAACAAGTATTATGCTACAATTTTAAAGTCTCCACTAAGGGAATCATGAAGCCCGATCAAACTATCTTTTACCCGATAGTTCTTGACATCCGGAATCTTATCCTGATAACCATAATTCTTGTATATTCTAAGGTTCGTCTCTTCTGCTATATGGTCATTCAAGAATTATCGATCAGGAAAATAATTTTGATATAAATTACAAAGTTTTCTTCATCCCAGACTTTTTAACTTCACAAGTATTAGATCGATTTAATTGATCTTGTGAGGTTGAATTAATTAGGCATCTATATAACCTTTTGAATAGAGTAACCTATCATAATTGTTGAGATTTTCTTGATATCTTCTTTAGCTTGAAGATCCCTCATAAGCAAACAAATTTATATTACCTTGATTGTATATCTTTCAAGGAAATCAATAGGCTATATGTTAGAGATATATTACTAAAAAGTCTTCATTTAGGATGAAGTAACTACTAGGGTTGTAAAGGACGTCAACTTGGGTAATCGAGTGTATAGGGTATTACGAGATCTAAGAGAAGCAAAGAGCATGACTAAAGATGAATTTCTCGGAGGGTCATTTCGGTTTCAAATTGCATTTCAAGACAAAGTCCGATAGTAGGTTAGTGTTTATAAGGGCTTAATACAAGGCGGTATTCAAAACTGGACTAGGTCCCGTGTGGATTTTACGCACATTGTAGTTTTCCTCGTTAACAAAATTTTTGGTGTCTTGTTTTCTTTATTTTCCGTATTGTATTGTTTATCTTTATAATAGAAATATAACAAGTAATATGCTAAACAAGCTAGACAAGTATTTAAGCTCAAACTGCATTGAAACCTACAAGACTCTCTTGTGAATTTGAGTCTTGAATATATATATTACAAGACTTATTCTTGTTGGAATTCGCTTTGTGTATAGTTCGGGTATATACTAGGTTGATTCTTGGACATTGATTCTTGAGATCGTCCAAGTAAACTTGTTTACAAATCATGTATAAGGATCTTTATCGTTGATTTATACTTATTAATTGTAACAATTTTATCCATACATATTTGCGAACGAAAAAGTTGACGGTGTACTTGATACCCTCTCCTTTTCAAAAGCATTTTGGAATCCGCCTGTCAATAATCTTAGAGACTCTTTATGTTTTCTCGCAAGGGAGAACAACTTGTTAATACCTGATTCAATGCATAGCTTTATCTATCTTCCTGTCAATAATCTTAGAGATTCTTTATATTTTTCTCTCCGTGGAGAACAACCTGTTAATACCTGGTCCAGCACTTCTATTGTGCATGTACGTTTCCAGGAAGGTTTTTGATAATTCCTCAAAATCGCTTATAAACCTCTTCGGAGTTGTGAATCAAATCAAGTCGGGCTTCACCCTCAAGACTCGCATGGGGGAAATCACCTATTACTATATTTCACCCCCACTAGAGCAGAGTTCTTCCGTATTCCTTGATGTGTTGTATCGCATCTTCCGATCCATCAAAACGAGCAATGAAAGTTGGCAGGAGCACTTTAAAGGAATTCAATCTCCATCTGTTCCCAGGATAAGGGCGTCCTTTCTGCCATCGTGATCACTTCGGCCAACTTTTTGCCTTCTCTCTTTTCATTTTTCTTTTTAGATGGTATATAGATACTTTATTTGATTCTTCATCCTTCTATCGCGATCATTTTCTTCGAGGTCCATTTCTTCTTCTCATGAACATACATCCTCTAGACTCCATATGTTCTTCATGATGTATCTTCCTAGTTGGGGGATCAAATTCTCTAGGGATAGGTGTAGAAAAAACTGGTTAGTGATATAAAATCAACGATTTTGGGTTCTCGTCTAATTGATGCAAAATAAAATGAGATCGAATGCAACTTGGTAAATGGATTTAGCACGTCATATATGCTATAACTTTCTAGTAATATAAAATCAAAGCTCAATAACTCTGGCACCTTTCAAATGCATATGGATGAAGTTTTTCTTATGGAAGTGTTTATGGGTAAAAATCGTTTCTGCCGATTTCGGTAAATTCGGTAGGTGAGTGAGAAACTGGTTCAAACCCTAAACAAATGTGCTGCACGTGAGCACTTTATAGATTCGAGAGATCAATCTGTATAAGTCCGGCCTAAACCAAGAAATGGCCGTTCCAGACTTGCTTCGGTCACAAAGTGAAGGAGAAGGGTTGATTTGGGAAGGGAAGCAAAGAAAGGTGTTGAGACCAGAATAATTCCGAGAGAGTAGTGTCTCGACTTGTATCAGAAAGTGGAAGCTTCGTAAGCTTGCAAGAGATGAAAGCTTTTTGGAGAGCTTGCAAAGTTGCCTTTTCTGAGAGTGTAGTATTTTTCTCCTGACCGAGACTTGTTGTCCGGTGGAAATAGGTAAGACCTATTTATACAAGTCGATATTGAAACGTACCCTGGCCTCATGAAGGAAGAGAGTACAGGGTGAAATAATGAGAGGAGGTGGTAACCGCAAGGTGTTTATGGGTGAAAACGTTTTCACCATTATTTCCTCATTTATTTGACCGCTTTATTCCTTTTCACGCTTTCTTAATGTGACCGTAGTGTCTGTACAAGTTGTGACCGCCAAACCAAAACCCCGGAAAGCATCCCCCGGTTTGTGTTGATATCTCGAGTGTTGGTTGCACCTTGAGTGCAAGTGGTGCTGCTAATGGCGCGTGTGGCATGTGCCATTGGCATGTGCGGAATGCCCTTGTTGCGGGTTGTACTCGAGTGTAAATGGCAATGCCAGTAGTCGCTAGTGGCGTGCGTGGCATGTGCCAACGACATGTTCGGAATGCCTTGGTGGTAGATTGTACGTTGAGTGTAAGTGGCAATGCCAGAGCTTCTAGTGGCGTGCGTGGCATGTGCCAATGGCATGTGCGGAATGGCTTGGTGGTAGGTTGCACGGTTTGCAAGTTAGGCTACCAGCGTGTGTGTTTGGCATGTGCCAATGGCATGTGCGGAATGCCTTGGTGGTAGGTTGCACGGTTTGCAAGTTATGCTACCAGCGTGTGTGTTTGGCATGTGCGGAATGCCTTGGTGGTAGGTTGCACGGTTTGCAAGTTAGGCTACCGGTGTGTGTGTTTGGCATGGGCCAATGGCAGTGCGGAATGCCTTGGTGGTAGGTTGCACGGTTTGCAAGTTAGGCTACCGGCGTGTGTGTTTGGCATGTGCCAATGGCATGCGTGGCCGTGGCCTTGGTAAGAAAAGCTACCAATGAGCATGTTGGGTGTGCCAATGGCATGCGTGGTCATTAGGGCTGTGGCCTTGGTAGGAAAAGCTACCGGCGAGCATGTTGGCATGCGTGGCCGTTAGGCCGTGGCCTTGGTAGGAAAAGCTACCAATGAGTATGTTGGCATGTGCCAATGGCATGCGTGGGCCGTTAGGGCCGTGGCCTTGGTAGGAAAAGCTACCCCGAGCATGTTGGCATGTGCCAATGGCATGCGTGGCCGTTAGGGCCGTGGCCTTGGTAAGAAAAAGCTACCAATGAGCATGTTGGCATGTGCCAATGGCATGCGTGGCCGTTAGGCCGTGGCCTTGGTAGGAAAAGCTACCAAATGAGCATGTTGGCATGTGCCAATGGCATGCGTGGTCGTTAGGGCCGTGGCCTTGGTAGGAAAAGCTACCAAATGAGCATGTTGGCATGTGCCAATGGCATGCGTGGCCGTTATGGCCGTGGCCTTGGTAGGAAAAGCTACCAAATGAGCATGTTGGCATGTGCCAATGGCATGCGTGGCCGTTAGGGCCGTGGCCTTAGTAAGAAAAGCTACCAGCGAGCATGTTGGCATGTGCAATGGCATGCGTGGTCGTTAGGGCCGTGGCCTTGGTAGGAAAAGCTACCCGCCGAGCATGTTGGCATGTGCCAATGGCATGCGTGGCCGTTAGGGCCGTGGCCTTGGTAGGAAAAGCTACCAAATGAGCATGTTGGCATGTGCCAATGGCATGCGTGGCCGTTAGGGTCGTGGCCTTGGTAGGAAAAGCTACCAGCGAGCATGTTGACATGTGCCAATGGCATGCGTGGCCGTTAGGGCCGTGGCCTTGGTAGGAAAAGCTACCAGCGAGCATGTTGGCATGTGCCAATGGCATGCGTGGCCGACTTGGCCTAGGTTGCATGGTTTGTAAGCCTAGGGCGCTATATTTGGCATGCGCCAATGGCATAGCGGCTTGGAAATATGGCTTGTGGTACGTGTTGGCATGTGCCAATGGCACGTACGGCCATGTTGACCTAGTTGCACGTTTTGCAATCCTAGGGCGCTATATTTGGCATGTGCCAATGGCATAGCGGCTTGGAAATATGGCTTGTGGTACGTGTTGGCATGTGCCAATGGCACGTACGGCCATGTTGACCTAGTTGCACGTTTTGCAAGCCTAGGGCGCTATATTTGGCATGTGCCAATGGCATAGCGGCTTAGTTTGGCATGGTTGCCAATGAGTGCGATATGTAGTTTGGTTTTGGCGTCGCTGCCATGGTGCGCAGTGTGCGGCTTGGTTTTGGCGTTGTTGCAGTGTGCGCAGTGTGCGGCTTGGTTTGGCATTGTTGCCATGGTGCGCAGATGTGCGGCTTGGTTTGGCATTGTTGCCATGGTGCGCAAAGTGTGCGGCTTGGTTCGGCATTGTTGCCATGGTGCGCAGTGTGCGGCTTGGTTTGGCATTGTTGCCATGGTGCGCAGTGTGCGGCTTGGTTTGGCATTGTTGCCATGGTGCGCGATGTGCGGCTTGGTTTGGCATCGTTGCCACGGTGCGCAGATGTACGGCTTGGTTTTGGAATTAGGTTCCGTGGTCGGAAAACCTAACTGGTATTTTGAAAAAATACCCCTATTAATTATTTACACATGAGTTTAATGCTCTTAGTTAATGTGTTGCGGGTAACACTAGGTCATGGGGTTTTACGATTTTACCCCTTGTTTAAAAACCACCATCAACATTAAGTCCCCTGCTTAGCTCGGAACAGGGGCTTTGTTGCGAGGTAAGCATAAGATGGTGACAAACTATCAACAAGAAACCGTAAAGAGAATTGAGGAGGCTTGTCGACCTTTTATAAATAGGATTTGGAATCCTTTCCTCACGTAGTTTTGCACAAATCGGGAGGCTGGCACAATTGGTGGGGCCGGTGCAACTTGGGCGACGTTGGGAAGTTGGCGTGAGTTGGGAAACTGAGCGTGCTAGCTGGTGGGACCGACGCAAGGTAGGGAAGCTGAGCGTGCTAGCTGGCGTGACTTGATGGGATCGGTGTGAACAAGGAGGGAGTAGGTGTTTCTACAGATAGCAAAGTTTTCCTTATTTTGCCTTTCCTTCACGCGCGGCTTCGATTAGGGCATCGTTCATGCCAAAAACTGGAAGCGTTATGTCCCTCATTGCTTCCTTTCCTTTTTAAAGGTTCCGTATTCAAACCCAACGCAACTGCATCATCTCCCTCGTTTGAGAAAAGGTTCTTCTTGTTGAATTTCTCTCTTTGTCATGTCACGCAGATTCGAATCATCTTCTAACCAGTCAGGTTCTCCGGATGAAGGCGCGAGGTCTGACTCTTGCATGAGCATCCCAACAAAGGTTATTCGGGTTAAGAAAATCATACCGGTATGTTTTCTTCTTCTTTGGCGGACTGTCGTACACTTTAACGCCGCTTGTTGTATAAATGGAAAATTTCCCTTTTGTGCAGAGATATCCTGTTGGAGCATGCGTCACTGTTATCGACGAGGATGACCTAGTCGTTCCCCTTCCTTCGAATCCGTCCTTGTTGACTGCTGCAGACTTGGAGGACGCTGATTTAGGGCTCTATCTTACGAAATGGGATGCAGCGAGAAGTCCCGGTCATACTTCGGTTTGATATGATGGAATGGATGAATACGTGAATGTAAGCTTGTGGCGTGCTTTTGGAGTTTTCTTTGCACATGTACGGATTCATGTTGAGAAATTCCCGCAGCTCGTAAAACCTCGATAGTGATGATGTTGAAATCAGTAATAACCTGGTTGAGGGGAGTGAAAGCATCTCACGCTGGTAGTCCCCATGCATGACCTACTTTCATTATATCGCCTTGAATCCCTCCTCCACGGGATTTGATATAAGCCTATCGTACTCTTCTGGATGTGACACTTGGATGCTCAGAAATTACATGATGACATATTCTGGATAGTGCAGGCTCTGGATCCTCCGCGGCCTCGTAAAGTGTTGAAGGCGTCTTCAGACAGAGAGGTGATGATGTTCTTGCACGCACCCTTGAAGAGTAGAGGACCTTGTTGTGGGTACGGATTTTTGGTGGACTTTCTTCGTAGCTTTGTGGTGAAACGATCCCATGTATATCTTCCGTTCTTAAGTATGGTTTACGTGTTTCCATCTTTGTAGTAATTTCGATGCGGTGAAGCTCTGGCTGGTATCAACGAATGAGGGGAAACAGTTCTTGGTAGGAGATGTAATTAGGAGAAACTACATTGTCGTGGTAACAAAGTAGGTTGGCTGATATTCTATGGGCTTCCGTGGACGTAAAAGGATTGGCTTGATGCATAAGCGAGCAAACCTGTCCATGATCACGAGTTTTGGCGAGATGGATTAAAAGGTGTCCATGACTACGAAGATTGGCTGGCTGTGACTATGTTCCTTGATATGGGGAGTGTGGCGGCACGACCCTTTGCAGAGAAGGAGGGCATTGAAGCGAAAGTTGAAGCGAAGCCGCTTGTTGGAGAACGTTGATGCGTAGCTACTCGAGAGAACGTTGATGCGGAGCTACTGGAGGGAACGTTGAAATGACATCTTGCAACTCTCGAGCCTTGACGGCTACCATTTTGAAGTCGGAGGTCGCGCCACGTTCGTCAAACTTGACATCCCTCAAGAGAAAAGAGGTTAGGAGTCCCCGATTACATCTGTCGATCGTGCTTTCTAGGAGAGGTTGGGGTTTGGGAACGCTTCCCGGGCTGGAAATGCCCGCTTTCCGATGCAATGCGGTTGAGAGATGCAAATATGTCTTGATGCTATGCCTTGGAGAAATATAGAATCTCACATAATCAAGTTTCATCATAGACCGTACGACTTTGTGGGCGAAGTTTCAATTATGAGGGTCCCGACGGAAGAAGGGTCTCCGTGAACTTAGGAGAGTTGTTGATTTCCATTGCTTTCGATTTTGGAGAAGTCCTTCCGATCTTCACGTGTGACGAAATTGGATTGCTTATCCCCTTCTCTCGGGCGTTCAAGAGTAACGCGAGCCTCTTCATCTATAACGCGCGTCCCGTCAAGTATCTTTCGTCTTTACATCGAATCAACAGTGCTAAAAGGAGGTCGGCTTCTTCCGGATCTTCCAGTATCTTTCCCTGATGGTGGAGTAGCGTCTCTGGTGACGGTTGGAGCTTTCATGCTTGAAGAACCGTTGGGGTGGTGGAAGTGGCTTTGGTTCTGGTGATCGTAAGTGTATCGTGCAGAGATGACACGGTTTTGATCACAATCACCGGAGCCATGGCGCTGTTTCAAGGGCGAGGATGGTGCTAGAAGGGCGCAAGATGTTAGCGGCTGGAAGGATGCAAACTGTTAGCACAAAGTGTGGTACTGCGGCTGGCATGCGCGTGCGACATGTGTGCCTGGTAAGCGCGTCGGCAAGCGCGCCCGGCAAGCGATTCTGCGCAAGCGCGGCATGCGCGTCGGCAGCGCAAGCATGCGCGTCGGCAAGCGCATCGTGCAAGCGCATCCGGGAAACGCGTCCCTGGGTAGGTGCCGGATCGTCTTGGAATGGGCGCCCGACTTGGTGTGGACGCCGGCTTGGATTTCGGTATGGTGTGGACCATTGGCTTGGCACGGTGCTGGCTTGGCGTGGCTTGGACTTGTTCCTCGCGGGCCCGCTTTGCCTCTTCCCATACGTAGCTCAAACAGAAATCCTTTCCTTATTCAAATTCAAAAAGTGTTATGCTTATGAAATGGGTTGGCTCCCCTTTTTACCTCGTATCTTTGTTATCACGTCATGGTGTTAGCGGTAGCGCGGTAGTGATAAAGTGGGTAAGCATATCCCAGCTATGTACTCCAGCGTTTCTCTTTCAATTTGTTTTATTGTTTTCTTGTGCTGGTGTAAACCGTAGCCACAGGTATGCCTTTCATAAACTTGTGGAAATACTTCATCATAAACAATTCCTCTTCGAATATCACCGTAGTAACGCTCGCTAACTGTGTAATTATTATTGTGCAAAGTAGGTATGTACGGGTAGGTGAAAAAATTTTTTTTTTTGAAAGGCAAACAAAGCGCCCGGTTTATGGTTTTTGTCTTCCGGATTTCTTGGGTTGATAGATAAATGTTAGCTTTTGAGGATATTGGATTATTTCGGGATGAATGGTTTTGATAATGTAACTACGATTATGTTTTGGGAAAGGAATATTGCTTTTATGAAAGTGTGTGCTAGTAATAGGCACAAGACGCAATAGTATGGAAGTTTTATTAAAAACCTAAAAACAGATCGTATATATTGCCCCATCTAAATTTACTCACTTGCAAACACGCCTCTCTCCAAGTAAAAGGCGGCTTTGCTGGTAGCATCGCCAGTTAGTCCCCAATTGATGGTAGCGTCTTCAGCGAGTCTCCAGTTTTCTGGTGTAGTTTTAACAACTGATAACCGGTTGTGCGGAAGTTGAGTCGGACCGAGTCGCAAGTCCCCAATCGCCTGGTAGCATCTTCAACGAGTCCCCGGCCAGTGTAGTTTTACAACCGGTAACCGGGTCGTCGGGCGATTGAGTCTGATCGAGTCGCCTTCCCTACCATCTTGACATCTCGGGTCGAAGAACGAGATCGACACCCGACATTGAGCCGATAGATCAATCCTCCCGCCGTGGTCGCCAATTGTTTACGGGTAAAAATCGTTTCGCCGATTTCCGGTAGGTGAGTGAGAAACGGGTTCAAACCCTAAACAAATGTGCTGCACGTGAGCACTTTATAGATTCGAGAGATCAATCTGTACAAATCCGGCCTAAACCAAGAAATGGCCGTTCCAGACTTGCTTCGGTCACAAAGTGAAGGAGAAGGGTTGATTTGGGGAGGGAAGCAAAGAAAGGTGTTGAGACCGAGTAATAACTCGAGAGAGTAGTGTCTCGACTTGTATCGGGAAAGTGGAAGCTTCGTAAGCTTGCAAGAGATGAAAGCTTTTTGGAGAGCTTGCAAAGTTGCCTTTTCCGAGAGGGTAGTATTTTCTCCCGACCGAGACTTGTTGTCTGGGGTGGAAATAGGTAAGACTTATTTATACAAGTCGAGATTGAAACGTACTCTGGCCTCATGAAGGAAGAGAGTAAAGGGTGAAATAATGAGAGGAGGTGGTAACCGCAAGGTGTTTATGGGTGAAAACGTTTTCACCATTATTTCCTCATTTATTTGACCGCTTTATTCCTTTTCACGCTTTCTTAATATGAGCGTAGTGTACGCTGTAAGCTGTGACCGCCAAACCAAAACCCTGGAAAGCATCCCCGGTTTGTGTTGATATCTCGAGTGTTGGTTGCACCTTGAGTGCAAGTGGTGCTGCTAGTGGCGCGTGTGGCATGTGCCATTGGCATGTGCGGAATGCCCTTGTTGCGGGTTGTACCTCGAGTGTAAGTGGCAATGCCAGAGCTGCTAGTGGCGTGCGTGGCATGTGCCAACGGCATGTGCGGAATGCCTTGGTGGTAGATTGTACGTTGAGTGTAAGTGGCAATGCCAGAGCTGCTAGTGGCGTGCGTGGCATGTGCCAATGGCATGTGCGGAATGCCTTGGTGGTAGGTTGCACGGTTTGCAAGTTAGGCTACCAGCGTGTGTGTTTGGCATGTGCCAATGGCATGTGCGGAATGCCTTGGTGGTAGGTTGCACGGTTTGCAAGTTAGGCTACCAGCGTGTGTGTTTGGCATGTGCGGAATGCCTTGGTGGTAGGTTGCACGGTTTGCAAGTTAGGCTACCGGCGTGTGTGTTTGACATGTGCCAATGGCATGTGCGGAATGCCTTGGTGGTAGGTTGCACGGTTTGCAAGTTAGGCTACCATCGTGTGTGTTTGGCATGTGCCAATGGCATGCGCCCGTTAGGCCGTGGCCTTGGTAATAAAAGCTACCAATGAGCATGTTGGCATGTGCCAATGGCATGCGTGGCCGTTAGGGAAGTGGCCTTGGTAGGAAAAGCTACCAGTGAGCATGTTGGCATGTGCCAATGGCATGCGTGGCAGATTAGGGCCGTGGCCTTGGTAGGAAAAGCTACCGGCGAGCATGTTGGCATGTGCCAATGGCATGCGTGGCCGTTAGGGCCGTGGCCTTAGTAAGAAAAGCTACCAATGAGCATGTTGGCATGTGCCAATGGCATGCGTGGCCATTAGGGCGTGGCCTTGGTAGGAAAAAGCTACCGGCGAGCATGTTGGCATGTGCCAATGGCATGCGTGGCCGTTAGGGCCGTGGCCTTGGTAGGAAAAGCTACCAATGAGCATGTTGGCATGTGCCAATGGCATGCGTGGCCGTTAGGGCCGTGGCCTTGGTAGGAAAAGCTACAAATGAGCATTTTGGCATGTGCCAATGGCATGCGTGGCCGTTAGGGCCGTGGCCTTGGTAAGAAAAGCTACCAATGAGCATGTTGGCATGTGCCAATGGCATGCGTGGCCGTTAGAACCGTGGCCTTGGTAGGAAAAGCTACCAGCTGAATATGTTGGCATGTGCCAATGGCATGCGTGGTCGTTAGGGCCGTGGCCTTGGTAGGAAAAGCTACCAGCGAGCATGTTGGCATGTGCCAATGGCATGCGTGGCCGTTAGGGCCGTGGTTGGCACGAAGAGCTACCAATGAGCATGTTGGCATGTGCCAATGGCATGCGTGGCCAGATTAGGGCCGTGGCCTTGGTAGGAAAAGCTACCAGCGAGCATGTTGGCATGTGCCAATGGCATGCGTGGCCGTTAGAGCCGTGTCCTTGGTAGGAAAAGCTACCAGAGAGCATGTTGGCATGTGCCAATGGCATGCGTGGCCGTTAGGGCCGTGGCCTTGGTAGGAAAAGCTACCAGCGAGCATGTTGGCATGTGCCAATGGCATGCGTGGCCGTTAGGGCCGTGGCCTTGGTAGGAAAATCTACCAGCGAGCATGTTGGAATGTGCCAATGGCATGCGTGGCCGACTTGGTGGTAGGCCTGAGAATGGGGTTATTTTAGCCTACGAATTATACCGCAAGTGCACGGTGTCTTGGTTGTAGGACTGAGCAAGTGCGGGTCGAACCACAGAGACTTGTGGTGCCGTATGAGTGATCAAGAGGGCTTACTTAATCGAATTTGGTGAAGTAACAAGTGACAGAGCTAATGTTTTGTGTCGTAGAAACGATCAAGTTGTTTTAGTGACTCTAAGCTAAGGCGGTGGCAATGTGGAAAGCACCAGGGTGGTGAATCCACCTCTAGTTTCATGCTCAGGCAACTCAACTAGAATTGTATTCTTGTGCCTTCATTTGAAGGTCTAAAGTTGATCTTTGGTTAGATAAATCCCTAACTCTTCCCTAGTATAGGATAACTAAGCATTAATCCTAACAATTCAATCATAACAAGAACACATGAAGATTGATATGCTTAACATAGAAACTAGGGGTTTCATCAACACCCAAATGAATGAAATTAAAACATTACAAAGAAATAAAACTACAAATTGAAACTAAGTGAAGCATCAGCTAGCCTGGGCATGCTTCCTATCAACCCTTTGGTTCTATTTATACATGCAATTCATTCCCCAAAACAAGCAAACCCTAATTCTTTAAAAATTGAAATTAATTTGAAAAATAATTCAACCCATACTGATATCTTCAATCGAAGTTTTCCTCTTGATTAATCGGCTCGACTCTTCTTCAATTGATTGATTGGTGAAACCCTAACCTATCTCTGTCTATTTCTCTCTTAGCTCCTAGGAGAGAAGCTATGAAAGAATTAGAGAGTGATTAGGTAAGGTGATGCGGCTGGTGGTGATGGCGACAAGAGATAAAGGAGTTGGTGGTGGTGAGGCTTGTTGGTCGGGTGAAGGACGGAGGTGGCGGAAGAGCAGAGCTCGCTCTGGGTTTTGCAGAGGGGAGAAGAAAGAGAAGATGAAAATGAAATGGAGTGGGTTCGATTAGGGTATAGGGTGTGGAATGATTCAGTGGTTAGCGGGTGCATCGAAGATTGATGGAGAAGGCCTCAGCGAGCGTAGGATGAAGCTGGTGCGATCTCGAACGGCTCGGGGAGGTAAGCGGTTTTGGCTTGATCTAGTGTTGCACGGGAGCAGCGATCTATGATGCACGTGGAGGCAGCGACCATTGGATGTGGAAGATAGAGATCTCAACGGCTTGGAGTGTACGGGCTCGGATCCGGGTCGCGGGTCGGGTCTAGCTCAAACCCATGTCTTGAGATGAGTTGCTACTTGTTGGGTTGCAATCTGCTGCGCGGGCTTGGCCATCGCTCCATAGATACTTGCCTCCGATTCTTCGCTCTTTTGCTCCTCGGCTCCGAGCTTTATTTATTACCTAAAAACACAAAATTAATTAATACAAATATTTATTCTTGAAAACAAAGAGAACATGTAACTGGGATAATATCTCGATTTCTAAGCGCAAAAGATGAGTAAAATGCCAATAAAAAGGTGTATAAATATGCACTATTTGGCACTCATCAAATACCCCCAAACCTGAATTTTACTTGTCCTCAAGTGAAATAGAAATTAAGAAATCCTAACTATACCCCGTCGCAGTCTCTCGAATGCATTTAGCGTATGCACTAAGCCTTTAAACCCCTAGGTGTCCCTAGTGGACGAGTTGTAGTCTCGTGAGGGTTTACCAGAGGTGTACCCACAAAACCTTCTCCAACTTCGTAGTGTAAAAGAGTCTCAAGCATCCAAGAAGCTATGAGGACATAGAGTTTTCGCATGCTAGTAACAGAAAGTTAGAACTATCAAAGAACGCATTCTCATCCTTAAGTGCTGAGCGAGAAGTAACCATACCATATGAAAGAATTCGGATTCGATTGTGATCATAAGTCTCAACTTCGCCTCACCATTAGGGTTTTATGATAATTGCACTCAAAAAGATCGCTTTTAGTCTCTCATGTGTGCAGGCAGGAATAAAGAGAGAAATCCCGCACACGTTGTAGGTAAGAAGGATAACCTTCCGAAATAAAAACTGGAGACTCCATTTTAAATGTGGACAAAAAGAATCTTTTCTCGATGATCTCTAAGGAAGGAAATCAACCATTAGTAAGGGTGGGAGTACTCACTCACTTCTCACCCGATCGGCAATTAACATCAATCTCTCATAGGAACCATAGAAACGTCTTCAATCTTTGGTCTTCGGTCTTCACTTGTTGATGACGAACTTCTAAACTTCACAAAATTTGACAATTTTTTAACTTTTCTACTCAAATTCCTTGTTGTTTGGATTTTTCTTTTTGAACTCTTCTTTACCATGGTGGTAGCAAAAATAAAAGACAATATATATATATATTTTTTTTTATTATTTATTATTTATTATTATTATTATTTTTTTTTAATTTTTTTTTTTTGATTTACAAAAAGTGAAAATAAAAATACAAATAATGAAACAACTAACTCCATGGACAAAGGACTTTATCACTCAATTTTTCCACAACTTGTATTGTCTTGATTTTATAAATTTTATTAATTCTCATCCTATTTTCTTTTCTTTGTTGCACATAAACCTTGGACTATATCAATTTTTCTTTCAATATTCTGATGCTGCTCCGTTTGTTGATGATGATGTGTTTCTATGGGTCTTGCTGATTGAGAGAGAGAGTGATGCTAACTACAAATCGGTATTTAGAAGGAGTTTTCATCTTTAGACGTTACCCTCATGATTGACAAAAACTAGCACTCAAGAGATCAAAAGTAGTAATGAAAATGGTGCGAAGTTGGGTAGCTCACCATTCCTACCCTAATTTACGTATGGTGACACACACTCTAACTTTTCTAGAAAGTTGCAAAAATTTGAAGGTTGGTGCCTCACTTGATGTAAATTGGGTAGTCTCCACTATGGGTGATCACAATTCTACTACCGAATATCTAAACAACACCTAATTCGCCCTCCCGTATGGTTAAATCCAACTTTAACGCTCTAATCAACTAAGAAACCCGATTGTGTTCTCCTGGTACTTCCAATTTCGTTATTTCGGTCGATTCTCTATGTAAACATATCTAGAAGCATGCTAGTGACTCTAAAATCTCTAAAAGTTGGAGGTTTTACAAAAAGAGTTTTTTTTTTTTTTTTTTTTTTTTTTTTTTTTGATTTTTTTTTTTTTTTTTTTTTTTTTTGAAAATGCAAATGCAAATGCAAATGTACTCCCAAACCTAAATCAAACATTGTCCTCAATGTGTCGACATATAGAAAAAATTTTAAACAGTCACATACCGAGAGAACTATGCTGATAAGAGAAAAGGGAAGAGATTACCGGATATCGACGGAGCACGGGTAGAGCTTCACTAGTCAAGGCTAGAATCCAACATTCTCCGTGGAGATCATATCGGATTAGCATAATATATGTGCAAGAAGACTCAACCGATCAAGAAAAGAAAATTTTAACAAGTCCTACTGGATTATATACAATGAAAATTTGCCATAAACCAACAATCTAAAGAGTTGAGGATCAACCCAATAGAAAATATGTACAACCATCAACAGTCTTACAAAAATATAATATGAAAGTGCAAGTAAGACTGCAAATGGGAATGAGTTTCCCCCCAAACCTAAACTTGTGAACAGGTGTGTTTGTGAGAACAAAATCTTGCAATTTTAAAGGTACATCATGCAAAAGGTCTAACTCAAAGTGAGTTTTGCTAGAAACAGAAGACATACACATTCCAACTGTGGCTCCTTAAGAGTGTTATACTTTGATGCAAAATAGTCTAAGAGGACTTGGGAAGCACAAAGCTCTAGGCCTAAGTTAGGCATTTTCAGAAAAGTTGGTTTTGCAATTTTGTGACAAACTACACCTAGGTTTGGTGGAAGAGTATCAATTTGCGACTCAGGAGAGAGGTTAGGTACATCTAAGTTATTTTCATGTATAAAATCATTTGCACCATCACACACTTTCCTAAGATCAGAAGTGGGTAAATCATGTTCATTTTCACAGGATAATTCATCAATTTCTATGTCAAATTCATCGAGGAAGCAACATATTGTGACATGGGCGGGGAATCGGACACAAAAATAATATTATGATCCAAAAGAACATTAGTGTCAACAGAAGATTCATCCTTTCTTAAGTCACAAAAAGTTGTGTAGCATGCTCACATTCATGAAGAATTTCACAAAACTAAGCTCATAGTTAAGATCACATGTATGAATGTTAGAAGAAGTATCATTCATAGGGTTCACGGAAGAGACGTCTAACGTCTCCGAACCAAAAGATTCCATCATATTTTCTCGTATATACAAGCTCTTCTAACATATCATATTCATCATCATCATCATCATCATAGCAAAAATGCATTTCCCTATTCAAAATTGTAGTATTTCTAGTCCACTCATTTATTTCTAGGTGAGGCTCATATTCAATATTAGTTACATGAGTAGGACTTTCAACATGCAATTCATTAGGACTAACATTCATTTCACCCTCGAAGTTCCTCCTTTCCTCATTTAGTGCATCAAGGATTTGACTCATTTTGAGTTCTAAACTTGCAAACCTTTGGTCGATTAACTTTTGATATTGCACAAGGTTTTGAGTGAATTCTAAAATTTCATTATGTTGTTCAATGAAAGGAGAGTCTTCAACAGTAGGAAATTCATGCATGTTGCTATATGGATGGTCATGTATTGCATTCAATTCAAATCTAGCATTGTTTTGCTCTATGAGGTTTTCTTCCACCGAGTGCATACATGGGTTCATTGAGGATAGAATTGCTCATCCTCCCATGGTGGTTGATGATACATGTGTTCATAATGATTAGGGTATGTGAGATCAGGGCCCTGAGCAGGCTCATAAAATTCCCTAAAATCACTATGGTATGTGGGGTGTTCATCCTGTGAAAGATGCCCGTAAGCAAGCTCTCTAAGGGATTTGTTTGTATCCCCAGTTGCAGACCAAAATCCTGACATGATTTAGTACTCAAATTGAACTCAAAGCCTAGTTTGGTTTATGTGGGTTTTGTTTGGTTTTAATGGGCTCATTTGGTTTGTTGGGTTTTGGTTTGTTGTGGGCTTGTTGTTTGGAGCCCAGGATTTGTGAAACTGCACAGCCCAGTTTAGGTTGAGTTGGGCTCGGTTTGGTATAAGCCCAAGTGGTTGTTTTAGACAGCCCAGCAGTTGTGTGCACAGCCCAAATGGATGTGGGCTTAGTTTAGCTTAAGCCCAAAGAGCAGAGCCCGGCTTAGGTAGAAGCGGCCAAAGACAGTGAACTGCACGTGAGGCCTAGTAGTTGAGGGCTTGGTTTTGCTTGCAGACAACCCAACAGCCTCGGTTGATATGGGCTTGGGTGTTTTAAGGGTTCGATCCGGTAGTTGGGCTTACGCTCATGTGCGCCCGGTTGTGTTACCTGTGAACGGGTTTCGGTTAAGGTTGCGGCCCTGGTTATGTTTTTTTTAGCCTAAGCGGCCCAGCTGTTACAATTTGCACAGCTTGGTCAGGCCAAGCACAGAATAGGTGCACACTCGGGCCGGGCACAATGCAGCACCAATTTTGTGCTCGACAACCCGAGCAATGAGACGACCTAGGTTGCTAAGCATGTATTAAGCACAAATAAGTTTTCAAATTCAAACACAAAGATACAAGGTGCGGGTAGCTCCACACTTGCCGCTTCGGGGCTAGCAAGGTGGTAGATGGCTCACAAGGCTCACAGCCACGGCAGGTAGCTAGCAAACACAGATTCACAATGCTATGTGGATCAAAGACAGAGCACCGAGGCACGCAAGGCACGGGGTGGTGGCTCGGGTGAGGTTTGACCAACTTGGCTGTACGAGTTACAAATCACCTCAACGCTTCGGGGGCTGGGGTTTGGCACAACTTGGCTCAAGGGCAGATTGGTTATGCACAGCTAAGCTCACGATTCAGCCTCATTGTACCAATTTCGGTTATTGCAAGTTTGAACAATGTTTAGCACAATGACTGGATTATCATGCAAAGCAAAGGTTATGCAAAATGGGCTAATGGTTCGTGGCTTGGCTCAACATGGGTTATAGTACGGGCTATGTCAAGGCCAAGACTTCACAAAGACAAAGAATACTCAACTCCCACTTCGTGGGCTGGAGTTTGGCTCAACTTGGTACACGGAGGAGCGAGAAGGCTCACGTGGCTTAGGGCTCATGCAAATGGCTCACTAAGGTTCCGCAAATGGCAAACAGGGCTCATGCAAATGGCAGATGGCTCATGTGGCTTAGGATTACACTATGCAATTACTAACCTCAGTCTCGCAGATGTAGCACAAAGAAGGTAGGTGCCTGAATTGAACTTTTCTCAACAGCTCACAGGACAATTTTAACAGGGCAGCTCAACACTTATGAGACTGCACAGCACAGGTTGTAGCTAAGCTTAACAGGGTACAGTGGGAGTTGGCGGGGGGAGCCTGCTTGCAGCCTGTGGGGCTAGCAAGGGAGCTCAAGGCAATGTACAGTAAGGCTTAACAAAGACACAACACAAGTTCAACAGGTTGACAGAGTCTCGCAGATGCACTAGTTTTCTGTGAGATATGCACCAACAATGCAAGGCAAATAGTTCACACTGGTTAGTTGGTTTGCGTGGTTGCATAAGAAGTAATCACTCGGGGTTTCACAGTGGAAATGAGCAAGCATACAATCTTCAATTACTAACCTCAAGCCCGCACTTTTTCTTTTGTTCCTTAGGTTGGCTCGGAAGAGACTTCAAAGACAAAGACAAGAAGCATAATTACACACGGCTGCACAAGCAAACACATGTAGCACAGCAGCAGAGTTGCACATCACAGGTAGGTACCTGAACCCTCAAGAAAGAGTTTAGTACTCAGAGATGTGCAGCTTAGGGCAAAGATGAATAAACCTGAGAGTAATTTGGACTGACTGGGATTAATATGTAGGGCAATAGGATAAGTTCTTTGGACTGAATGGGTACAAAAGTTACATTAAACACTGAGCTGCAGGGTACTGAGGCTTATAAAGCTCTAGCTCAGATGAAAAGAAAATAAGATGCAAATGAGATGGATCAAATGCACAAATACATGGATTATACTAGGCTACAAAAGGTAATGAAATATGCACTAAAATCAAGTAAAATAAAGAACAATGGAACTAAGTTACACTACGAAAAGCTAAGTTACACTATGATGCAAATGCATATATACAGGGTAGTAAAGAATAACGGTGAAGCGAGCCAATGAACACGGGTGGCACGCGCCAAGTCCCGCAAGAACGGCGCCAAAACTTGGTAGGCCCGAGAATGGGGTTATTTTAGCCTACGAATTATACCGCAAGTGCACGGTGTCTTGTTGTAGGACCGAGCAAGTGCGGGTCGAACCACGTAGACTTGTGGTGCCGTATGAGTGATCAAGAGGGCTTACTTAATGAATTTCGGGTGAAGTAACAAGTGACAGAGCTAATGTTTTGTGTCGAGAAACGATTGAAGTTGTTTTAGTGACTCTAAGCCAAGGTGTGCAATGTGAAAGCACTGTGGTGGTGAATCCACCTCTAGTTTCATGCTCTGCAACTCAACTAGAATTGTATTCTTGTGCCTTCATTTGAAGGTCTAAAGTTGATCTTTGGTTAGATAAATCCCTAACTCTTCCCTAGTATAGGATGTCTTTCTACAAAAGACACCCTATCACAGTAATTGTTGATTCATTAACTAAGCATTAATCCTAACAATTCAATCATAACAAGAACACATGAAGATTGATATGCTTAACATAGAAACTAGGTTTCATCAACTTTTGATGAATGAAATTAAAACATTACAAAGAAATAAAACTACAAATTGAAACTAAGTGAAGCACTGGCTAGCCCAGGCATGCTTCCTATCAACCCCCTTTGGTTCTATTTATACATGCAATTCATTCCCCCAAAACAGCAAACCCTAATTCTTTAAAAATTGAAATTAATTGAAAAATAATTCAACCCATACTCTGATATCTTCTGAATCGAGTTTTCCTCTTGATTAATCGGCCCGACTCTTCTTCAATTGATTGATTGGTGAAACCCTAACCTATCTCTGTCTATTTCTCTTAGCTCCTAGGAGAGAAGCTATGAAAGAATTAGAGAGTGATTAGGTAAGGTGATGCGGTTGGTGGTGATGGCGACAAGAGATAAAGGAGTTGGTGGTGGTGAGGCTTGTTGGTCGGGTGAAGGACGGAGGTGGCGGAAGAGCAGAGCTCTGCTCTGGGTTTTGCAGAGGGGAGAAGAAAGAGAAGATGAAAATGAAATGGAGTGGGTTCGATTAGGGTATAGGGTGTGGAATGATTCAGTGGTTAGCGGGTGCATCGAAGATTGATGGAGAAGGCCTCAGCGAGCGTAGGATGAAGCTGGTGCGATCTGAACGGCTCAGGGAGGTAAGCGGTTTTGGCTTGATCTAGTGTTGCACGGGAGCAGCGATCTATGATGCACGTGGAGGCAGCGACCATTGGATGTGGAAGATAGAGATCTCAACGGCTTGGAGTGTACGGGCTCGGATCCGGGTCGGGTCTAGCTCAAACCCATGTCTTGAGATGAGTTGCTACTTGTTGGGTTGCAACTCAGGCGCGCGCGGCTTCGGCCATTGCTCCATAGATACTTGCCTCCGATTCTTCGCTCTTTTGCTCCTCGATTTCCGAGCTTTATTTATTACCTAAAAACACAAAATTAATTAATACAAATATTTATTCTTGAAAACAAAGAGAACACAGAACTGGGATAATATCTCGATTTCTAAGCGCAAAAGATGAGTAAAATGCCAATAAAAAGGTGTATAAATATGCACTATTTGGCACTCATCACTTGGCCTAGGTTGCATGGTTTGTAAGCCTAGGGCGCTATATTTGCATGCGCCAATGGCATAGCGCTTGGAAATATGGCTTGTGGTACGTGTTGGCCAGTGCCAATGGCACGTACGCCATGTTGACCTAGTTGCACGTTTTTGCAAGCCTAGGGCGCTATATTTGGCATGTGCCAATGGCATAGCGGCTTGAAGTATGGCTTGTGGTACGTGTTGGCATGTGCCAATGGCACGACGGCCATGTTGACCTAGTTGCACGCTTTTGCAAGCCTAGGGCGCTATATTTGGCATGTGCCAATGGCATAGCGGCTTGGAAATATGGCTTGTGGTACGTGTTGGCATGTGCCAAATGGCACATACGGCCATGTTGACCTAGTTGCACGTTTTGCAAGCCTAGGGGCGCTATATTTGGCATGTGCCAATGGCATAGCGGCTTAGTTTCGCATGGTTGCCAATGAGTGCGATATGTAGTTTGGTTTTGGCGTCGCGTCCATGGTGCGCAGTGTGCGGCTTGGTTTTGGCGTTGTTGCAGTGTACGGCTTGGTTTGGCATTGTTGCCATGGTGCGCAGTGTGCGGCTTGGTTTGGCATTGTTGCCATGGTGCGGTGTGCGCGCTTGGTTTGGCATTGTTGCCATGGTGCGAAAAGATGCGGCTTGGTTTGGCATCGTTGCCATGGTGCGCGATAGCGCAGCGCTTGGTTTGGCATCGCTGCCATGAAAGCAGATGGTGCGGCTTGGTTTGGCATTGTTGCCATGCAGCGCAGTGTGCGGCTTGGTTTGGCATTGTTGCCATGGTGCGCTTGATGTGCGGCTTGGTTTGGCATTGTTGCCATGATGCTAAAGCGGCTTGGTTTGGCATCGTTGCCACGGTGCGTTAGGTGCGACTTGGTTTGGCATCATTGCCATGTTGCAAACAATTGTGTTATTACTTTTCACTCTTTTTAACCAACTTTTGAACCATAAACCAATATTTTGAGGTCATGATTAATATGAGGAGCTAAACCCCTTAGCCGAGGCGACGGAGGAAGCCATTGTTCCATGAAAAGTGGTATATTTGTATTTTAATTATTTTTTGTTCTTTTATGATTATTTGCATGGAACTAATATTGGAAAATTGATTTTTATTGAATGATTGTGATTCGTTTTGATGGAGCATGCTTAGTTTAAGACTTTTGATGTTTCATGCTTGATGTATACAATTGTTACTTCGAAAATCTACTAGAGGAAATAAATTAGAATCACTTCAAACGCAAAGAATTGCATGAATATTGATTAGATTAAATCACTTAATTGGTCAATGGTGGAATCCCGAGTCCGTGCTTTTTATAATCTTGATAACAACCTTCTTTGAGTTTTCTAGTTTTATTTGAATCTAAAAAAAATCCTTCACAAGTCTGAGTTGAACGAACTTTTACTACCACTTTCTACAACAACATAAAAATTACACCAATTTTTGGCGCCGCCGACGCGGACTTGTTTTTAGGGTTTTAGATTTTTTTTTTTGTTTTTTTTGTTCTTTTTTGCGTTTTTGGGTATTTATCTTTTGTCTACAAGTTCTGGATCATAAAGAAAATTGATCCAAGGAGTTTGGTGATTTCGTAAAGACTTGGAGATAAAGATTAAAGCGAAAAGAATGGAAAAGAAGACAATTTTATTTTAGTAATTTTGTTTTTAGGGTTTTTTTATTTTTAGAAAAAAAAAAGGAAAAAAATTGTATTAGGGTTTATTATTTTTGTAATTTTTCTTTTCTTTTTGGACTTTGGACTTTTGAACTTTGGAAATTATTTTTTATTTTTACCCTACGGAAGGGTACTTTAAATATAAACTATTTGCAGAGAAGGAGGACAATTACGATATTGTCTCTGCACCTTGGGTTCGTACACTGACATAAAAGAGACGCCCTAGGTAGATTTGTTAAAGAGAAACCTAGTAGTTCTAAGTTCTCTGGATTACCTCAATTTAGAAAGTCCGATTTTGAAGAATCCAATTCAACGTCCGTCTTTACCGAGGAGACAATCCCTAATATTCCGATAGTGCCGAAATGGCAACTTTAAAAACTTTGTTGAACCCGACTAGGACTACTCGTCCCTCGTGTATAAGGTTAGGTGAAACATAAGCAACTTATGAACTTAAACCCGGACCTTACAAACTGCTCCCAATCTTCTTAGGGAAAGAAAATGAAAACCCCTATTTCCATGTTAGGGATTTCAAGAAATTTGTAGTACCCTATAGATTAGAAACCTTGATGATGATGCTTTGAAACTCGTGTTATTCCCTTTTTCCTTGAAAGATAAAGCTAAATCGTGGCTATATAGTTTGGCTTTCGGTTAAATTGAAACATATGAACAACTTACATATCCGCTTTTTGAACAAGTTTTTCCCTAGGCACAAAACATCGCGATTAGGACGCAAATCGCACGTTTTTCAACGGGAGGGAGAATCTTTGTATAGGTATTTGGAAAGGCTCAATGATTTATTAGCCCAATGTCCTCATCATGGTTTAGAAAAGGTTAGGTTAGTTCAGATCCTTTATGAGGGTTTAGATTATTCCACTATGACCACATTAGAATATATGTGTACAGTGGGTTTGAAAACTAAACAGATTGATGAAGCGATGACATATTTGCATGAAATCGCCGAAAAGGCCCAAAGAATGGGAAAATAGTAGGGAACCCAAGAAAACAATTCTTCTAGGAAGAGGAAACGTTAATAGGCTAGAAGGAGGCTTTGAATCGATGCCAAAATTGCAAAGAATAGCTAAAAGGTTAGAAGCTTTAGAATTGGGTCACACTAGCGGGTAGAGTGGAGCCTGTCTGGGAAGGCTGGACTATTGAAGAGCAAGCCAATGCTCTTTATAATAATAACACTAGATTTGATAATCACAAAAGTTTGACCCATATTCGTAAACCTATAATCCTCGGGTTGGAGAAACCATCCGAACATCTCATGGTCTAAGGACCGTAATCAAGGTGGGCTTTAGTAATTCGAATGCTCCCTGTGTTTTGGCTATACTAAGAATCCTTCAGAGTAGCTCCGTTCAAAATCAGTCCGATATGAAAATTTTAAGTCTAGAAGAAACTCTTGCCTCATTTATTCGAAACATCAAAAGATGCACCAATCACTTTCACAAAGCGTAGAAGCTAGTAACAGGATAGGGCAAGAAAATAGTCAATATATTGCCGAGTTAAAAACGCAGGTTAGTCTGATAAATGAGTCCTTGAGAGAAAAAGGTAGGTTCCCTAGTCAAACACAACCCAACCCTAGAGGAGTTCATGAAGTAGGTGAAAAACCATCACATCAGTTGAATTCAATTAGAACCCTTAGGAGTGGTAGAGTAGTAGATAATCAGGTAACCATGCCCGATAGTGAGCATACTATAGTTCACCCCTCAGGACCATCCATAGCTGAGGAGACTGATAAAATCTCTGATGATGCCAATTCGGCTCCTGAGAGGCCCTATTTTATGCCTAGAGCCCCATTTCCACAGCTATTAGTACCAACAAAGAATGAATCCAACTTTAATGACATAATGGAGGTTTTTAAAAAAGTTACCATAAACCTTCCGTTACTAGAAGCAATTAGGAAACTTCCGCCTTATGCCAAATTCCTTAAGGATATGTGTACGCGAAAGCGCAAGCTTAGTGTCCCTAAAAAGCCTTTTAGCTAGTCATGTAAGTTCGATCATTGAGAACAACACAACTCATAAATATAAAGACCTGTGTCTCTACCATTGCTTGCACGATAGGAAAACATCGGGTAGATAAAGCTTTACTTGACTTAGAGCTAGTGTGAACTTACCGCCGTACCATGTGTACTTACAATTAGACTTAGTGAATTGAAACCTACCAAGATAATACTGCAGCTTAATGATAGGTATGTTAAAATTCCTCGTGGTGTGATAGAAGATGTTCTTATTGAGGTCGACAAGTTTATTTATCCTGTGGATTTCGTGGTCTTAGATACCCAACCCGCCCCCGACCAGCAGAACCAGATACTGCTGATTTTAGGTCGCCCATTTTTAGCTACGTCTAATGCAATCATAAACTGTCGAAATGGTATTATGAATCTATATTTTGTAATATGAATATTGAGTTGAATATTTTTAATGTCAATAAGTCGCATTCTCGAGCTAGATGACACGTGCATTGAAGAGGTGAACATGATAGGAACCTTAGTTCATGAGTCATTACCAAACATCATATCGGAAGATCCATTAGAGAGTTGTATAGCCCATTTTAGCATGGATTTCAACGATGATAGCAACATTGAACAAGTAAATGCTCGTTGGATTCTATTCCTATGTTAGATACCGATAAATGGAAAGCTAGGTTTGAACCATTATTAGCTTTCGAGTCTACCTTAATCCCTTGTTTAGAAGAGCCTCCTAAGTTGGACCCTAACTATGCATTTTTAGGCCCATCCGAGACTTTCCCAGCTTATTATAGCTTCCGATTTGGATAGTGATCGGGAGAGTAGGCCGGTGGACCGTGCTTCAAGAAAATAAGGAAGCTTTAGGGTGGACCATAGAGGATATTAAGGACATAAGTCCTACTTTGTGTATGCATCAGATGCATTTAGAGGATGAACCACCTGATTATAACTTAGACAAAGCAACTGACCTTCTTCAAGAACCTGATGGTCTAGAAATTAGGAATATTGTGACTAGTCTATTTAGAAACACCCAAAATTCTAAGTTTGGGGGTGGACTTGGAATATATGCCTCTACCATTTCACAAGAGTATCTTCATAGAAAGCTTCGGTTGTTAGAAACCCATCCTCTCGGGTTGATGTGGTTTATCCAGATATGATACCCAGATTGACTTTGTTTTCCCACCAAATATTTTTCAACCAATTGTGGGAACGTATGAGTTTCAAATGTGTCAATTATTAAGTTTTGAGACTGAGCCTAAGTACTTTAGGAGATTAGTATCGACACATTTTCTTATGATTGACCGCCAGTTTCATCATGGTCAATTGTGTGAGTCAAAACTGATTGACTTTAAGGATCCGCAATTATTCAGGTTATTATTATGTGCTTCTAAGTTTTTATTTGAGTTTTTCCAGACTCTAATACCTGAATCGGATCTTAGCTTTAAGGAGTTCCAGCACATAAGAATATTTTATATTGACCCAGTTATAGAGCCTGAACTTAACCACGGCTAGATGTAGTTGTCTTAAACAGGAAACTAGACAAGGGTGTGCTTTATTTGTTAATTTTCTTGGCATGTTGCAGATTCCTTTTATTTTTGATAGCTCTACTTGGTTTTGATGACCCACAGAAATTCCGGCTATTACTTTATGATTTTATGAGGTGAGTAATCCTTTGTTAGTCTGGCTGAAGACTTTAAACTTAGCACTTCTTGGGAGGTAACCCAATATTCATGCGACACGGTAATATCTTTCCTTAACTCTTTTACTTCAAATGGCAATAGCTTTCTCCTTGTTCATGCTTTTAATTTCATCTTTAGAACATTGAGGACAATGTTAGATTTAAGTTTGGGGGTATGGGAGAAACTTTTTGGTTGCAATAAATAAACTCCAGAGCCTAGAAATTTATGTTTATTAAGGATGGCACTAACCAATCTAAGTGGATGGAAGCATTTTGGTTGTAGGAGTTGAGGAACCAATCTGATTAGATGGAAACATCTAAAGAATCTATTCATAAAAGCACAGAGCTCAGGTGTTAGAAATAACATGATAGTTTCACCATATCTCGTTGAGTCCTTGTCACTTCTGTTTTTATTTTTATTTTGTTTTTAAACTATGTTTCTCTAAGTGATTAGGCGGGGCTCACGAATCAAGTTGTTACCAATGCTAGGGTGAATTAGAGTGATTGAGATACCAAAAAAAAAGTGAAAAAGAAAAAAAGAAAAAATAAAGAGAAGTTGAAAAAAAAATTTGAGACCAGACCATTAGACCAACCGGAATAAATTCAATAAAGTTGACCACCTGAACCCTTGTATATGCCAGGTTGAGTTGACCTAGAGTTACGATTATCGACCACCGGTTCCCTTGTATATGCAAGTGTGTTGATCTTAGTCCGCATCAAGATCTCACCATTAGGATAGGTTCATTTTCATGAGGCCTTCAGATAGATATGAGAAACACCGTTCACTTAGTAAACATCAAAACCATCTATGTTTTTCTCATTTCCATCTTCTTGATCTATCCATGTGATTAGTTTTGACTCCGGATACCGATGTCCATAGTGCGACTATCCGAGTAGAGCTCGTGACTTATATATGAATTTTAGTATGCTTGAGTGCAAACTCGTGTACAAAGAATTGGAATTTCGCAGATCGGGGTACTTCCTCCCGTAGTCAATAAGTATGCCAACCAAGGAGATTTTTAGTTCCTTCCAAGGTCTCGCCTAGATAGCTAGGGTCCTGGAGTAAAGGTTTTGTGGGTACACCTCTGCAAACCCTCCCGAGACTATAACTCCGGCCACTAGGGCCACCTAGGGGTTTAAAGGCTTATTGCATACGCTAAATGCAATCGACGATGCTCGCGACAAAGTGAGTTAGGATTTTATTTTATTTTTGCTCGAGGACTAGCAAATAATAGGTTTGGGGGTATTTGATAGACACATTTTTGTGTCTAATTTGTCTCGATTCTTTATATTGATAGTGCTTATTTTTGTACTTATTATGGTGTTTTATGCGCGTGTAGGTATTTTTGGCCAATAAATATTTTTGGAAAAATCGGCTCGAAAAGTTGGTAAAAGCACTCGGAGGACACATGCTATTCGGACTCTCACTATGGATAAGGGGTACCCAAATTACTAAGGGGCACCCAAAGGGCAACTACTATTTGCATACCAGAACTGGATAGGGGGAGGTCATCTTCCAAATTCAAATTCACAAAATAGTGGGAAAATTGTTGCAGCACAATTTAACTTAGGATTCGAAATTTTGGGAGGATTTAAAGAGATTAAATCTCGGAATTTTGGTGGGATGGAATTCTTATATCATAACAGGGTTGGTACTATTGATTAGATCGAAGGAAATGGGCTAGATAACTCGGGTTGAGGCAAAACAGGGAAATAAGATACTCTCGGGTTTCCATTTTCTTTCTGGTGATATACACGGTAAGTACGTGAAGATTTGGTCAATAATATTCTCTGAAGATCGTACTCTATCCTAAAAAAGAATCACCACACAAAGACGCCAGAGAAGAGATTATTGTCGTGACTTCCACTAAAGAAAAGAAGAAATTTAATCGGGATTTGAAGGTTTATGAATGATATAAAAGGAGTTGTCGAGTTCCAAAGAGGGATTATTGAAGTTTAGAAGAAGTTAGGGGAAGTTTAGAACACCACAGAGATCAACAGGAGGAGTTGCAGGAAGTCGAAATCTGCTGGTGTAGAAGGAAGAACACGAAGAACAAAATGCCATTGAAGACAATGTTTTTGGGGTCTTAAAAACAAATGACAAAGCAAAAGTGTTTCCAACAGTTTTTCAGAATAGTTCTATTGTAATAACTGCTTTATAACGCCGATACACTGTTGCAAACAAGTTCTTGTTATTAATTTTCACTCTTTTAATCAACTTTGAACCATAAACCAATATTTTGAGGTCATGATTAATATGAGGAGCTAAACCCCTTATCCGAGGCGACGGAGGAAGCCATTGTTCCATGAAATCAAAGCTCAATAACTCTGGCACCTTTCAAATGCATATGGGTGAAGTTTTTCTTATGGAAGCTAATCAAAATGCCATTCCTACAAGAGATAATCTATTAAGGAGAGGATGTCCAATAACTACTGATTTATGTCTATTTTTTCACAGTTTTCCGTAAATGATGAATCATCTACTAATACATTAATTTCATCTTCGCTTATAAATTATGGAACCACTTGACCGGGGCTTCAATGTCGGATAAGTACACAGTGAATTGATTGAAGAACATCTTGAAGCTTGGAAAGGCAGAAACAAAGAAAAGCATATATGATTACTTATTGGGTTTGGAATTTTGGGCGGTCTGGGACGAGAAAAACAAATAAATGAATGAATGCGATAACTTGTTTGTATGGGTGACAAGGAAAATGGATTACGACGAATCATTTAGAAATTATATTGAAAGGTTATCATCGATCATAAACAAGTCTTAACCTCATTTTGGAGGTTGTATTTATGTGATACTTGGGGCTTTGACCCTGTTTCTTTCTTGTATCAATTCAGTTCAATCTTTCTCATTTTTGTTTTCCTTTATCCATTCATGCCACAAATAAAAATCATATCAAGACAGTCCAACATATAACCCATGTTTTCAATCAACTCTCTCTCTCTCTCTCACTATATATATAACGAGTAAACCACTGCTACATGTCTTATTCACAAAGTTAGCACTTATTGGACGACCAATGGGAATCTTTCTATACGATGACAATGGGCCCTAAAATGTATGCCTTTTTAGCGACTATTTCAAATTCATTTTTCTTTTATTATTTTCAAATCTAAACCATATTTTTTCAAATTGGAGCAAAAATAATTAAAAATACATAATTTTCTACTGAGCTTTGCTCAAACTTGACGTAGTTTAAATGATAATAAGAAAAAGAAGAGTATGGCTTAGTTGCAAAAAGTCCCGAAAATATAGCAAAATCTTTTAACAACCATTTGATTTCTCGATTTTCAAATTCATTCAAATCTAACTCAAATTTTCTTCAAATTAGAACCAAAATCTTTCAATTAAACAATAAACTAATTGTAGTTTACTCACAATTTATTACAATAGTTTTAAATAGCCAATAAATTGGAAGAAATTGATAAACATAGTTGAAACTTGCAAAAGGTCCAATTTTCAGTTGGCTCCCCCACTGTTACATGGTCATCTAGTATATATGCCAAATGTTAAATCATGCTTAATTTACTAACAAATTGGATGATGTACAAGCATGAATTAGTACCACCATTATCTTCCCTCGCTCTCTCTCCTTATCCTTTTTTTCTAGAATATAGTGTAAAAAAGTTTGTTCTACTATTTTTTTTTGTTACCAAACCTAGCTAGATCTATTATCAGATTATAATTTGGGTTTTGTAATTAGTATATCATGTTTAATAAAAAACCACATTGTTTAAGATTTTAGGTTTTAGAATTTGTGTGTTTATGTTATTGTTGATATCTAATGGCTTCTTCATGCCATGTAGTTGTATTTATATTCTGTTGATTATTGGAGGCTTAATTATTTTTGTTCAGGAACTATATACATATGGGAGGGGTTCACGAACCCAGTTCACAAACCCTGGGGCCCTGGATTTTGTGAAGTGAGAGGGGTTCACGAACTCAGTTTGCCAACCCCGAGGCCCCGGATTTCGTGAACCGAGAGGGTTCGCGAACACAGACGCCATCCCTAAGGCCCTAAAAAAAAAATTTTAAACTGCGAAGGGTGATTAAAAAACTATTGTGCCTATTATTTCCTACTTTAGGTTAGCCATATTTTTTGGGAAAGGGGTTTCCTAAACCAAATAGGATTTTTGGTGGCCAAGTTTGTAACTTATATAAATAGGTTATTAGGCCTTGTAGAGAGATTAAGTGAGTGAATTACAATTGTAATAGCTTTGGGGTAAAAACTAGGGGTTCGTGGCGAGGAACAAGAGACAAGGTGATCATCTCGGTAATTGGTACGGTGTAACCAAGCCTTTGCTTGGATTCAAATGAGTTTTACGTTGTAATCGTTTCTTCATAGTGGATTTGAGTTGGTGCGGCTCAAAGTGGTCGTAGAAAATATATACACGTTGTATGTATTGTTGAACCACTATCTCTTGTGTCTTGTGAGTTGATTTATCTATCACGTTTATTATTATTGCTTGTGCTTGGATTACTTATTATTCATCATAATATTCTAAGATCCTATTTATTCCGCGTTTGTTAGAATTCTACAAGAATTGTGTGCACCAGTTCGTCTAAAATTTCCCTACATATTCTCCATAAGTGCGATTTCTATAGCCTTCGGGCGTTTCAGTTGGAGTCTTATGTTATATTTAAGTATATCTCCGAAGACAACCAATTTCGGTGTGGCGATGATAAGGATTCAATCAAAGAAGATAAATGGCTACTAGAATTGGTTATGATTACAATGTTTAGTACAAATTGTTAGAGCATTGCTCGGTTGAACCCGCGTTGGTATGTCAAGTTTGGTTGTCATATTTTAGTGAACCAAAACTCATTTAAAGAGTCGCTTGATTATTTACTAGAGTCAACTTCGTATAAGTTAGCTTGAAAGTATTAGGATATGAGACATTACAAGTATTACATGAAGACTTGAAGAATGTGAAGAAGTAAGGAGCTACAACGACGACATCATCCTTCCACTTGAGGTTAGTAATATTTGACTTGAACTGTTTCATTCCCTAACATATCTTTCAAGTCGTGTGTATTGAAAACATAATCGAAGTCGTGAATGATTATACTCTAGTTAGACATAGTATTAAGGAATTACAATACAAAGTATAACGTCTATCTTTTGAATTTTGTATATAAGACATCGACATAATCGTATGAATGATATTGTGATTATGTATGGGTATGGGTGAAGATTTCGTCATAGGAAACAATGTTTTACATTCGTTTAAAGGAAGTACAATTCATATACTTGTTTTATGAATCGAAAGGGAAATCACTAGGCTTATTGATATTGTTATTCATTGTAAATCTTTGGATTACCAATATGTGTGTTTAGTATAACCGCTCATAAATTGTTTATGTATCTTGGTAAAACTATTCACAAGGCCTGACTTTTGTATTGGTATGACTTTTATTAGTGAAACCGATCTTAACTAATCACCTGAGATGGTATGATCGATTTTTTGTAATTGGTATGACCAACTCTAGACATTGGGGAACCGATCCTAGTAAGAGGTGCAACTGATCACAAGCAAAGAGGAATCGATCCTAGCAAGAGGTACAATAAGTCTTAGATATAGGTAACCGATCCTATGACTTGTGCAACCGAATACAAGTTAGATACCATAAATATGTGGTAACCGATCTTGGTACCTGGTTAACCAAATTTTGGAAAGCTAGTGTGACCGATCCTAGTACCCACATGGAGGTAGAACCGAAACTTGTTTTGGTAGAACCGTGAAACCCTTGATTGGTGATTTGATAGGATAATCAATCACATAGTTCTTGAAATCGATGAACCAATTCTAAACTTGTTTGGAAGTGTGGCAAATCGGTTCCAAGATTGTAAATATGAAAAAGGATTTACAAAGTAAAGATGTCGACATAGTTTGAACATGTGTAGTAACGCTTATCTTTTATTGTTCAAAGATATTCCTTAATAGCTAAAGGAGAATCCCTGATCGGAATAAATTGAGAATCTTTTAATTAAGGTTTTTAGTTTTATATGCTTTTCATTTCAAAGAATTAAAATGCATATCACCGTTATAAAAAAAAGGTGGTGTTTGACTCTTAGATTTGAGAGTCATTAGATGGCCAGGATTTGACGGGGACCATGATCCCGCTGGATGGAATCATCCGGATGGAGTTTTGACTTCACGGCCAAGAATGATTTGGTAATATTTCGGGACGGGGTGTGGGTCAGCAGATGCAATACAAAACGAAATCTTCTATTACGATTCAAGCTTCAAACACAATACAGATGAGAACATTCTCGCTTCCTCTCTTTTTCCTCAAAACACTTGGCCCGATTGTTGTTTGATTTCCGAAGATTGTTTGGTTTTACGGAAAAGTTTAGGCAAATTTAGGTTTTTTTTTTCCAAATTGAGGGTTTTCTGAATTCTAGGGTTTTCACTCCTCCGTCTCAGCCATTAACGGTTGTTGATATGCAACTGTAATTATAATATCAATCGTTCTTCCATATGATTCCTTCCAAAGTAACTATCTCTCTATTAAAGAATGCATCTATCAAATTTAGTGTTCAATTTTGTTATTATTTTTACTATGTGTTAATTTATCAAATGTTGCATTGTTTTTAAATTCTTTATACTACGTTTCACGATTATTCTTTCTCTTTTTTTTATTCATTCGATCTAGGGTTTCTTTTATACAAACGGTGCTACATGGTCAAATTTGAAAAAGCTTTGTATATGGAAGCCATAGCAAACAGTGCTTAAGGGACATATTTCTCATGAAGTGTTAGTCAATATGTAAGCGGTGACCAAACCGAATTAAGCTATCATTTGATATAGATGTTAAACAATCCGGTGACGACGTTGAATTTCATGAACTTTATTTTTGTGCTTTTGTTTGGTGATGTTTATGCAGGCTAGCATCATGTCTCTTAAAGTTAAAGGACCAGCTGGTGCCATTTGATGAGATGTGCTCTCTAATAGAACCCCGCTTGAGACCAAAGAATTTTGAAAAGGGTATGATACATTTCCTTTAAACAAGCTTTAGAATTCTATTTATCAACCAAAATGATATGGTCAATCCATTACCAATTGAAATCTTGGAGAGAGAGGTTACCATCTCGATATTGAGTTGTGATATGTTTCAGATAAAGGTCTACGCCATAGGTAGAAAACATATAATCTGTAACTTATAATGTTTGTATGTAATCCACTAACCAGGAAAAGGGGGTATCACTTCCACCGCCACTAAAGAAATGTGTATCTTTTGTGTCTGGCTTCATATGCAATGAATGTTCGTCACTTCTAATAATTTCTACGAGTTATAAGGTTGTTTGTATACCCAAATTTGGAACCGCACATGTATTTTAGATTGATATATTTTCTTCTAATTCGGGTAATTGGTTTCATATGGAGTTTCATGTCCTCGATATGTTATGTGGGCATAAAATGTCTATAATAGTCTAGGTATACATAATGGAGTTTTGTATTGGAATGTCTATAATAGTCTAGGTATTTCAACAACATAACTACTTCTCCATTACTAGATTTACACACACACACACACACACACACACACACACACACACACACACACACAAGGTGTTTGCTTAAAAGCCCGATCGACCGCTTCTTGAACCAAGATTGTCTAGATGCTAGCCATGGGTCCAGTGGTTGAATTACCACCGAAGAAATGCCTCTTCTACCAACACCATCTTAACATCCGCAACAACACTAACACTAACACCATCCATGGTTAGATTAGAATATATAGTGGATTTTTTGATATTGGAAAGTGGTCGTATTATGAATTTTGGTGAACATAGAAATGAAGTAGCAACAGTGAGTCTTATGTGGTTCGAAAATTGGCTTTAGTCTGTAGTATATCCATGATCTTGAAAAGCTAATTAATGGAAGACAATTTTTGGATGTACAGGGGAGAACACAAGCGTTGATGAAATTGTATTGTGATTGATGGGCATTTTTGGTTTACAACAGGGAAGTTAAGAATTGTGTTTAGGGAAGTTAAGAATTGTGTTTGATTGATTTATTTTACGCGGGGCTTTTTGTTGGAGATAATATCCTTTATTGTGGGTACGAGATTTGGTTGAACAGAGAACAAAAATTGGTGCTTTTGTGCGCGGATTTGATACCGAACTATGTGATTTCAAAATCATCAATACGTAATAGATGTAATGCATGAAGCTCCGGATGGTGTTTTTGATCGACGACCGGGGAAATTTCTGATTGTTACGTGGGTATGTGGGTCAACATAAATAGGGCGGGGTGATGCTCGGTTGTTTCACATAAAACCTTTTTCTCCCTTTCTCGCTGCTACGGTTCCTCTCCTCTGTCACAGTAAAGAATTTGAAAAACTGTTTTTGTTTTTGAGGTTTTAGATCCTGCAGCTTGATCTATTATATCATAAAACTCCCGTATGGAAAGGTTTATTTAATCGAAAGGACGATGCAGAGGTAACCCTAGAAAATTTAAATCTGATTTTTTTTTGCTTTATGTGTTTCATGTAGGAATTATGAATCGATTTAGGATGCAGAGGAAGACAATGCAGTAAGAAGGAAGAACAAGGTAAACATGTGGAAACCCCTGAAAGAAATTTCATCTAATTACATTATTGATTGATTAAACATAAGTGACAATCTTCTTATCAAACTTCCGGATCTATTTCTTAATAAATTTTGATTGTTGATTTATTTCTCCTATTAAGGGATTTTCTAAAAAAAAAAAAAAATTAATCGTGGTCTTAGTTTTTATTTTACTCATACTATGAGATTTCGATGACATAAATTGGCAGCAGGATTATGTTGGTTGGAATCGGTTGTATGTGATAACATGGTTTCATGCTTGAGACATTTTAAGATTGTTGGTTTAGTAGTTATCTTAGCAATACAAAGGAGAGCAGAATGTGGAGTGTGCAAATCATTCAAGAGCCAAAATTTAGAATATTCATATATATTTTACGTACGTGCTTTGGAGTGTATATATTAGTTGTGGAAGTGCACGATTGGGTTAAACTCCTAGATTTTTCACATTGTTTTCCATGTTTCTTAGTTACGGAGCTCATCGGTATCTTTAGTTGATCCGTGTATTTGCAACATACTTATATGAACTTGTGATACGCATTGTCTACGATGAAATCGCACTGGGGATGGTGCTTTTAGGATCCCCGGGGACTCCTTGTAGATAAGAAAAGAAAGGTGGATCAAAAGGAATCTGAAACAAGTATAAAGATTCTGATTGTCTTTGGAAATAAGTACTATTATTTGATGGCATCATATCCTTTTAGGTCTTTACCTTAAATTATGCAGGTCTAGATACTTTATTACATATGTGGCGAAAGTTCAGATTATCTAACGCTCTAATGTCTTGAAGTTACTCAAATGGATGGATTTAACTTCTCTTACTTGGGTTGCCACAATTAAAATTTACAGCTTATCTATTGTTTCCTTTCAGCAGTATTTGCATGTTAATTGGTACTATATCTGTACTTGCAGATCGTAAGAAGGTGGATGCAAAATCCAACAAAGAATAATTAAGAAAGGAGAGACAACCATTTACCCGTGGAGGCAAAATCAGTCAAGCTCACTAATGCTAGACCCATGTCAATCCAGATGTCACTAAGCTCATCGTCATCGGATCAATATAGTAGTCTGCCATTTGTTCGTGAAGTTGTTGAAAGTTAGGCGCTCGACAATGGAATGGTTCAAACATACTCACCTAATTGGATGACTTAAGGGGATACTAATTTATATATAATCATCCTTCTCATGAACTTTGATTTACGTTATTAGTACTCTAACAAGAAAAAAAGACTTTTCGATAAGTAGTTGAGCGGATCGAGGTTCTGAAAAGGTATAGTTGGAGTTTCTCATAACGTGGGTATTATGTAAGGAAGGGGTAATAGAAATCAAAAGTAATTTCATATTTATATATTTTGAAATCTTACCTGCATGCTTTTCTCAGTTATATTTTTCTAATAACTTTCTCAGTTTTATACTTTATACCAATCCGTTGATATAATTTCTTAGTTTTTTTTTTGCAGAGCTTTGTATCGTTATATTAATCAAAGATTGTGTTTACATTTGCGAATTTTAAATGTTGTGTTTTCTTCTTTCATCTTTGGACTTTGGTGCAAGTAGTAAGACATCATTATGGAATGCTCTACCGATAATATTTGGATCTCCCATGCAACTTTACTCGCTACGTGCTAAATTTTTTAGATTTTAATCCATACTAAGGAGATGAGAGAGACTCGTAGTAGCTGGATTTCCCACACTACACCCCCTTACTCGATTTTGCTTAATTAATTCATCAAAGATGTAAGATCAAGAATATTTATTGATTGAATCCATGAACTGTTTACACAGTGAGAATAGAATTACACTTAGAAATTAAAACACTTTAAACTTTCTCTCTCCTAATGACTCACTCCACAACTCCAAAAGATCTCTCCTCCCACAGATTCACTCAAATTTCCTTTATATAGGGTAGTACATAGTGGATGACATCTAAGCTATCCTTTATTTTCGGGAATGTCTCGCGAAGTGTCGCAGATGACAAACATTCGCTTCTCGCGACACTTCTTAACCTCGCTGTGTCTCACGCCTTCTTTATGTTTTGCCTCGTCGTTATTCATTAAGGCCGTTTATTTTAGCTCCTCGCGATTCCTTCGACGCTGTCGCTTATTTATCTCGCGAGCCTTGTACGCTATGATATTATGATCCTACATCTTGCCTCTTTTTCCTTGAAGATTGCTTCAAGAGCGGTCTTTAAGGAAAAATCTGTCGTTGTAGTAATCTTTGATCTTTGTCGATGAAGGAACGAGCGGAAGAATACCGGACTTGAAAAGTACGTACTTGCCTCTATTCTTTTGCGAAGTTCCAAGCTTCTTTGTAATATATATACGAAGTGTCATTTCTGCCTCATGAATTACAGAAAATAATCAATTTCGCAAGTTCTTCTCGCCTATTAGGAAATACATTGTGTATTTGGATTCTACTAAAGTTCTTTTTGTCAGGTTTCCTTAGATTTAGTAGTGACCGTTTACACGTGTCCATATTTTCCTCTTTTTAATGGGTGCATTTAATGTTATCCGGTCATAACATTTTTCTCATCTATTTATAGGAGCATCCCCCGTGAATAATTTTCCTTTTCCTCTTCATCTTCTTCATCGTCTGCAAGTGTTCTTCTTCTTCATCGCTCGCAAGTGTTCTTCTTCTTCATCGCTCGCAAGTGTTTGCCTATTGTTGCCTCTTACCTTCTCTCTTCACCACTTTAGCTATTTCCTTCCAGCTTGTTACTCCTCATGGCGTCCAGTGTTTGTTTATTTTGCCATAGTCTGGCGATTTTATGGTTGATTAAATTTGAGGTTAACTTTTCTTGTTGAAATCACACCGGTATGATTAACTTTGTAGTTCTCTTTTCGCCATTGTTGTTTAGCAAGAACCAACCTGTAACTAAATTTACCGTGAAGGACCCTCTTCTTTCTTTCGGGGCTCGCTATCGAAATCTACTTCGCAACAAGAATCTCTCACGCAACAAAAGCCTCTTCGCGAGCAAAATCCATGGCTACAAAAAGACAACCATGAAAGTGACAAGGTATTTAAGAAACATTTGTATTCTATTAACAACACATTATTGCCTGCTTTCTTATTTAATTTGTCATTCGCAGATGATAAAATTACCGGTCATACTCCCAAAAGGCTTCGCTATCTAAACCCGTTACCCCCGATGTTCCATTTCTTCATTCACATCTTCGTCCCCTGCTGCGAAATCGTCGCAAGATAATTTTGTGCCTCTTTCCTCTCGGTAACGTTACTAGCGACAATATTTCTATACCTCAACTCCCTCATAGACCAAGTTCCTTATAACTGTCCTACTACAAACGATCTTATACCTCCTCCTCGCTATCCATGTCCCCGCTATTTCTCCAATCACTTCTCTCCCTGAAACCTCCTCTTCTCATGAGGTTCCTTTGACAAAGGACGACTGCCTTCTTTGTTTGAACAAATTCTCTAATCATGGAAAATTTGGAAGGGATAGATGTGGCCTTTAAGGTCCTTTCGATCTCGTGAATGATGCCAAAAAGACTTCGCACGATCCTTCACAAATCCCATGTCTCATGAGATTTTAAGTAAGTATCTTGGTCCCGATAGATCTCGCAAGCATCTTTAATTCAAGAGATTAATAAGTCAAGGATGAGCTCCAAGTTATGGTGTGGAAATGCAAAAATCTCCACCTTGAAAATCAAAAATTTCTCAAGATCTCACTAGATCGTGATAATCTCTCAAGAAGAATGAAGAATTAAAAGGTATGCCTCGCCACCCTTGCTCGTCCTCCAAGTATTAAACCAAACGAATAATGGAGATATATTCGACGGAGTCTATCGTTGAAGAAGTTCGAGTTGAAAGAGATTCTTGGATGGAGCAAAGATAATCTCTTAGATAATCTTCATACCTATGCAAACTCGACCAAATAGATAACTTGTCTAAAGAGAATTTTGATTTATCGTGAAAAGCAAGACTCATTAAGTAATGACTTATCTCGCCTCTTATTCTTTGACTAAAACTAATTTGGAGTTGGAAACTTTATCGATGAGAATCGAACTCTTTCACAAGAGAAACGTCGTTGAATAAGGTGGCGATCTACTGCGAAAAAGATGATGCTTGTCAAAAATTATGTGAAGAACAAGAATGTGCCATTCATACTTTGAAAAATCAACTTAAAGAGAGTTCCATCGAGAGAGATAAACTTATTCAAGGTAGAATAACTTTGAGTGTAAAGGCGAAGCAATTCCAGTGAACAATGCACTGTTAGAAAAATCCAACTCTACCCTCGCCACCGAAAATTCCATACTTGTTTCTAATGACAAGAAATTGCGATCTCGATCAAAGGTTTAGTTGGAGACTCATTTGATGATGCCATGGACTGTCTGGGGAATAACTTTGCATGGGCTTTAATTCAACAACTTACTCTTCAAAAGGAAGGTAGTCAAATTATTTGACTACCTTAATTCATTTATTTCACAAATCTTTCATTATTTTGAAAGTTCTAAAGATCTCGTTGTAAGGATCTCGTTTTAATCTTTTCTTGTGTATTTATTATGCAGATTCTCGAGAAGAAGCTTCGCGCCGTCGTTTCTACTCTCAAATCGGATTATTCCAAAATTCGCAAAGAAAATGGATTGCTCGCTTCTCCCTCGCTCGTTCTCGCGATCGTGCGTAACGAGATTTGATTACATGTCCGATCGTAAACATGATAGTAAGAACCGTCAAAAGGCGCGCTTCACACTCTCTCAAAGTCAAGTCCTTGTGAATGAGATTTACCGTCTAAGTCTCTTGATCCTATACATGTTGATCCTCCGGAAGTAAGTGACGATGAAATCCCTAATCCTCCCGATAGTGATTATGATTATGAAAGCTGCGAAGAACTCCCTAATAAGGAAGTCGTCGATGAAGATCCGAATAGAAGAATTTCTCGATGAAGGTCCAAGAATCAAGCAGAACAAAGGTGATGAAAACATTTCTCAAGAAAATCCATCAACGGCGGATGTGAAGTCGATAAAGGCGCAGAAAAGTCTCAATCACCTCTCGTATTTGATAATGCAGATGTAGAGAGTTAAATTCTCTTTGTAATTTATTAGAATTCCTCTTGTTTGAATGACTTAACTCTTTGATTGAATAATTTCCATATTTCTTTCTTCCTTTCTTAGTTAAGACCACCTTGAGCATGTTCGCTCATTGAATCTTTTATTAAGTAAATCCATCTCAATCAGGATTTGATTTTAATTCTTCTCACTGCGACAAAGTCGCAGGCCGCCTTTACATTTTCATGCAGAGGCCCATTGACCTTGCCTTATCATTTTTGTGTGGTCTTCCGAGTTAGACCTCCCTAATTAGAGGTCTTCCCCTGGCCACTTTCATCGCGACAAGATCGCAGGACGCCTTTACACTTGCATGTAAAGACCCATTGATCTTGCCTTATCATTTTCCAAGTATTTTTGCCTCGCAGGATGTTTTAGTTGCGATAATATGACAGGTCTAGATATCCTTGCGAACATAAAGCTCATGACATTGCTGCCTTGCGACGAAATCGCAGGACGTCCGTACACTTTCGTGTAAAGACCCATTGATCTCGCCTTACCCTCGCATTAGTATTATTGCCTCGCAGATCATTGCACAAATATGACGAGCCTAAATTCTCTTGCGAAAACATAGCCTTATGACATTTGCGGGCTCTGCTTTGACACTCCCCCTATTGGAGAGCGCCGCCCTTATCATCTCCCCGGTTGCCCCTTCAAGGAGGCGAAACATCGGCCATACAAGACTAGCTCCTCCCATCCGGTCTTAACAACAACTGTTGTTTTCGCAGCCTCTTATCCCTTATACCTATATGGTTTATGGTTACGAGACCGCACCCTAAGTGGAGTTTTCTTCAAGCGAGTGCAACATATGCCAAGACTTGCCAAGAATGGCAGGGTAGGTTCATCCATCCGGCACTCCGGCTCAACGTGTACCCCGGCGCCTTGAGCATACACCGACTCCTTGAAGAGACCCTGGCCGCCCAAACCAGTATAACCTTATATATATAGTTGGGAATCCAAGGTACCTCTCCCGGATAGGCTTTCATGGGCCCCAAATTTTCATGACTCAGCTTCGTGGAGCGGTGTAACCTTCCCCCGAGCCATGTTGAGAGATACCCCTTATATGACGCACTTTAGGTCTTACATTTGCCTCTTACGAAATGTTATTCGCGAACTAGGTGTACGCCATAAAGGTTCGTCCCATTCATTCATTCTTTTTATTCAATCATTCTTCATCATTTGCTATTTTGTTTTAGATATTCGCCGATTCATTCATTTAATCATTCATTATCTCTTGTTGTTTTGTTAAGCCATTCATGACTTTTTTGTTATTCTTGTCGCGAGATCTTCGCGGATTTTCTCTGCATTTTACTGAATGTCACAAATACCTTGCGAAGAAGTACTTCATCTTGATTCATTTTTCCTCTCCCATTTTTACGGGTAATATTTCTTTAGATATAACCTATTCCATGGTCTATCCAATTTTGTCCCACATCTTTTCCTTCGGGATCCATCAATCTATATGCCCCCGTACCAACTACTTCTTTGATGATATAAGGTCCATCCCATTTTCTCGCCAACTTGCCTCCACTTTCACGTTGATATATTGGGGTTTCTCGCAACACCAAGTCTCCCGGTTGGAACTCACGTATTTTTACACGCTTTGTTATATTCTCTAGCCGCCTTCGAGCATAATTCTCCATGTGTCGCAAGGCCTTTTTTCTCGTTTTTCTTCCAATTCATCCAACTTGATTAGAATGTTGCCTCGCGCTAAGATTTTTCTCCTGCACCTCTTTTTTGGTTGTCGGAATCACGACCTCTGTTGGGAGTACCGCTTCAACTCCGTAAGTTAAGCAAAAAGGGGACATTCCGTGGCTTCTCTTCTAGTTGTATTATAGGCCCATACCGCATTGGGTACTTGTTCGCACCATCCCCTATTGTGTCCTTCCAACTTTTTATTTAATATATCTCCAATTGTTTTGTTTGTTGCCTCCGCTTGGCCATTAGCTTGTGGATATAATGGAGTTGATTTTCCACATCTTATCCGAAATGCATTAAGCAAAGAACTCTATATTTTGCCCTTCAAATCGCTTCCCATTATCGATACCAATTGTGCAGGATCCCAAATCGCATATAATATTTTCAAATATGAAAGTAAAAACATCCTTATCGCGAATGTGCTGGACCGCTTTCACCTCTGCCCATTTTGTGAAATAGTCCGCGACAATTAAGTATCTTTCTTTGTCCTGTTCCCTGTAAAAATGGTCCCACAATATCTAAACCCCATTTTCCAAAAGGCCACACACTTCTCGAAGAATTTAATCTGCTCTGTGCATGTATCTTCTTCCCATGTCTTTGACAATCTTCGCAGCGCCCGGATATTGCTTTCGCGTCCTCATGCATATATGTCCAATAATATCCTTGCATCTTTGCCTTATATGCCAAAGATCTCCCGCCGCTATGATTTCCGGCATCCCCACTATGTAGCATCTTCAATATGGTTTCTCCTTCTTTCCTTGCTAGACATCTAAGTGAAGGCCCCTCAAAAGATCGCCGATAAAGCACGCCATCTCGTAATTCATAATTTGTTGCCCGACTCTTTAACTTGTGTGCTTCCAATCTATTTCTTGGTACTTCTCCTTTCATTAAGTACGCATGAAGTTCTACTCTCCAGTCTTCCTCGCTACATTGCATTTCATCTACCACCATCATTATATCTGCTTCTTTTGTCCTTCCTCTTTATTAATTGATGGCGCCAAGTAGCGTCTCGTATTTTGATATTCCTCGCAATGGGTGGGTCTGTCATCATACTCGATATAAAGGCAAAAGCGCTCGCGAGTCTATTATCTCTCCTTGATATGTGCCTCCATTTTATTTTCAGATTTGTGCCGACAACACTTCTATAAGTTTCGTATTTCGTAGGGATGGATCATTTGTAGCATACTTCTCTCGTTATCCGGCGAATTGCCAATTGCGAGTCATCGGTAATCCTCACATTCTCCGCCATTTCTATTGCAAAACGTAGAGCATGTATTATAGCTTCGATCCGCTTCATTGTTGGTAGACTCAAATTCCAATCTAAAAGCAAAAGCTAACTTATTGCCTTCGGTGAAATCACAACAATTCCCACTCCTTTACCTTCTCCATTTGATGATCCATCCACTAATATTTCCCACCGGTCTGCTCGCTTAACAAGTCTTTGATCTCCATGCTCTTCTTCTACATCCATCATTTCATCCATCGCTTCATCTTCCTCCAAAGGAAATTCTCGCGTAAAGTCTCGCGACAACCCGTGACTTAGTTGAAGATAATATTTCATATTTGAGTTTGCAATGGCTTATCCGAGCATTCCATCTTTCGACTCTTTCCCGATCTTTTTGAATTTTTCATTATCGACTCAATTGGTACCTTTGTTACCACTCTAACAAAAGATGTGCTCGAAAATATATGCGAAGTTTAAACGACGCATAGACTAACGCCAGGATTAGTTTTTCAATCTTCGAATAATTTCTTTTCGGCAAGATTAAAAGTTTTGTCGATATAATAGATTAGTTTTTCTACCTCAAGGGCCCGTCGCAGCAGAAACCGCACTTAAGGCATGCGATGTTGTCGCGAGGTATATTAATAATTCCTCTCCCGGTTCTCGCTTTCCGCATAATGGATATATCCATTAAATGCTCTTTGATCCCTTGCAAAGCCTTTTCACATTCGTCCGTCCACTTAAATTTCGATCCTTTTTTCAGTAACGTCAAAAAATGTTTACACTTATCGATGACCGCGAGATGAACCTTCCTAGTGATGCTAGCAACCCATTCAGCTTTTGAACATCTTATCGTCGCAGTGTCGTGATATCGCGAATCGCTTTTACTTTCTCCGGTCAACATGTATTCCTTCCTTTGATATAATGTAACCCAAGAACTTCCCCCGACGCTACTCCGAAGGTACATTTTTCCCGGATTGACTTTGATGTTGAAACGCCTCATTTGTTCAAAAATTTCTTTCAAGTCTCGCACATGATCTTCTCGCTTTTACTTTTTACTAGCATGTCATCTACGTATACCTCTAATGTTTTATGTATCCATTCTCGCGAATACTTTTTCTACCATCCTTTGATACGTTGTCTAAAGATTTCGCAAACCAAACGGCATTTTAGTATAGCAAAGATAATCCTCTTGGAGCGAAGAAAGCAAAGCAGTGCTCTTGGTCTTCCTCGGCGAGAGGAATTTGATTGTAACCTTTGTATCCGTCCGCCGATGATACTCTTTTTCGTTCCCGCCGCCGACTCACCAATTGTGGGAATGTCCGGTAATGGAAAACTGCCTTTAGGGCAAGCTTTATTTAGACTGTGAAATCAATGCAAATCCTTATTCCCTTGTTCTTCTTTGGAACTATAACCATATTCGCTATCCATTCAGGATATTTTGCTTGTCTAATAATTCCCCGCATCCAAAGATCTTCTCAGCTTCTTCTTCTATCCGAGGTGATATGTGTTGCTATCTTTCTAATTCTTTGTTTGAATGGCTTCACATTTTTATCAATTTCCAACTTATGACAAAGCATCGATGGATCTATACCTGCACTTCATCCATATCCCACGCGAAGATATCTTTATAATCCCGCAATAAATCGACGCTTCTTTTCTCTTCATCCGCTCCCATGTTAGTTCCAATCTTTAGCATCTTGGGTTTTTCCTTAGTTCCAATATTCACTTCTTTGGTTTGCTCGCCGCGACGTAATCGCCTTCGATTCTCCCATAGGGGTCGGTCCTTTGGTTCTTTCAAGATCATTTTCTTCCCCGAGATCTCGCTAGGTATGCCTTTTCCTTCCTTCGCTCTTATCGTAAACTCGAATTCTTCTTCTTTCTTAGCCGCCCTTGCCATCTTTTTTTGCGATACTTTGATATACTCTTTTCGCTTGTTTACTTGTTCTTCGCAACACTTTACTTCATTTTGATAATATATTCTTCCTTTGGCAAAGATCCCCTTTGATCTCGCCGATTCCTGTTGGCGTAGGAAATTTGATACATTGATGAAGGCCGACGCCACAGCCTTTTATTGCATGTAACCATGGTCTTCCTAGTAATATGTTATACGGTGATTCCATATCCACTACACTCAACGTCACCTGTGTTTCGATTCCTCCTAACGGAATACGTATTTCTATCTCCCCTTTAACTTTTGTTATGGATTTACCAAAACCTTGAATATTGTACGCCGCGAAAATCATATCTTCGTCTTTATATCCCATCTTTTTGTAAGCGTGATAAAACATGATGTTCACCAGACTCCCGTGTCAATTAAAACTCCATTCACTACCCATGTTTTCACCGTGTTCTCTAATTCCTCTCCTTCCTTATACGCGTTTATTGCGATCACTGTGGAGATGCGTGATCCAAATTTTCTTTGGATATTTCCTCCGCCGTAAAAGTTATCTCTTGCTTTTCCCAATCCTTCAAAGGTGATGTTATTTCTGATTGCGTTTTTACAAGTGGTAAGTATAAGAGTATCGTCATTTCGGACTTTTATGAAGATTTGGTTTTAAGACTAACTAAGAAAAGTACTAAAGAAAAATTGCTAAGATGATTAATGGGAGAAAAACTTAGGGTTTCGGATTCCACCAAATCAATTGTGTAAAATAATCATTCCTCTCTAAAAAAAATATTCGTGATATAACTCGAGACAGTTCGAACCCAATCTTATGTCTCGGAAAATATTACAGTTAAAATAGATAACAACTTATGTTGTAAACCAAAACGGTATAACCTCCTTCGCTTATAAAAGATCGATAGCCGAAGACTATCCAAAACAATTATTATGAAGCTAAATAAGAAGAGAGATTAATTAAAACATTTAAGCTCCAAAAGAATATTTATTCAAAAAGTACTAAATTTCTTACACGATTTATTGGCTTCTTCCTTAGCCCCAGTGGAGAGAACTAGCTTTCCATTACAAAATTGAAAACAAAAGAAACCGTCTAAAGCTACGGTGTCGGCCCCCCCTTTTGTCCCGTCGACGGCACATATATATCATTCAGAAGACTTAAGTTTCCTTAATTTATTTTCTTCTCTACGTCACAAACATATTATGAACCAATGGGAACATGCCACGTCTTCTACTCAAGCAATTTCCATTGGTTGACCAGTAATTTCGGATTGTCCGCCACCTTCATTTTCTTTTTCCAGAACGATGTAAATAAGGCAAGAGATCCTTGTTTTATTTTTCTTCTTTAATGCTCAATTTCCATTGGTGCAATGCGTCATTGGATGGCCTAGTTAACAAAGAAATGGATTTCTTACTATTTTAGCATGAATTCCTTACTGGCTGGAACATGACCCACTAAGTGGTCATTTTTCATCTCCACCCACGTACAAGATTGCTAGCACCCCCTTATTCAAGCTACGTACCCAAGTTTAAGCCTCTCCAACTTCTTACTATTGTATATTTGTACATGGGAGCCTGGGACCAAATGTCAACATAATTTATTTATTTTTTGCCTTCCCATTTTTACTGTTCAATGAACCCACTTGAGCCTTGACCGATCAAATATGCATACGAGCCACTTTTAAGTTGTTTTCTTTAGCAGGGCCAAATTCATTCGTGTACCTACAAAAACATGTAAAAATAAGCACCAACTATATATAATTTGGGCGGTAAATATGTAAGAATAAAGCACTCATCACACCTCCAAACCTACATTTTGCTAGTCCCGAGTAAAACTAAAATGAAACAAAAATCCTAACTCACAAGCCGCAGCATCGTCGATTGCATTTAGCGTATGCAATAAGCCTTTAAACCCCTAGGTGGCCCTAGTGGCCGAGTTATAGTCTCGGGAGGGTTTACCAGAGATGTACCCACAAAACCTTTATACCTGCACCTAACTATTTTACGTAGAACCTTGGGAGGCACTAAAGAATCTCCTTGGTTGGCTTACTTATTGACTACAAGAGGAAGTACTGATGCGAAATTCCAATTGTTGTACACGAGTTTGCACTCAAGCATACTAAAATTCATATATAAGTGACAGAGCTCTACTCAGATAGTCTCACTATGGACATCAATATCCGGAGTCAAAACTAATCACATGGATAGATCAAGAAGATGGATATAGAGAAAAACATAGATGGTTTTGATGTTGACTAGGTGAACGGTGTTTCTCATATCTGTCTGAAGGCCACCGCCAAAATGAACCTATCCTAATGGACTGAGATACTGGTCTGACTAATATCAACACAAATGGCATATACAAGGGAACCAAAGGATCAATGATCCTAATTCTAGATCAACTCGTCGGCATATACAAGGGAACCAAATGGTCGATTTATTCACCGAACATTAACATTTAACTTCTTTTTTTTTTTTTTTTTTTTTTTTTTTTTTTTTTTTTTAACCGCATGATTTGATCTTTGGATCTAAGCGCATGCTTCTTGTCACAGATTACATGATAGTTCCTATGGATCCCCGCGTTCCACGCTTGTTTAGGCGACGGAGACAGGGAAAAAACACACATATTGCTATTCCCAAGTGTTAATTTTTTCTTATTTTGGAGTATTATTCCGTTTGGTCTATTTGGTCCTGGTCTTTTTTTTTTTTTTTTTTATCTCAATCACTCTAATCCACCCTAGCATTGGTAACAACTTGAATCGTGAGCCCCACCCAATCACTTAGAGAAACATAGTTTAAAAACAAAACAAAATAAAAAATGTATGAAAAGGACTCAACGAGATATGGTGAAACTATCATGTTATTTCTAACACCCGAGCCGTGCTTTTATGAATAGACTCTTTAGATGTTTTCATCTAATCGATTGGTTCCTCAACTCCTACAACCAAAATGCTTCCATCCACTTAGATTGGTTAGTGCCATCCTTAATAAACATAAATTTCTAGGCTCGGAGTTTATTTATTGAATCAAAAGTTTCTCCCATACCCCAAACTTAAATCTAACATTGTCCTCAATGTTCTAAAGATGAAATTAAAAGCATGAACAAGGAGAAATCATACCATTTAAAGTGAAAGAGTTAAGGAAAGATATTACCGTGTTGCATGAGCATGGGTTACCTCCCAAGAAGTGCTAAGTTTAACGTCTTCACTAGACATAAGAAAGAATTAATCACTTCATATCATAAAGTAATAACCGAATAACTGTGGATCATCTCGCATCAAAAAGTGTTATCACGTATAAAAGGAAACTGCAACAAACCAAGAATAAACATAGCACACCCTTGCCTAGTTTCTGTTTAAGACAACTACATCTAGTTGTGGTTCAGTGTTCTGTGTTCAATAAAGGGGTCTAAATAAAATATTTTCATAGGTTTCACCTCCTCAAAAGTAAGATCCGAAATATCAGTTCTAAGGTCCTGGAAAAATTTAGAAGCACATAATAATAACCGAATAATTGAGGATCCTTTAAGTCAATCGTGTTTGACTTACACAAGATGACCATAATGAGAGTGGTGGTCATTCTTAAGCAAATGTGTCAATTCTATTTTCCTAAAATAATTAGGTTTAGTCTTAACTTAATAATTGACTCATCTCAAACATATACGCTCCCACAATTGGTTGAAAAATATTTGGTGGGAAAACAAAATCAATCTTGGTATCATAGCTCGAGTAAACCACATCAACCAGAGGATGGGTTTCTAACAACCGAACTTCTTCCTCGGACATCATTAGGTTCTAGAGAACTAGTATGAAGGCAATGGGCACAATGGTTGAGGCACATATATCAAGTCCCAAGTGAGGGATCTCTCGTAAGAGCTAAAGGTAAGGCATGTGGAGAATGATAATCACCCCCAAACTTAGAGTTTTGGGTGTCTCTAGATAGACTATCTACAATTTTCCTAATTTCTAGATCATCCGAATCCCGAAAATGGTCAATTGCTTCTTGTAGGTCATATTCAGTGACACATCCTCATACATATTTAAAAGCTCTACGAGTTCATCTTCGCTGCCTAAGATCGTTGTTTCTAAATCAGACTCTAAAATATTATTCTTAGAATAAACTCGTTCCTCTAAACCAATATCGACTTTGTAATCAAAAGGAAATACTACATCGTCTAAAACGGGAGTATCTCTAGTCAAATCCTCGTCCTTTTGAATAGGTGAATAATTATTAAAATTATTTGGATTTGAACTAGAAATATTATCATCATAAAGCTCAATTGGAGTAACAAATTCCCGATCACTTTGCCTACATATTTCGATTCTTCATCAACACTATCCTCATCATAACATGAAAATGGTTGAACCTTTTCTAAACAAGTAGTGTTACCAATTCTAACCTCGTCATCTTGATCATGTGAGTAACTATTCTCATTTTTAAGGCTAAATTGGTAATCAAGATTATTCCGAGCAATTCTTTCGCTCTTCAAAACCCTAGTTTTCTCAACCAAAATCTTGAGGGACTCTTCGATAGGACGAGTAGGAACGGAAGGAGCACCCAAGAGTTTGAGAGACTCTTCTATAGGACGAGTAGGAACTAAGGATCATAATAAGGACTAGTTTTCAACCTGCTTAATTAAGTCGTCCAAAGACGAGGAACTAGTATCGTAATATTCCTTATTTTTCTTGCTCGTATGACCATGGTGCGTGCGAATAGTAATTGGGCTCACTATGATATGAACCATAACCTTGAAAAGGTTGGTGTTCCCAACCACTATGCACACCGTGGTCAAAGTAGTAGTGTCCATTTTGAAATTCAATGGATATTCATTGTATTGGCTATTGTAATACTACCGACATTATTTTTGTGCCAATGCAAATGCAAGGTCGACTAAAATGGGTAGGCTCAGTTACCACAAGAAAATATACCCAAAGGTACGAGAGGTCGAGGTTTGTGGACTTTCACCGGTAACTCCCATAAGGCCCAAGGCACGGTTCGGCCTTACTAATCCACGAGTTTTCCTAAAATCGGTAGTCCGACGATGCAATTGGTGTGTGCACGTGTAAAATTTTTTTTTTTAATAAATAAATAATATAAAAATAAACAAACAATATATACAAGTCCAAAAGAAATATATAAAAAAACTAACAAAAATAATATCTCCGGGTTTTCTCCCTTTTTTTTTTTGGCAAGTTCGACTTTCCACTTTCCGTTTCAAGCAAAACCTGCACAACAAAAACAAAAAATACCAAAGACGTAAAATAGAACAAAAAAATTAAATAAAAATAAAATATATACAAAACCTAAAAAAATGCAAAACCTAAAACCTAAACCTAAATACAAGTCCGCGGCTGGCGGCGCCAAAACCGATTGCGCTTTTTTACAAGTGGTAAGTATAAGAGTATCGTCATTTCGGACTTTTATGAAGATTTGGTTTTAAGACTAACTAAGAAAAGTACTAAAGAAAATTGCTAAGATGATTAATGGGAGAAAACTTAGGTTTCGGATTCCACCAAATCAATTGTGTAAAATAATCATTCCTCTCTAAAAAAAATATTCGTGATATAACTCGAGACGCTTCGAACCCAATCTTATGTCTCGGAAAATATTACGCTTAAAATAGATAACAACTTATGTTGTAAACCAAAACGGTATAACCTCCTTCGCTTATAAAAGATCGATAGCCGAAGACTATCCAAAACAATTATTATGAAGCTAAATAAGAAGAGAGATTAATTAAAACATTTAAGCTCCAAAAGAATATTTATTCAAAAAGTACTAAATTTCTTACACGATTTATTGGCTTCTTCCTTAGCCCCAAGTGGAGAGAACTAGCTTTCCATTACAAAATTGAAACAAAAGAAACCGTCTAAAGCTACGGTGTGTCGGCTCCCCTTTGTCCTGGTCGACGGCACATATATATCATTCAGAAGACTTAAGTTTCCTTAATTTATTTTCTTCTCTACGTCACAACATATTATGAACCAATGGGAACATGCCACGTCTTCTACTCAAGCAATTTCCATTGGTTGACCAGTAATTTCGGATTGTCCGCCACCTTCATTTTTTTTCCAGAACGATGTAAATAAGGCAAGAGATCCTTGTTTTATTTTTTCTTCTTTAATGCTCAATTTCCATTGGTGCAATGCGTCATTGATGGCCTAGTTAACAAAGAAATGGATTTCTTACTATTTTAGCATGAATTCCTTACTGGCTGGAACATGACCCACTAAGTGGTCATTTTTCATCTCCACCCACGTACAAGATTGCTAGCACCCCTTATTCAAGCTACGTACCCAAGTTTAAGCCTCTCCAACTTCTTACTATTGTATATTTGTACATGGGAGCCTGGGACCAAATGTCAACATAATTTATTTATTTTTTGCCTTCCCATTTTTACTGTTCAATGAACCCACTTGAGCCTTGACCGATCAAATATGCATACGAGCCACTTTTAAGTTGTTTTCTTTAGCAGGGCCAAATTCATTCGTGTACCTACAAAAACATGTAAAAATAAGCACCAACTATATATAATTTGGGCGGTAAATATGTAAGAATAAAGCACTCATCATTTCTCTATCCGTAATCTTCTTTCCTTCAAAATCTCGTTTGTGTATTCTTCCTCTGATATTTTCATGAAATTCGCTAATCATTACTCTTGTGTTTGTGCTGCATGCCATATCTTTTTCATCCGATTTAAGATTTTCCTTTCTCATTTTCCCGATTCAAACAACTTTAATTGCAATTTTCTCTTTACCAATGATCTCCCCTTTGCTTTCTAGCGATATGTAGTAAATGGATTTCCCACACTACACCCCTTACTCGATTTTGCTTAATTAATTCATTGAAAGATGTAAGATCAAGAATATTTATTGATTGAATCCATGAACGTTTTACACAGAGAATAGAATTACACTTAGAAATTAAAACACTCTTAAACTTTCTCTCTCCTAATGACTCACTCCACAACTCCAAAAGATCTCTCCTCCTGCTGCATTCACTCACCCCTTTATATAGGGTAGTACATAGTGGATGACAGCTAAGCTATCCTTTATTTTTCGGGAATGTCTCGCGAAGTGTCATGAGATGTACAAACATTCGCTCTCGCGACACTTCTTAACCTCGCCAGGTCTCACGTCTTCTTTATGTTTTGCTTGTCGTTATTCATTGCGCTGCTTATTTTAGCTCCCGCGATTCCTTCACGATGTCAAGCCGCTATTTATCTCGCGAGCCTTGTACGCTATGTATATTATGATCCTACAAGACCTTAATTGTAGTAGGATATCAAGGAGATGCATGCAGGGGAGTAACTTATTTTGTATTAAGCTTTTAATTAATTTTTTTGGTATTACGCGTGCTTTCACAGTATGCTTTGAACTCGACTTAGGTGCAATGATTCTGGGATGAGACATTTTTGTTTTTCGAAATCCCTCAAACATAAATGATCATCCCATGTTTCACTGCAGTTGTATAATCTACTATCCTTTATCCTTAAAGTACAGACTTAAACACCAACTAATATAAAGAAACATAACAAAATTGAAAAATAAAAAGAATTGATTTGCTATAATTTTTGTACCGTCTACTATACTGATACCTAAACATTGTTCTATATTAGATTTTGTTATCCTTTATACAGAAGGACGCTGGCATGCATGTGAGCTACTGGGGAACTTTTCCTAACCTTAAGGGTTAAATTAGATTGCGCCCCATCAAGATGCGGAGTCTTAAAACAACCGAAAGATGAAAGCCACAAATCGATGCTCTTTTTTTTCATGATATCACCTTCCTATCAAGTCTCTTACGCGATCTAAAGTAAGTTGATTCGGTAACAATTAGGGAGAAAACCATTTATTTTTCTGTTGCTCATGCATGAATTTAGGGGTTTCTATCAATTTCTTCAATCTTATTTGTTGTATTTTAACTGACCGTACACAATCTCTGAGATAGACCAACTGATTCAATAATCTTATGGTTGAAATTTTTGGGGTGGTTGTATTTTGTTATTTTTTAAATTATGAAAATTTGGCTATCTCAATGTGCTGAACCTTTTGTTTGGATATGTTCTGGAGGACCTTTTGGTATATAAAGTTAAGATATTCTTAAGTAGTACCCATTTCTCCTTTCTATTTGTTTAACTATAGTGAATATACTATTTTGGCTTCGTCTTGATAGAGACACTTAGACAGAGACTTGAAAGGTTATCCAGATTAAACACTATAATTTGGCAATTGGCTGGTGTAGGAACATGCACTTATATATACATAGATATAGATATGTACATTTTTATTTCCAACCTAGCTGAAAATAAATATGTGTGCAATCATACACCACTCTAACGCGACTAACTATTTTTATTATAGCAACAACATCGAAAAAGGGTCACTTGGCACCATCTACAGCTTGGAGCACTTACAAGGTGTACAACTGAGTGTCACTTGGCACCATCTCCAGCTTGAAGCAGTTACATGCTGTCATTACAAAGGTGTAAAACTGAGTGAGACATGTTTTGATCATTTAGTCAACTGATACTTCCGAGAAATTAAAATATCATCACCGGTGTCTTAAAAAATCCATCTAGGAGATGCCAGCAAGGTTGGTTCACTGCCCAGATTTTACTTTGAAAGGTTGGATTATCTTGAGTGGTTTTAACTTTGCTAGAAACAACTGCATATGATTCTGTTTATATGTTCCTTTTTAGTTTTGGCTTTATCTGATATATAGAGTAGGTATATCGGTGACACTTATACCCACTGCACAAATTTACAGAACTACATGATCAAAATGTCCGAGAAGATCACGCAATTTCAGTGGTAATCTCTCACGCTCAGATGAATCTGTTGCGCTACTTCCTTAGAATTTGCGACTAGTTGTTGTTTATTTCTTTTTACACTCTTATTATCTGCCAATGTTTATATGTGCTAATATTTGCTATACACACTAATGCATTACTTTCTGAGTATGAATTTGCGGTATATCACTTACAGGAGCATTCCTTCTTTTCTGACACATGGTGACTTGAATATATAGATTAGTAGATTTCTATTTCTGAAAAAGAGAGATCCAAAGGATTCTGCAATCCTGTACTAGCACTGAACAAATTGTAATTTTTCTCTGAACTATTTCAAAGTTTGCAAAGATGAAACGCGTAAATCCTTTGTTGTATTTCTTTCACGTAATTTCCAGGTATGTTTTGCTAAATAATTTTGTTTACTAATGACACTATGTTAATTGTTGTAGTGGTAAATTTTTGTATAGATTTAGTTGTCTTTTATTTTTTGACTAAAACTACATTTAGTATCTTCATTGACCACCATACCGACCACCATACCGTGCTAATGGGATTGTTGTTCAACGAGTTGAGCTTTAAGGATATTGAAAATTAAGGTGTTAAATTATTTGATTTGATTTGCTTCTTTATCTGTAAGCATATGTTCTTGGCTTGATTCTAATCTTTATCAATTTAATAGTTCCAGACATTTGAAGTGCAACAAGCATTGCACTGCGATCTTGATATGGGTAATATAAACGTGCTCAATCTACTTTGTATTACGTCATATTATATCCCACTTACTTTGGAAATGGTATCTGCTGTCTTGGTTCAAGTGGAAGAGCACATGGTTTTCAACCATGTGGTTGCGGGTTCGACTCCCACAGATAAGCATTCTTACTTAGGTTGGTTTGGAAGGCTAAAACCTTATATTCCATTATTTGATGCTCACAAAGTAGGACTCCAATAGAAGATATGATGTTAGATCAGACTTCAGAGTCTTGGGGAAGTTAAGGGTAAACCTTCAGGTGACTGCTAAGAGTATTTTTACGGGACAGTAGAGTAGATTAATATCCTAGCATTGTTCGTACAGTGAAAAGGTAGTTTTGATTTATTTTTTTTCCTACTGGGATTTCTCAACTAAAGAAATTAATTAATCGTCTCTTT